>JANAVB010011399.1:4260537-4627026 GCA_029216955.1 Iris pallida | reverse complement strand
ATATAATATATAATATATATATATATATATAAAAAAATATATATATATATATATCTAGATATATATATATAATTAATATATATATATATATATATATCTATATATATATACCATGTTATATAGGCCTAGTATTGTATGCTAATATATGCATGTATGTTTACACTAGCTCATTGAAATGTTCCCATGAATGCCTAATGTATATGTAGTCGATTGCCTATATGTATATCTAGTGTATGCAATATATGAATATATATAATACAAATATGTTGATGGCTTATTTGGCCTTGTGATGATGTATGCTTGCTAGAATAGGCTGGTTAGACTTTGTGAGACTTGTTAGACTTGTTTGGGCTAGGACTTGACCTAGTTGACCTAGTTTGACTGTATAGTTGACTAGAGTTGACCAAGTGTTAACTTTAGCCTAGTTTGACCTAGACAGCATGCAGATGCATTGTATATTTTATATCATCCCTGTATACATCTTGACTTGTGTTGCTCTAAATAGGAGTCAAATACCTCATCTGGGCAGTATATTCTCACAGATATTCAGATACCAGACGAGTATATTCTTGATCATTTATATCTTATTTAGGATATATTTCCTGCTTTAGATTACTTTACTTGATGCTGACACGTTGGTAACACGGATTAGTACTATATGGATCTTGTCGTGCGATGTTATCCCCTTAGCGGGTACATCGGGTATTTTATGTTCGTGTACTTTATCGTGAGCATCGTGTACTCCTTGTATTCGTGGCATTCGTGTATAAATTGTGTGAAATCGTGTACTCTCATGTGCTCACATGATCTTCGTGTATATTCCTCATCGTGTGCAATAACATAACTTAACTGGATCCTTGTGTATTGATTGGGGACGGGGGAGTAAAAGTGGTTATGTACTCAATCTTATAAATTACTCGTGTACAACCTCTGTAGATTACTCGTGTACAATATCGTGCCGTTTATATAACCATCGTGTACTCTGAATCACTAGCACTGATTAGTTCTCTTATATATTGTAGCTATTTACTTACAGTCTCTCTTTTACATCATGTTGTTCTTTCAGTTTCATGTATCTTACTCTCTAGCATGTTTATATTTCCTAACCTGTTATGATTTGTTGAGATGTATTGTGCTCGCTCCTGTCCTGACTGGACCTGTTGAAAATATTACAGAGGACGAGGATGAGGCTCTGGTGTTTACCTATTATGGTGCAGCTATAGACAACACTTGTGACTTGGACCCACTTGCAGTAGAGGATCTGTCACCAGTGGTTTAGACTGCTAGCTTAGACTCTTACCTTGTCTTTCTCATTGATACATTATTGTATATATTGGGAGTTTGTTTTATCTGGATAATTATGGAGATGTTATCATAGACACTTAGACTTCTATCTATTGTATCTCTTGTATGGATTCGTTTATATCTATCTATCTTATCGTATTCTACCTTAGTTGTGATTAAGACTGTATTCTGCTATGTCACCTCCATTCGGAGTGTATATACTGTACAGATACTTTATATTGTTAGATGATTGACCTAGGACAGCGTTCTACCGTCGACACTACGGCGTAGGCTGGACGTACCCACTTCTCGTGCCCTTACTTTAGGGTGCGGGTCGTGACAGTATCCTAACCATTCTATGTGTAGATGCAATTTAGGACAACACTCAACGCAATGGTAGACTGATCGACCACGATTGACCACGAGAACACGAGTAGCGCTCAAATAAGTCACTAGCAAAAATATACGAGTAGTGCTCAAATGAGTCACTAGCAAAATATACGAGTAGCGCTTGTCACGACCCGCACCCGGATATACGGGTACGAATACGTGGGCCACGCCCAGCCTACGTCGCAGTATCGACGGTAGAGCGCTGTCAAGTACCCTATACTAACTACAACATCTAAAGATCCATAACTAGAAATGTACTCATGTCACATCACGAAAACTAAGGAAGATAAGACAGAAAATAATAACAATATCACTAGAACAACTAGAATCTACAAGGATCATAAGACAGGAAAATAAAGAAGGAACAACAAGGCTAACTAAGGATAACTACCAGGCAACTCACATAGAAGAATAGTGAGATCCACCTCAGCTAGCAACATCATGAAGTCCAATACTGGGGGCACAACTACTCCTAAAATTTTGTCAACATATCCAGTCAGGATGGAACGAGCACAAATCTCAAATAACAGTTCTAATTATACGATATTGAAAATATAGCAGTAAATAGAGAGAATATACAAGAAATTATGAAATGTACATGTGAGTATCAAGGCAAGGTAAGCTGTAAATCTAGAGCTAGAACAAGGCAAGTAAAACTGATCATGGCATGTACAAGAATCAAGAATCGTCTATCTAAGTATGTGAGTACTAGCTACAACATGTAGCCGGCTTGGGTCTGCACAAGGTCATGATCTAGCCAATCATACGTGTGGTATATGATTGGCATTCACAAGGTTCACAAGATATACAATGTGGGTATTGACCACACATCTACACTAATACTCCCCGTCTTCGACTAGTATAGTGGATCCAACCATGACACATCATAACACGCGATTCTCTGAGAGGGTAGCTAGCCTTCGCAGGAATCGTATCTATACAATGCACAAGGAACAAGAAAGACTTGCACAAGATATACCAAGGAAAGCGAGGAATAACATCTCATGACGGGATCCAGAGAAATAACAATCCGTGTGAACAATGTGTCAAAAGAACAACGATATCTACACTAAATACAAGAAACATAGACGATATCATAAAACAAAAATATTATCAGAGAATGTACTTGCCTGCGATCTGGTGGAATATGTCAACTGAGTCCTAGAACAGTGCCTCGAGGACCTATAGGTGGAATACTGCATCAATATAAGGGTTTGGAAGTAAAATCAAGTCATACTAAGTCAAACTAGGTCAAGGCAAGTCAAAGCAAGTCAAGGGTTGACTTACAGTTGACTTTTGGTCAACTGGTCAACTCTAGGTCAAACTAGGTCAAATGTTGACTCTACTTCGATGTTCAGTCAAAGCAGTCAACCATGGTCAAATAGGGTCAAGGCTAGTCTCTATAAACATCTACAGGGTCAACACATCAATTTCAGTGATTGTGAAATCACTGGAATCGATGGATCTCAAAATACAAACAAAAGAGAAAGATTATAATAATAATAGAATAAAAACCTACAGATGTTGTCGGATGGTGAAACCAACATCACCAACGTGTCCAGATGTCACTACCATATTTCTAGTATGAGGGTATTTTTGTCATTTTTGGGGTATTTTTAAATTAATTAGAATTAATTAGAATTTATGGGAATTTTTAGGATTTATTTTGGAAATTGTTTGGACTAGGTTGATTTTTGGCTAGTTTGGACCCATGTAGATCAACCTAGGAGCTAACCCTAGTTAGTATGAGCTTGGTTAGGATTTGTGACTCTAGTCTAACCTAGCCTAATCTATGGTTAGGTCATTAGAACCTATTTAGCTATAGAAATTAGAAAGCCATAAGCCATGACTTATGATTTAGAGTCTTTATTAATCAAATCAACCATAGCTTATGTAACAGGGCCCAAGCCCAAACTACCAAACCCTAACCCCTAGCCCGTCATGGCCGGCCACCCTATCTTCATTGGGTTTCCCCCACTATAAAACCCCTCCTAAATTCTAGGACTAGCCTCCTTTCCCTAGGAAAATTATTTCAAAAAGAAAGAGGTGAGTTCCTATCTTTAGAAATTTATTAAAAATCCATTTTAGGTCCTTTTTCCCCCAAACTAGTTGCATTAGATCCTAATATCAATGTTCTTGCTGTTGGTATTGATTGTTTGCAGGAAGCAAACAATTTGTGAGATTTTGGTGGTTGAGGAAATCTTTCCATTTGGGGCTTTTTCACCCATAGTTCAAGAATAGGTAATCTCTCCATTTCTCCATGGATTTTCATTTTGTCTTCATCATTAGGAAGCCCTAAGGGTCCCCTAAGAATCTGGATAGGGTTCGTGTCGGGTATCAGAGGTTTCGTGTCCGTTCTGGACACGTATCAGACCTAGTCTGAACTGTTTGTCGAAATGCCTTAAAGGGTATTTCGATCTTGTTTGTTTGATGTTTTTAAATAGGAAATATAGTTTTATCATGGATTATTGGTTCTTGATCTTCTGTGGTGTTTTTAGTGTTGTTTCGTGTCGGATTCACGGCTTGGACATGCGCGTACACGATCGTGCGCACACGCTACAGTGCTCCCCTGCCTATCGGGGTCTGTAGCGGACACGACACGTATTGTATGGACACGAGACTTGACACGTGGCATGGAGCCATGACTGACACCCCGTGTGTCAAGCCCCATGTGTCCCCCTGTCGTGTCTTGGTAGAAAATCGTGGTACACGTGTCGTGCACTGTGTGGTTCAGTGCACAGGTTGTAGTTTCTGCTTAATTTCGTTTTTTAATGCATTTAATTTGAGTTTTAATTGATTATAAGATCCTAACATGTTATATAATGTATGTAGAATTGGTTTACATGTTTTAGTTAGTAGTTTATGTGGAATATTGGATTTGAAATTGGTGTTTGAATTGTTTCTGAAACTCAAACTGACACTGTGAATCCCAGATGATTTCTAACCTATTTAATCCCCTGTTCTGCTATGTTTTTCAACTAATTTTGATCCCCACATATCAGTATACATGATAGTTAAGTTTCTACATTGAATATGGGCTTTTGGTTGTGAAAATGAGAAATTGGATATGGGGATTGGTTTTCTAATTCACTGATAACTCATATTCTATATTTTCCCTTCCATTGTTAACTGAGTATTGTTTCACTGTTTGAAATTGGCTTTGACATTATGGTTGATTCATTAAGGACTGAATGTGTTCTAAACTGTGTTACTTTCCAGTTTTCTTTTTCCTGAGAAATTGGTGGACTATTTGGGTTCCCATGTTGAACCTGAGAATGGAGGCATGGAGGTTGATGTATGGGATAGCTACTGTCCAGTTTATAATTGTTGTAGTAAACCTGGATCGAATTCCTATCCCCAGGATCACATAACCTGAGTTTATTGATTTGAGTTCACTGTGCACACATACACATTCCCGTCATGTGTTTCCTGCACACATACAACTGACACTGTTTTGAGTTTAGTGTTGATCCTTTAACTTAGGAACCTTTCCTATATAACTGTCTACAGTTGATTCAATGTTTTTATATAGTGTGTAACCTGGAAATTGTACTAGGTTCATAACCTGAGATGTTGTGGAGATACAAACCTGGGATTAGCTCAGTCTCCAGGAACATTGTTTTGAGAATCATTCCCAGTTTTGATAACTCAATTTACTTTTTATTGTTTTACTCTATTCTTCAAATCTGAGATGAATTTTGGTTCAAAAACCTGCATATGGACTGACCCCTTATTACTCTTCCTGTGTACGATTTCCTCCTTTGCAATCCAGTTGTGACAATTGGGTTATCACTCACCCCCTTTCACTCATGTCCTGTATACACACACACACACACTTTATGCTATTCTTGCCACCATATATTTCACAAACATTACACACACACACCACAGTCTTGTATTGCCCTATCACATACACATTTACTCATGTTTCCCTATATGCCTACCTCATGTACAGTCTAATATAGGTGACTATATATATATAATGCAAATGTATTTTATATATGTAAGTTAATATATGCTTTGTGATGTATATGTTCCTATATATATGAGTGTGGTTCTATATATATAGATATATATGGTGTATGGGGGGGATGCCATGATAGTACACATATGGGGTTGTATGGGTTATACAGTACATGTATATGCCATATATGTATAACTTGGGTATTACTATATACAGGTAATGTGTATACTTGTGTTGAGAATAGGCCTAGGTAGTTTGGTACAGCTTGGTGAGACTAGATAGGGCTTGTACAACATTATTAGACTTAGTATAGCCTAGTTTAGACTTGGTTGACCTAGTTTGACTTCTAGGGTTGACCAGAGTTGACTTTGGCCTAGATTGACCTAGAATCATGTAGTATGCATAGTAGAACTTTATTTTACCATTTTAGACTTGTTGTGACTTGTGCTGTTCTGATTAGGAGCCAGACACCACTCCTTGGACTGTACGTTTCATATTGAACACTCAGATACAGGCGAGTACATTCTCTGATCATTTCATATCCTGCTTAGAACTATTTCCTGCAGTAGATTACTTTACTTGTACTGTCACGTTGGTCACACGGATTGGTACTATACGGATCCCTTCTTGAGATGTTATCCTTAGGGAGCATCGGGTACTACATGTTTTGTGCGTTTCACTTACATGTCGTATCACTATGCTTCACAGGTTCTTCGATCACTTGTGACATATACTCTTATGATCACAGAGTCTCCTAGAATCTCTTATCCCATTCACTGGGTATCCTAGAATCTCCTAGAATCCCCATTTTTGGGACTTCCATGTACTACCCTTCGGGGGCTTTGCGTGGAATCATAACATAACTTGGTTTGATCCTTGTGTACTGATTGGGGGTACGGGGGAGTAGAAGTAGACATGTGAATAATACCCAAGTAGTATCTTATCAGAATCTCTTCTATAGTGTCTTATCAGAATCTCCTATGCCATTTATATGTCTATGTTGTACTCTGACTCACTAGTCACATGATAGTTCTCTATGTATAGTAGATACTTCTATTACAGCTTTCTCTCTCTGTTTACATACTGCACTTCTTTCAGTACTTGTATCTTACTTTACTGCATGATTATATCTTCTAACCTGCTATGAACTGTTGAGATGTACTGTACTCGCTCCTGTCCTGACTGGACCTGTTGAAAATATTACAGAGGACGAGGAGGAGGCTTGCCTGGACACTTACTACGGGGCAGCCTTAGATGACACCTGCTAGCTGGACCCTCAGGAGGACCCAGCTCTAGCTGAGGATATCACCCCGACTGTCTAGATTAGATTAGTTAGGCTATCTATCTTTTATGTAGTCATGGGACATGTTTAGCTAGACTTTATCTGGAGTTCAGAGTTGTATATATTCTTTCATTCTGTATCTGAGACCATGTACTTCTGGATATTGCTGGGATTATCTTAGATGACTTTTCATCTATTTATTTCCTTGAGTTCTATTTCATATCGTGCTATCTCTTCCTTAGTTGTGATTGAGTTTTACTGCTATGTCACCCCCATTCGGGGAGTATAAACTGTTTAGAGATATATTGTTAGATGTTGTGACCTAGGACAGCGTTCTACCACCGACACTGCGGCGTAGGCTGGGAGTTGTTACGTTCTCGTACCCTCACAGTGGGTACGGGTCGTGACACCAGAATGGTCAAATCAGCTAGTTTAGCCTATCCATAAGTCCAATTTAGACACAGGAGCAAAAAGGTAATTTCGGATCAAAACGGTGTCCGTGTCGGACCCGCTTTGCACCAAAAAACGTGCAAGAATACTAGTCTACCAAACCTAATAAATTATATATCCACGAATCCAGAATGACGATACGAACAAACGATATACCCAGAATTGGATTCCGTTGACCCGATCTCAAATTGGTCCGTTGACCAGGACATTGAAATTCCAATTTGTACAGAAAAGCGTGTCGAAGCCAATGTCCTCAAAACTCAGCAAATTATATGTCAACGAATCCAGAATGACGATACGAACTCAACGGTATGTCTAGAATTGGATTCCGATGAGCCGATCTCAAAATAATCCGTTGACCCGGATATTGGTATCCGACTTGCACCGAAATGCGTGCTACAACCAATATCCACTAAAACCTAGCAAATTATATGTCAACGAGTCCAGAATGACGATACGAACTCAACGGTATATCCGAAATTGGATTCCGATGAGCCGGCGTCAAAAAGTCCCGTTGATCCGGACTGTGGGGCCCGTTTTGTACCGAAATGCGTGCCAGGGCTCACGTCCTCCAAATCAAACAAACTTTATATGAAAATGTGCCAGAACGACGCCACGAGTCTACTGGTGGTATCAGAAATTGAATCCGGAGTCCCGAGTTCAAAAATAGAATTTTACAACTTGGAAATTACGAATTCGGACGGCCAACTTTGGCGTCGAATTCAACCAATCAAACGTGCTCACAATGAAACGGAACTTAAGCGGTAGAAAGAGGGTTATACCAGCTTCGCATAGGAACTAGTAGCACGCCAGACGGAGCTACGATGACGGAGTTATGAGCCAACGAAGTTGGCTCCATAAAACTGTCCAAAAATAAGATAATTTAAACGGTCAACTTGGTGGCCGATTTTGATGTATCAAACGGCAAAATTAACGGACGAAAATTTAGGGGAGTGAAGAACTATATACCGAAATTGAGATGGAGCAAAGAAATTGCCGATCCAATGGTCAAATTTTCTGAAAAACGTGCACGAATTTTTTGCGACGAGGCACACATTCTGAATTTCGTCCGCGTGCGTCGACGGGATTCAGTACAAAACGCACGAATCGACTATACGGCACGTCGAGAAAGAGGGCAGTGGCCATGGGGCCTGCCCAGGGGTTCGTCGAAGGGGGTACGGCTGGCCAAGGAGGCCGACCACGATAGTGGCGCGCGGCGGTGCGCGGTGGGGCACGGCCACCGGCGCGGCAAAGCACTACAGCTGCTGCTGCTGCTACTTGCTGCGACTGCTGTTTGCTGCTGCTGCAGCGCGCGGCCGGGGCGGCGGCAGCGCGGTGCGACGGCAGCCCAGCGGAGCACGGCGGCGGTCGTGGAGCTTGGGGAGTGGCGTGTGGTGGTGATGAGGTGGTGATGTTGCAGTGGTGTTCGGTGGTGGTTGAGGTGGTGGTGATGGTTGAAGTGGCGGTGGTGGAGGAGGCTCGGGATGGAGGAGCTGGTGGCGACGTCGGCGGGGTACCCGCGCGGTGGGGCGGCGGTGGCGGGGTGCCCGTGCAGTGGGGTGGCGACGGCGGGGTGCCCGCACGGTGGGAAGGAGGAGGAGAAGAAAAAAAAGGAATGGTGGTAGTGGTTTGATGGTGAGGGTGGTGGTGTTGGTGGTTTGTGGAGGTGGTGATGAAAAAAATAAAAAAGAAGAAGGAAATGAAGAAGGAGAAGAAAAAATATTAATGAAGAAGAAGATGGGGGTGTGGTCGTTCACGTACAGGAGAGGGGTGGGGAGGTGAGTTGAGTGTGTAGCTAAGGAGAGAGAGAGAGAGATATAGTATATATTATGTGTGTATAATATATAAAGAGGGAGAGAGAGAGTGAGAGATATTAATGAGATGGAGAGAGAGACAGAAAGAGAAAGTAGGAGAGAGGGGTGTTCGGCCATATGGGGGGGTTTGCTGGTGTGAAGAGAGAGTGAGGGTGATGGGTGAGAGAGAAAGTGAGATATTATATATGTATGTATATATTATATGTATATATATGTGTGTATATATACAAATGAGAGAATTAGACATTTATACATAAAGAGAGATATTTAGAGTAAAGGAAAAATATCAGTGGAGTGTATGGGCAGTCATGATGGAGGGTAACATGGAGCTGGGGTTGGGTTCATTGGAGCCGGATTGGGCCAAAATGGACTAGGTGCAATAAATAAATTATTTTTAGGTATTTATAATCATGGGTAAATAAGTAGCATGTGGAGACTCAAATAAATAGGACAGAAGTGTCATACGTGTAGTAGGCTTCGTGTGGGCCATGTCCATATTTGGGGTTGACAGGTTTCGGTCGATGTCGGGTCCCGAAATTAAATTGGAAGTCAGGTCACAATTTACGGTGGATAATTAATTGGCCTAAATTGACCCAAAAGTTGTGCGAAGAAAATAAAGTACAAAATGGTGTGTCTGAGTGGGACACGAAGGTCATGGACGAAGAGTGTCTCGAGTAGATCATGCATAACAAGTTGGTTTCGAAAAAATGACTAGTCTGGTGCTCCTAAATTAAAAGTCATGGTAACGTGCTTATGAGGATCAAGGAAAAGAGTGGAAAATCAATTAATAATTAAATGGTCTAAATTGATCCGAACTTGTACGAAACAAAAAGAGTATAAGGGAGCAAGTTCGAGTGGGACACGATATATCAACATGAAGATAATCTCGTCTACTACAAACTTCAAGAAGAAAGTTTCCAAAGACTGGCATCCCTGATGCTCTAGAAATCCAAGTCACTGTAAAGAGTATTTAATCAAATAATAATATCTATTACAAATAATTGAATTATAAAATTGAAAAAAATAAGCCCTAAATTCAGGGGCTTACAATCCTACCCACCTTATAAAAAAATAGGATGCTGAAACAAACATCGCAATTAACAAAAAAAAATAGAAACTTCCCCAAACGTCTTCGGATGCTGAAACAAACATCATCAACGTTTTAAAAATAAGCTAAATAGCTACGATAGACTACCCATAAGTCCAATTATGAACACTGGGACAACGATTATTTCAGATCAAAACAATGTTATTCGTTGGACCTGCTTTGCACCAAAAAATGTACCAAAACCTAAAGATCTATAAAGTCAACAAATAATATATCTACAAGTACAGTTTAACGATGCAAACTCAAGAGGTATGCATGACCAGTTTTGGATTCCGATGAGCCAGTCACAAAAACATCCATTGAATTGGATGGTCGGGCCCACGAAAAGGCGATCCGATCAACTGTTTCAGAATCGTATCGAACTTAGATCGCAGGACCAGCGAAATGCTGCAAATCCAATAGCGCAAGTTTCGTCTTGAGTTGGGGAGAGTACACAAAGAAATCATTAATTTTGCAAAAATATCGATGTAGTAATTTTTAACGGATATGGGTCGATTTCGTCGCGCACACGCAACCAATTCGAATTCTGTCAAAGTCCACATGTGCGGAATATCCGTACGGACCTTTCGATGTAACTGGTTCGCGATCAAGTCGTCAGATTTTTCAGAACGGACTCTATATCACAAAAAATAAATTTCAAAAAACTATTTTTTTTGCCACTATTTTTTTCGCCAATTTGGATCTGATTTATCATAGAAAATAATAATCTAAAAATTAGCTTTTAATCACATATAGGTAGTCCACAATATGTTCAGATAGATTTGTAAATTCTTCGATATTTTGTCCAAAAAATGACTTCCAAAATACTACTTCAGGACAGTTTATGTACCCATAAATTTATTATTTTTTCTTGATTTTGGAACTCGATTTTCTTCGCGTACATCGCAATTAACAAAATTCACTTGATTGGTTTTATAGGTGGTTAGATTGTCTATAGGACTTCGTAGATTGAAAAAGAGAATAACGAGGAAGAAGAAATATTACCCTAAAGTAAGCGGCTTGGTGCTACTTCTGCAGCTACTATGTTGTTGCTGCTGCAACTGCTGCTGTGGTTGCACCTACCGCGCTTCTGCTTTAATTGTTGTCCGACGCTCCGGCGACCGATGATGGCACAAGTGGTCGCTCATGTGGAAAAGTGGGTGTGCACAAGGGGAGGGGGTTCTCGAGAGGATTTTCAAAATTTTTGAAATACACCATGACATAATGTTTCAATAAATATATAGGGTTTTTGGATTCGATTTCTAATCGATTTTTGAATTTGAGTTGAATGGGTATTAGGATTAGTCTGAAGAGATTAGGATCACAATGAAAAAGATTTAAAAGTATTTGATTTAGAATTGGATTTGTTTGAATCCTTCAAAAATCCAAAAAAAAATCCTTTCATTTTCATATGACTCGAAAATTTCTGAACAGTGCTCACAGATTGTTTTTTTTTCCTATTCTCTTACTCTATATATATATATATATATATATATATATATATATATATATATATATATATATATATATATATATATATATATATATTGAAAATAGTTAATTGTGTCGAACGTTTCCACCGGGAATTGATCTCCTGACCACTTGGGTCGCATGCCTCACCACTACCACTAGGCTAGGGATCATTGGTTCCCGGAGGAAACGTTCGACACAATTACCTATTTTCAATATATATATATATATATATATATATATATATATATATATATATATATATATATATATATATATATATATATATATATATATATATTTGTAGATGACCTCTAGCCTAGTGGTTAAGAGAGATGCATGCGGCCCGAGTGGTCAAGCGTTCGAATCCCAGTGGAAGCGATTCCAGAAATAATTTACCTGATTCCAAATATATATATATATATATATATATATATATATTAAAAAAAAAAAAAAAAAAAAAAAAAAAAAATATATATATATATATATATATATATATATATATATATATATATATATATATATATATATATATATATATATATATATATATATATATATATATACACACACACACGCACACACACACACACACACACACACACACACACACACTAAATCCTTAGAAAATCTTAAGAAAATATTTTAAATAAAGTATCATAATATTTCTAAAAATATTTAATTATTATAACATTAACATTTATTTATTAAAATCATTTTATGCATAATATGTATTAAATCAATATAAGTAAAAAATCTAAATACACACACATATATATCCTATATTTTAATTATACCAATTTAAAATGGATAAATAATTCTAATAAATTTGTATACATGAAAAAAAAATCTATTAAAATCTAATTAATTGAATCTATTCTTCTATATAATGCCAAAAGTTTGGCTTCACCGTGAAACTTTTTATTCCAAAAATACCCTTACATAGTTGTTCTAGTACAAAAAATAATCTATTCTACTAAGGGTAGGTAGGTACTTACAAGATATGTCTTTTGGTATTCCAATACATTACTTTATTATTTAAGTATCTTTTGCTCTTTTCAAATACGTACAAAATTAATTAGAAGATAACTAAAATACGTGCAACGCAGGTGCATATATATATATATATATATATATATATATATATATATATATATATATATATATATATATATATATATATATATATATATATAAATATATATATATAAATAGATATATATATATATTTATATATAAGAAAAACTTTGTTGATCTGTAATAATAATAAGAATAATATAGTAAAATTTTAGGGGGGGTTTGCAATTTTGTTTACACAAATTGCAGAGCTGATAATGAAGCTTACTTAGAAGAATGAATAGTTTGTTTGGATTGAAGATTGTCAAGCTGCATTTGATAACTTGAAGAAGACATTGACTACAGCTCTTGTTTGATATGACATTAGGATCATGAGCTTTTGTTGTATGATGTTTTTGGAAAATGGTTAGTGTGTGCATTGGAGAAAAATAAGAAGGTAGTAGCTTATGCATTCATGCAGCTACGACCACATGAGAAGCATTATCCTAGCCATGACTTGGAGTTGCAAGTGGTGATCTTTGCTTTAAAGATGTGGAAGCATTACCTTTATGGTGAGAGAGAGTCGAAATATTTAATGATCGTAAGATTCTGAAGTATATGTTTACCCAAAAAAAGAAGAATATGAGGCAGCAAAGATGGCTACAATTGATGATGGTCTTCGATATTACCTTATAGTATCATCCAGAAAAGCCAATATGGTTATAGATGCTTTGAGCAGATATCCAGTATCTATGTTTCGACGATTGATCAACATGTACTAGAGGATTTAGAGAGTTTGGGTATCGAGTTTATTATTTCTGGAGTTGATGGACAGATGATGCAATGTGTAACTCCTCTTTTCCGAAAATCCTAAATAACTTATATTTTCCTTTAGAAAAAATTAAGTTTAATTATAATAAGGGAGTCATGCCAAGGAGGGGAGGGGGGGCAATTTGGTAATATGATGGATGGCACAATAGTAATTTGGGAGAAGTGTTTAGTGGAAATATTCTAGAATCTTATAAATTTATGGGCTTTTATTAATTTCTTAATTAAAGCATATAGGACCAAAAAGCTTATCTCCAACTTACGTAACCAACTCCCAACTGACCCCCACCCACTTAACTTCCACTCCCTTGTAACCACCCTAACCACTTTTTAATAACCTTTTCTTATTAGAAAAAGGGTTAATTAGCAGTCTAATATGATTTTATAATAAATAAAATGATTTTGCAAAATAAAGAAATAATTTTGTAATTTTCACATTTTTCTTCTCAAACTCTATATAAGAGAGTCGACCCCTCTGTTCATCTTCACTCTAATTTTTCGACGAAGCCCTACCAAAATTGACACTGACTTCGTCCCTTCTTCTTATTCTTCTTCTTCTTCTTCTTCTTCTTCTTCCTTTGTCCTCCTTCCTCCATACTTCTCCACTGCTTCATAAAGCTTAAAGCTAGCAGCCATGGCACAGTTCAGTCGATCAAAGTAGCACAACACCAAGAGTTTCCTTGAAACACGCAGCCATGGTTGACGTTCCTCCGACATTAGTCTGTGGTTCGTCCCGAGTCTCCGGGAGTGGTTGACTGCTCCTCCATCGCGCGCCGCCATTCTTCGTTGGAAAATCACAATGAGTTTGCTAACCGATATGATCAACACATGAAGTCTTTGAATCATGACTGCTTAGTTCTTCTCCGTTCTTGATCGATTTCATCTGTGATTGTTGTATTGAACCAGACCTTGAGTCAAGACAATAACGTTACAATCGATGTTCCTTTGCCAGTCGGTCGACGGTAAGTCTTGGTTCGGTTTGGATTCATGATTCCGATCAAAAAATTATATTTGATTTTCATTAAAATTCCTGAATCAATGATTCTTGAAAGGGAAAATTTATAAAATGTCCAAAAATTGCAAAAGTTTTATGTAAAACCCACCGCAAAATAACATTTTATCGTGTGCCCGGAATTAGCGATGAATATATAAAGCAGATTCTGAATGGCCTTTTTGCCCTTCTAATTTATTGAAAACACCCCCGAACCCTACTCTTAAAAAAAACGTTTCGATTCTTCCTCTTCTTCCATACACCGCTCAGTTTCGAATCTAGGTTTTTTCCTCCAAAATCTTTAAACCTTCCTCTCCATTTGCAATCTTCACACCATGTCGGAGGTTAAAACGCATGAGAATGTTTATTCTCCGTGTTAAATTACACGAAGAATGCCATTCTCCAAAATTTTAACACGGAGAATGGCATCCTCCGTGTTAAAACGCATGAGAATGACCATTCTCCGTCTTAAATTACATGGAGAATACCATTCTCTGTGTAATTTAGCACAGAGAATGCCATTCTCCGTGTTAAATTACACGGAGAATAGCATCCTCCGTGTGAAATTACACGAAGAATGGCATTCTCATGTGTTAAAACGTATGAGAATGACCATTCTCCGTCTTAAATTACACGGAAAATGTCATTCTTTGTGTAATTTAACACGGAGAATGATTTAAATTACACGGAGGACGCCATTCTCCGTGTATAAAAATACGGAGAATGTCATTCTCCTTGTTAAATTACACGGATATTAAAATTCTATGTGTTAAAACGCATGAGAATGATTATTCTCCGTGTAGCGGAGAATATTATTTTTTGTGTTAAATTACACGGAGGATGTCATTTTCCGTGTACAAAAACACGGAGAATGTCATTCTTCTTGTTAAATTACACGGATAATAATATTCTCCATGTTAAAATGCATAAGAATGACTATTCTTCGTGTAATTTAACACGGAGAATGTCATTCTCCGTTTTAAATTACACGAAGAATGGTCATTTCCAGTGTTAAAATGCATTAGAATGACCATTCTCCATTTTAAATTACACGTTTAATGGCATTCTTCGTGTATAAAAACACGTAGAATGACATTCTCCATGTATAAAAATATGGAGAACATTATTCTCTATGTTAAACTACACGAAGAATGGCTTTCTCAGTGTGTGTGTGAGGGGTGGTGGGACTTTGCATTTTCCTTAACTTTGAACAAGTCTTAATTGCTACCTTCTTTCTTGGGGGAAGTTGAGGAGTTTGTGGCATGGCATCCACTTGTAACGAACCTATTAAATGAGATTCATTATGCTGACTATTAGGTTCATCTGCATTTATTGGCCAATATGGCCTATAAAAAGGGGTTTCTTGAGGAGCAAACTCCATCATTTCATAGCATTCCCATTATGCACGACCCTGACTGTCACGCCCCGCTCCCGCAGGAGCGATCGTCCTCGCGAAGGCGTGATGCCGCACAGGCCTAGGTTGCGCCCGTGCAAGGCTAATCCCAGAAACGACCGATTCGAGCTAGGCCACAGAGTCGCACAGAGTGTCCCCATTTGCAGCGAAAAGTAAATAAACACAAATTGAAGCGAATTCAAACTCTTTATTGACATTCAAGAAGTTTACAAGCGGCGCTAGGCCGAGATTACAAATTGCTCAAGCTCTCTCTCTCTCTGAAACATAAAAGGCGTGCCAAGTGGCTTACAAGATGGAATGATTCATGGCGATGTTCCGATATATTATGTCATGTATATGGTGCTTCAGCTCCTTGCAACGCTCCAAGGCTCCAGAGTTAGCTCCACGCCTTAGCACGTTCGAGGGAAGCTCCGTACCGAGGACATCTCCTGCGTCCTACAAGCAAACTGTAGGGTTATCAGTACATTATTATGCACAGGTGGGGAGGCTAGCTCGCCCACAATGCTATCATTACCAAACTCGATCTATTTACTTTTGTGCACCGTCTATCATTCATTGTCTTTCTAATCTTGCCTTAGGATCAGTTTTATGGCATATTTTATAACTTATCTTGTGTTACCGAATTCAAGTGTTTGCATGGAAATACATGCACGACTTACCCATACTTACCGTCCGGCCTTTCCTGTCCAAAGTAAACCAAGTTAGTCAACAATTCATATAAACTTTCAATACCAAGTGTGTGTCCCTGCCTCAGGTCCTAGTGCAACGTAGGCGTGTTTTCTAACTCAATTTCACGAAGTACTCTTTATCCTTTGGTGTGTTACATTTCAAGCCTGTTCAGAAGGCACTTCATTTAGTTAACTTAGACTACTTTGTTTTAATGTAAGGACTTGCATGTGGATTGCCACCAGCAAAGTCCACTTAATCTATATGCACCGGTCGCTGGCATCACAAGCCATTTTGGACCCTTCCTGCCATAGTATTTTACAACTATTCAGAGCGTGCGGGTGGTACACGTTGATAGTGTCTTGAAATACCCCTGCACTTACGTCACCTGGGTGGCCAAGCCCACACCCAGGTAGCCCGTAAGCCCCCTTGATTTCCGTCCGGGTCGGCTACGATCCTCCCTTTGATCGTATCGCGGAAATCCCTTATATCTCCCACCTCCCGTCTACGAGGGGATTGTCCACGACCATTTCGTATTATTTGTCATTTTAACTTAATGGCTGTCTCCGAGCCGTAGGCTAATCCTTAGCCATAATGCGTTATCGACCAGGTTGGCGTCCGTGCAGCGCGGGTAGCGAGCCCCGTTGCACGTGCCCGTCATACCTGTCGCTAACCATTCCTTTCTTCCTTACCTTTTATTCATTCTTCTTGCACTTGTCCGTTCGTTTGTTGATTCATTCACCTACTCGTTCATTCATTCGTTGATTCATTTATTCACTTATTCGTTTATTCTTTCATTCATACATTATGCAACTCCCCGTGCGGGAGTCGTCTTGGCGACCCATCGGTCCCATAGTCTTTCAATATTGCTATACTCTAGTCGGAACGACTATGTCGATAGTCTTCTGTTTTATTGTTGTAAACCATTCATTGTTTCATTGTTGAACGCATAGAAAACTCGAAATGTAAGCCCGTGCCTTAGCACGAGCGCGGAGTACGGTGCGAGAGTTCTCACATTTTTCATGTTCTTTTTTCATATTCTATACAAGCATACAAGATGGGATTATTCCCTTAGCTAGGTGCGTTGAGTCGTTTATTAGCATACGCGGTGTTATTGCCTAGCAATTTTAGCAATAGTGTCTGTATTATTATGTGTCTAGGCTAAGCAAAGACGGGTTCATCGGAGCCACCCACCTTAGCGATGTTCGTATCGGCCGAACGATACTCCGTGCGCGTCTTTGAAAGTCTAAGTCTGGATTCCACTTGACGGGCCAACGTAAGCCTTGTATCGATTCTTCATCAGGTCGATGCCAACTCTTCGGGTCGACGGCTCATTTGAGTCGTTGCACTTGCCATTTGAATCGGCGTTCTGCTAGGGCGGAGCGGGTCATTACATAATACACCACTCAAAACAAGTCTCGTCCTCGAGACTTCCTGAGTGCAGGTCATCCTACCGTTCCTAACTCACGTCGTGTGCGTATCTTAGACAATCCCTATCGACTGGCTTTACCGTTCGATGACATCGAACTAAACTTGATACCTTTCTAAGTTCTGTCGCATATGTTTGGTTAATTTTTATTGAACGACTTTTCACTCATTTTAGACTTGATGATACTTATTCAATTGTTGTATTTCTTCGTCTTGGTTGCTATTTCGACGTGTCATGGAACTGAAATGGTCATACGAGGTGCATTATAATTTATCACATGCGAGGGACGTAGGCTGAGGCAAACTCACTCTCGTTTACGTGCATCGCAATACCCACTTGCAGCTGCATTCGAGTTCATCACATCGCTGAGTGGGGACTGTGCACATATTCAAGACGTTCCCCAAATATGTACATTTCAACCAAGCTTAGCGATTAACGAAGTCGGACAAGCTACTCGTGATAGTTTTGATTTGCCGATCGTTCCACTAACTTTGATTTAAAACCGAACTCGCGTGCATCTCACTATCGTTTATCTCGGTCATCGAGATGACCCAATTCGCTTCTCAAGCGTTCTTGTCCACGACATCAGTATGATTTCTTCTTAGCGGGGTCAACCAAGTCTAAGTAATTTTTGTCCGATTCAAGACCAAGTATTGCAATATCATCGAGTATGTCTTCCTATCAATGATTCAATTCGTTATCCCAACTTTACTTGCGCATCATCTATTCCTATCATTCACTTTATTTGGGGCCAATCTCGTCGTCGTTCACGTACACTCCATGTTCCCCGTCCTACTCTAAGTCTTGCTGCTCCAAGTCTATCGTCCGTCCAGACGATACTGTAAGGTCAATCGCACAAGTTCAATAACTCGGCATAGGGTCGTCCGCCTATCCACTAGGTCATCTCACAGGGTCATAGTTACAAGTCAAGTTCGTGGCGTATCGTGCAAGGTCGTTGCACGACGCTCGCCCCAAATCCTATGGTCAAACCATTTGTTCGTTTGTACGAAAGTTTCTACCCAAGTTCGTTTCGCTCAAATTTCTAAACATCAAGCAGCGTTCACCCTATTCGCATCAACACATTCTCCGCTCCAAGTTCGAGCTCGTTTAGGAAAGTCATCCTACGATAGGTTCTCCTCAATCAAATCTTTGACATGTTAATATCGTGCATCCGTAATAATAATTTTTGTAGCCTATCTCTTCAAGTATGTTTGATACAATCCACCTGTCCATCTTATCCAAATCGCGTAGTCGATAACAAGGTCGTCTAGCCTTGCAATATGTCGCGCCCCGATCTCACGCAAGTCTGATTATTCACGGCGGACATGAATCACCATGTCAACGTTCCCGCGAAATAATCGTCCTCATCGGGACGTAACTATTGCGTTGAATCTAGACTTACTCATTTTCGATACGCAGATTGGGTCTACTCAATCCTCAAGTTTTACTTCGTCTTTCTAATCATAAGTCCGATAAATCATCCAATTCGCCTTCGCTTCAAACCACAAGTCGAAGCAATCAAAATTGCCATGTCAAGGTATTTCGAGTTCGATCATTCCCGCTGGACATGAATCACCATGCCAACGCTCACACGGAACGATCGTTCCAAATCTGACGTGACGCATGTGCGAGGCTGGAGTTGTGCTCGCACAAGACAAGATCGTTGTCGTTGTGGTTATCACCGAACAATCAAGTCACTTCCCTTCTTCATTCCCAACATTCATTTCTATCTAAATTCTCCAACATAGCATCCTTTAACACTTTGGCTTCTAACACAATCATCCTTCGTCGAATTAGAGTACCTCCGAGTTATTGTACATCGATCTTTGATACGTCTTAATACCATCGATGATGTACATAACCTGACAATCTTCCTTTTGCAACGAATTCCGAGTCGTGCAACTTAATTTCCTCAATTCATATTGTCTCGTTCTAACTCTTTATTGAGCAACATCTATTCCAATTCTTTAGTCATTCTCGTATCTCCACTCAATGTTTCCCATGCACGCTATCTTCCAATCGTGCTATCTTCGATCTCGTCTGAGTATTTCGTCTTAACTCAAGTTTCAATCCATTCGACCAATTCTAAAATTGCATGTATGATCTTCTACGTTTTCTCAACCAACACATCCATTTACCTTATCGTTTCGAATCTCCATTCAACTGTTTCATAATTTGCACTACGCATTCTTAATTCATCCGAACAACATCTCGTTTGAGACTCCCAAAGTCGCAACCAACTAAGCGTTACTCGTTCTAAGGCTTTGCGCGATATAATCGCTTGCCGACATACTCGTACTATCCGTAAATCCTTTAGTCTTGCTCGAACAATTTTCTATGTCGTCCATACACCACTCAGGATTTGAGCCACTCGACTAGTCGTCGACACTCTCTTATTCTTCTTCGAAGCTATCACATACACCACTCGGGTTCAAGTCACTCTATAAATCCTCAAAAGGTCATTCGATTCCCAATCGATATGTTCAATTGCACGTTCGCCCGTTCCTCAAAGTCTAAGAACCACTTCTCGTGTTCGCTTTAGCGTTGGTCAAGTAGCGTCTCTATCAACATACGTTCTAAGTCTCACTTATTCTCGTCCGAACGATAGTCAGTCTCGCTCGCAAACTCGTTTGCACCAAAAGGTCTAGGTGCGCGACACTCGGCACAACTTGGCCAAAAGGCTGCGTGCATATTCATCCCGTTCGAACTATACTTCGGTCTCGCATACTCGTTCGCTATTGTCAGCATAAGGTTATTCAAGCACGCCTTGCGTTTGCTAACTTTTAGCATTTCGATTTCTTCTGACTCATGTCCGTCGTTGTTTGGCACAAAGGCCTTCGCCTATCGATCCCGTTCAACCGAGTACTTATACGAGCTTTTGAAAATATTAGACTTATTGTATGGAACATCCAAAGGCACAACGAGAGAGAGCGTATACTTCTTTTGTTTCCAATGAGCTTTCAAAACTGAGAGAATCGAAATGAAGTCCAATGACGTAAAGCCGTGCTCTGATACCAATCTGTCAGCCCCGCTCCCACAGGAGCGATCGTCCTCGCTAAGATGTGATGCCGTACGGGCCTAGGTTGCGCCCGTGCAAGGCTAATCCCAGAAACGGCCGATTCGATCTAGGCCACAGAGTCGCACAGAGTGTCCCCATTTGCAGCAGAAAGTAAATAAACACAAATTGAAGCAAATTCAAACTCTTTATTGACATTCAAGTAGTTTACAAGCGGCGCTAGGCCGAGATTACAAATCGCTCAAGCTCTCTCTCTCTCTGAAACATAAAAGGCGTGCCAAGTGGCTTACATGATGGAATGATTCATGGCGATGTTTCGATACATTATGTCCTGTATATGGTGCTTCAGCTCCTTGCAATGCTCCAAGGCCCCAGAGTTAGCACCGCGCCTTAGCACGTTCGAGGGAAGCTCCGTACCGACGACATCTCCTGTGTCCTGCAAGCAAACTGTGGGGTTATCAGTACATTGTTATGCACTGGTGGGGAGACTAGCTCACCCATAATGCTATTATTACCAAATACGATCTATTTACTTTTGTGCACCGTCTATCATTCATTGTCTTTCTAATCTTGCCTTAGGATCAGTTTCTTGGCATATTTCATAACTTATCTCGTGTTACCGATTTCAAGTGTTTACATAGAAATACATGCACGACTTACCCATACTTACCGTCCGGCCTTCCCTGTCCAAAGTAAACCAAGTTAGTCAACAATTTATATAAACTTTCAATGCCATGTACGTGTCCCTGCCTCAGGTCCTAGTGCGACGTAGGCGTGTTTTCTAACTCAATTTTACGAAGTACTCTTTATCCTTTGGTGTGTTACATTTCAAGCCTGTTCAGAAGGCACTTCATTTAGTTAACTTAGACTACTTTGTTTCAATACAAGGACTTGCACGTGGATTGCCACCAACAAAGTCCACTTAATCTATATGCACCGGTCGCTGGCATCACAAGCCATTTTGGACCCTTTCTGCCATGGTATTTCGCAACTATTCAGAGCGTGCGGCTGGTTCACGTTGATAGTGTCTTGAAATACCTCTGCACTTACGTCTCCTGGGTGGCCAAGCCCACACCCAGGCAGCCCGTAAGCCCCCTTGATTTTCGTCCGGGCCAGCTACGATCCTCCCTTTGATCGTGCCGCAAAAATCCCTTATATCTCCCACCTCCCGTATACGAGGGGATTGTCCACGACCATTTCGTATTATTTGTCATTTTAACTTAACAGCTGTCTCTGAGCCATAGGCTAACCCTTAGCCATAATACGTTATCGACCAGGTTGGCGTCCGTGCAGCGCGGGTAGCGAGCCCCGTTGCACGTGCCTGTCATACATGTCGCTAACCATTCCTTTTTTCCTTATCTTTTATTCATTCATTCTTTTCTTTCTTGCACTTATCCGTTCGTTTGTTGATTCATTCACCTACTCGTTCATTCATCCGTTGATTCATTCATTCACTTATTCGTTTATTCTTTCATTCATACATTATGCAACTTCCCGTGCGGGAGTCGCCTTGGCGACCCATCGGTCCCATAGTCTTTCAATGTTGCTATACTCTACTCGGAACGACTATGTCGATAGTCTTTCGTTTTATTGTTGTAAACCATTCATTGTTTCATTGTTGAACGCATAGGGAACTCGAAATGTAAGCCCGTGCCTTAGTACGAGCGCGAAGTGCGGCGCGAGAGTTCTCACATTTTCTATGTTCTTTTTCTATATTCTATACAAGCATACAAGATGGGATTATTCCCTTAGCTAGGTGCGTTGAGTCGTTTATTAGCATGCGCGGTGTTATCGCCTAGCGATTTTAGCAATAGTGTCCGTATTATTATGTGTCTAGGCTAAGCAAAGACGGGTTCATCGGAGCCACCCACCTTAGCGATGTTCGTATCGGCCGACCGATACTCCGAGCACGCCTTTGAAAGTCTAAGTCTGGATTCTACTTGACGGGCCAACGTAAGCCTTGCATCGATTCTTCATCAGGTCGATCCCAACTCTTCGGGTCGACGTCTCATTTGAGTCGTTGCACTTGCAGTTTGAATCGGCATTTCGCTAGAGCGGAGTGGGTCATTACACTGACTTAGCTTTAAGAGGACCCTGGCTTGGCATCAGTTGGTTGTTGGCTGTGGATCTCTTCGTTCAAAGTAGTAATGTCCTTGTAGAAGAACACGTAGTAGTGAATCTCGAGATGCATTGGAACACCTTGTTCGAACCTGAACAACATCTTGGCAGTCCTCGTGCTTTATCGAAAAGTTGGGGGTCATGCTATGTCCTTCTCAGTAACGGTCTAGTAGCCCGTTATGCTTGAAGAGCCACAGGTTATGCTCTATCCTGTGGAGGAATACGCTTCGATATGGAGATTAATTTTCTAGTATGTGCACCAAAAAAAATAAGGGTTGCGCTTCTGTGAAGATTAACCCCATTCTAGACTTCTTTAGGCCTTTCTGAATCTGTAATAGATCCTTTGTAGAAGAACAATATGAGTCTTTATAATAGATCCTTTGTAGAAGAACAGTATGAGTCTTTCTGAATCTGTAATAGATCCTTTGTAGACATAGTAATAAAAGAACTTCTTTCTATACCTTCTACTTGAATTTTATTTTTCTGTGTCTGCATCTTTTGTAACATCTGCGGTGTCTTCTATAATAAAATCACGGAGAATTGTCATTCTCCGTGTAATAATGACGGAGAATAACAATTCTCCGTCACTCTTTCACGGAGAATGACCATTCTCCGTGTTAAATTACACGGAGAATGGCATCCTCCGTGTTAAATTTCACGAATAATGGCATTCTCATATGTTAAAACGAATGAGAATGACCATTCTCCGTCTTAAATTATAAGGAGAATGCCATTCTCTGTGTTAAATTACACGAAGAATGGCCTCCTCCGTGTTAAATTACACGGAGAATGGCATTCTCCGTCTTAAATTACACGGAGAATGCCATTCTCCGTGTAATTTAACACGGAGAATGATTAAATTACACGGAGGATGCCATTCTCCGTGTATAAAAATATGAAGAATGTCATTCTTCTTGTTAAATTACACAGATAATGGAATTCTATGTGTTAAAACGCATGATAATGACTATTCTCCGTGTAGTTTAACACGAAGAATATCATTCTCCGTTTTAAATTACACGGAGGATGCCATTCTCTGTGTATAAAAACACGGAGAATGTCATTCTCCTTGTTAAAATTACACGGATACTGATATTCTCCGTGTTAAAATGTAATGTTCCTATTTTGAAATACGTATATGACCGTATTATTGTATTACGAGGATTTTAAAATTTAGATTGTTAAAATTTTATTATTAAATTATTGGAGGTAAATTTTTCCTATTATTATTAATGTTATTATTAATTTTCTTGTTCCAAATCTACCCTCCCAAAATATCTAACCTAACCCCCTCTCTCCTCACTCAAATCACCCCTCACATTACTCACCCACTCCCTCTCTCCTCCCTCACCTTTCCCACTCTCACACTCTTCCTCTCTTCTCCCTCTCTGTCGGCTGGAGAAGCCAACCCCCCCTCTCTCTTATTTTCTCTCGCTCACTCTCTCTTTCTCTCACTGCTCTCATTTCCCTCTTCTCTCTCCCTGCTCTCTTCCTCTCTCTCACTGGAAGAGCTCCCCAGCCCCCTCTCTCCCGGCCTCCCTCTCCTTCTCGACCTCCTCCCCGACCCGATCTCCGGCGACCAGCCCCATGGCCGCCGCCCTCCACTGCGGCCACCACCACAGCCCCCTTTCTCTGCCTCCTCCTTCCACCATCCGCCATGGCCGCCCCCTTCTCCGCGGCCACCGCCATCAGCCTCCACCGCCACCATCACTGCTCCGACCACCATTATCATCATCCCCATCACTCTCAGCCGCGACCATCACCACTTCCTTCCCTCTTCCGCTGGTCGAGCCCCATGGCCGCCGGAACTCCTGCCGCCGTTGCTCTCCTCCGTCGGAGCCCGATCCGACCCTGGTCGAGCCGCCTTGCGCCCGCCGGTGAGGTTCCCGAGCTCCCCTCTCCCTTTCTTTTTCGTTTTGTGTGTTGCCTCGTCGAGCGTGCCATCTCGAGCAGTGCACTCTCGTGCTCTGTACGTTTCCTCGGGTTGCGTTCCCCGATGTACGTGTACCTCGATTTATGTACGGCTTCGGTTTTCGTACAACCTCGGTCTACGTGTTGCCTTGGGCAGCGGGACGCCTCGAGCCCCGCGCTGCCTCGGGCACTGTGCCACCTCGGTTTGCGTACCGTCTCATTTTTCGTGCCTCGGCCTATGTGCCTATCTTGATTCTCGTATCGCATCGATCCGCATACACGCATCGATTTGCGTATCGCCTCGGTTTGCATGCCGCATCAATTTACGTGCTCGCCTCGACTTGCGTGTCGTATGATTCGTGGACCATTCTGATATTTGTGATTTTCTCGATCTATGTACACGTCTCGATTTACGTGCACGTGTTTCCCGTTCATCTCGATATTCGTGCCATTTCGATTCTCGTACGTGTTTCGATATACGTGCACGTCTCGGTTTACTTGTCCGTATCGATCCGCGTACCTCGATTTCCATGCCAGATCCCTGTACTGCTTGCGGGACCCACACGGTATAGCCTCCTGCCATCCCCTGTGATTTCTCCTATTATTTTATTGTTTGGTGCTAATGATTGTTTATTGTGTGTTCTGAGGACCTCGATGGACGTACTAGCTTGGATCGCGATCGTTGAAGACTTGCTTACCTAGCCGAGCCCCCTAGGCAAGTATCCCTTGCTCATCGGCGGCTTTTGCCATCTCTCCTGGATTTTATTGTATTTAATTTATTGTAAATTATATAACCATGAGTAGTATAGCTAGCAGTAGAACTGCCATGATAACCTAGATTAGCTTGGTCCGATACTGAGATAGACCGTATCGGACGACTCGGATGGGTCATCCATACCTCCGAGGACACGAGCACGACTCACTTGTACGGATTGCCCCATATGCCCCGTGTCCGACTCGCGGTCGGGTAACGACTTTGGCTAACTTTACTTGTGGCGGTGATTGTGCTTGGGTTAGGGATTTATGGACATGTGTTGTGGTGCGCCCTGCGAGGCGGTTATTTTATTATTATGCATGTTGGCTTGGCGCCCAGTACATATTGTAGCACTGCTGGAGACCGGGACTTAGTGGTCTCGGGTTCGATTGGTTTCCAGTACGCATCGTAGTGCTACTGGAGGCCGAGACTTAGTGTTCTCGGCTATCGATTTGTTCCCAGTACGCATCGTAGTGCTGCTGGTAGCTGAGACTTAGTGTTTTCAGCCTGCGATTCTGCGGCAGGTTGCGCCGAGTGGTTTTAGCCCCTATTCGTAGGGTGCTCCCATCCAGATTACAAAGGAGACTCTGCCGGATTTTTCCAGAATTTCCAGTTGGGAATTTGGTTCGAATGATTGGGCAGAACCATTCCTTTGGTTTGCGGGACTGAACTCATGCATGTTCTTCTTGGTATAGCATCCCTGATCCTATTGCCTGGTAGGTAGACTCCCGACTAGAATAGTCGCCTAGCGTCTTGACCTGTCTTGTCCGCCGGATTGTGTAAGGAGAGCGGTTCTACTCGGGTGAAGGTCTGCAACCCTGGTCCTTGTTTGGTTTAAGGGTTGTGGATCTGATCCAGAGTGGTTCACACAATCTTTGCCATCTTCCGACGGCGTTGATTAGTGTTGACCCATGTGTTGGGATTATGATCTTATTCGAGGATTGACTATGAGGAGATATGATATTGAGATAGTGATTATGGTAGACTAAGTGGATTCTTAGATAGTGTTACTAGTTCTTTGGTGATGTTCTAATTTGATCAGATGTTTCTTGAGGACTTTTGGATTTTAATATTGGTGCGAGTGTCTCGCAGAACGAATAGAATATCGAGGATATCAATATATAATTTTTACTCAACTTCCCAAACGCCCAAAACTGGGTACCTTTATGTATTCCGGTAGTTGGGGAACCTGGTTTGATTGCTATGTCTTGGTAGTTGAGGGGCTTATTTTCTAGTGGCTTATGATCATTGACTTGGAGGATTCTTATGAGTCAGAGGGCCTAGCTAGTATTTTTAGGGGGATGAGCTTGGTATTTGGTGGTTGTCTTTATTGACGTGATATTCACTCCATTATGGATGGAAAACTCTTGCTAGATTGATCTGGTGGATGGACCAACTTGATGATTGGAGCTGTAGGCTCCCATATATGCTTGAGATGTTATTATAGTAGAGGTTCTGGTCTTGTACTTGACCTGATATCCATGCCACGATGTGGGCAGATGACTTCTTGTGACTGACAGATTTGTCCTTGTCCCAGACCTGACTACCTGTATCCGTGCTATAAGTCCAGTTACCCTTTAAGGTACTGGCCCTGACCTTGCACTGCAGTGCCCTTTGTCTATTGGCACTTTGAGGTGCTACTTCCATGATTATATGGCATTGCGACGCCATCTTGATATTCTAGCTATATTATAAGATTACCTGCACGGGTATCTGGTAGTTGGCCTATAGTCTTAGCGTGGTTAGGATTGCTTGCTTGCTTGTTGCATAACACTAAGGATGGATGACAACTGGGACTATAGGTGCCGAGGTTGATTCTTACTTAGCGTTCCCGTACTGAGGTACGACATCTAGGAGGGTGAATCATGTGACCACGGCATGTGACCCCGGATAACTATATGGATAATCTAGGTAACTTAAACTGGTAGAAGCATTGGGGGGAACGAAATCCCGAGATCGTGCATTACCAGCCTTATCCCAGACATTAGTCATGACCTGCAGGCTGGCCGCCATGGATATTGTTACTATTCGTACTAGTGGATGGCAATATCCGGCTACTTATGTACTATACATTATATACATGGCATGCTCGGCACGGTGGCCTTACGAGGGACCGGTGGTGACATGCAGAGCCCGGTGGTCTTGCGAGGGACCGGTGCTCATCTAGTCTTGATATACTTGGCCCCGCTAGCCCTGCTGGGACGGCACGATCTGAGGATTCCCATACTTGCATTGTTGGGATAACCCAACCTCCACATAGAGAGCCGTAGGCATTTTGAGTAGCCGCTTATTCTTCTAAATTGTTTGGCTTGTTGCTTGCTAAGCTGGCTGGCACGTAACGCTGTCCCGACGCTGTAATTCGTCCCCTTGTTCTTGTTTGATGTAGGGATGGGTGTAGGAGCGTAAAAAGTGCTTCATAGAATGAGTCAAAGAGATGGAGCATTTTATTCAAAATGATCTATTTTACGCCTAAGACAGGCTAATCACTTTACGCCAGGGTCAAGCCAATGATTTTACGTCAGAGATAAGCTAACCACTTTACGCTGGACAAAGCTGTCAAAATCATGTATTTAATGCAAAGTCTGACATGAAGATTTACTGACGGCGTATATCACAGAATTCGAAGGAATTTGTTTTACACAAAGACCAATGTTGTCGTTTAGTATGTGGACTGAGCTATTTTACACTCACAATATGGCTTCTTTTACGTATGGAGACTATATGAGTTTTTACGCTCAAAAGTTGATGTGTGCATAAAGTTTATTTGGGCTACTTTTACGCTCAAGGTTGTTTAACAACCACTTTACGCGGGAAGTCCATATCAGGGCTATTTTACGCCTAGTATACTACTTTACGCTCAGAGTATATTTGGGTTGTTTTTACGCCCTATTCTTCTTCACCAATTTGGAACGTGGTTTGCCTACATGGCTTTCATGCCACACATCTCGAAGAACGTGTGTACGTGCATCATATTCTTATTGAAATGATGGGACACGTGTCAACGTATGCAGAGGATGACTTCAGTCATGGGTGGCAGTTATTAGCGTAAAGACGGAACTTTTGCTGAGTTTTTACGCACAAGAAGCCAAGTCTATAAATAGACTTATTTTTCTCATATCAGGGGGGGACAGAGACAGACGGACAGAGAGAGAGAGAGGAAGATAATACATAGATCAGAACCCAGAGATTTTGATTCTCCGAAGCATTCTTCTTCAACTTTTCTTCCAGAACCGAGTGAAGCAAAGCAGGAAAGCATTCAGCCTCGCAATTAGTGCCCAAGTGCGTCGATACCTTTCTGGTGACTTAGTTCTTCCGGTTGTTCATCTTCTAGCAGTGGTCTTCATCATCATCGTATGGTCCAAGGAACAAAGTGATCGACTTCAGATCAGACTTCCATAGCAATACTTCCCAGAACAATTTGTACTATTTGTACTTTTTCTCGTTTTATTTTCAAAAGTCAATTTTCAGGCCTTTTGTTAAGTGAAACAGAATGGCGACTCTGCTGGGACGACCTTCTCCTCTGACGAGGAGGCAATTGCTCAATATGATGATGTGTCGATTGGATCGACAAAGAAGACTCTGGTTGTACACTTCGACCAGACTGCTTATGAAGAGATGCTCCGAACTGGGGGTGGTTCTCGCTGCTCCAATGTTCAAAAATCTCGCAAAGCACGAAAAGTTTGGATTCCTAAATCCAAAATAGCTTCTGATCTCTCTGTTGCTTCTGATGGCAAGGGAATTCTTCCCACTCCGGTCGTAGGGGCTCCCGTTCGTAACGAGGCAGTCCTTACTTCAGTGTTGCACTCTAAGTGTGGCAATTCATCTCCCGTCTGTGACGGTGAAGATAATCAGGTTTCACGCCCACTGCATAAGAACCAAGTTTTACGCCCGGTGCGTAAAAATAATGTTTTACGCCCAGAGGGTAAAAACCAAATTTTACACTCAGTACATAAGAACGAATCTCCCATTTGTAATGAGGCAGACTTTAATGCTTGTGCTTCTGAGTGTAAGAATAAGTCTCCCGTCTGTGACGTGGTAGACACACATAAATTACGCTCTTCGCGTAAAAGAAAATCTTCCGTCTGTGATGTGGTAGATAATCAATTTTTACGCTCTACGCGTAAAGGTAAGTCTCCTGTCTGTTACAGTGTAGATAAAATTTGCAACGATATTTTTATATCTAATGTGAATTTACCTAAATGCATACAGCGTAAAAATGTTGTTGGTAAAGCTTCAGTTCTACACCAACAACCTTCTTATACTGCTCTGAGCAAAGTACCAAACCTACAAATTAAAATGGAGTCCTTCTTGCTCAAAAATCTCAAGATTTGCACACACAACTCCAAACGCGTAAAAATGTACAGTTTGGTTCTGCGAATGCAGCCAGTAATCTTCTTTATACACAAGGGACTAAACGTTTTTCTACCCCAAATGTAATAAAGAAGACTACTCCCTCTACTCCATCTGATTTACGTGAATTGCTAATACAAAAGCGTAAGAACAGACAATCTCCGGTGACATTCCCCCAAGAAAAACACCATTGTGAGTATCACCAGGTTGTAATCCACTGTTGTTGTTCAGCTTCAAAACGGTCAGTTTTTGATCGATTTAGTTTTAATGTGCCTCAACAACAAGCTGATGACCAAGAACATGAGCCGTCATATGTGTCAGTCAACATGGCATCTCATACTAACAGAGGACGACGTCCGAGACGAAATACGTCCCAAACTCCAGGTCAACAATAATTCAACAGACTTCTCGATTCTTTTGAAGGAGTATATCAGAATACTCGATCAAGAAGACAAAGACAATTGCAGACTTCTAATTCAGAAGCTGGGGGTACTCAATCTCTTGAGTCCGAAACTGATAGTGTTGATTCATACTTCTATACTAATCCCTCTGTATCTTCAAGAGAAGTTAAATCCTACGCTATTGGAGATGAACCAGAGACGTCATCTGCTAATACAGAGCAACGTCTCACTGCCGTTGAGCAATCATTGAAAGACATGCTTAATATGATGCAAAGCATGTACCAGATAATAACGGCTCAGCAAACTGCTCAACCGGCAATAGTAACACCGGTACAGGTAGCAGCACAAACTCAAGATAGCCAAGTGGTTGATATACCTTTGAATATCCAAGAGCCTGTTGTTAACCAAAATTCTGCATCTTCGGATCCTATCATTCCAGAAGATGTACCGTCTCCGGTGGGGGTTACGGTAGAACCAACAACTATTCAATCAAATGTGCTTCCGCAAACCAGTGAAGCCATTCAAGCAGTGCGTGAGCTTAAAGCACAGTTTGAAGTTTTGAAGCAAAAAGATCAACTCCAGAGGTTAGGGATTAAGCAACCTTATCCTCCTCATTGGAATGATGTACCCTTTCCACCGAAATTCAAGCCACAGTCAAGGGTATTGTTTGATGGAAAGGCTTCTCCTAGTCAATATATCAATTACTTTGATATTATGACTGTACATTTGCAGAAAAATGATGCTCTTCTCACTCGAGTATTCATTGGGTGCTTGACGGGTTCAGCTTACGATTGGTATCATAGTTTACCCGATAATTGCATTTCGTCTTTTGACGAATTTAAGACAATGTTTCTCTCCCGCTTCTATGAAGGAGGTATGGACATGAACATGTCCTCCTTAATAGAAATCAAACAAAAGGAGAAAGAAGATACTCGGACGTTCATTGAACGTTTCCGACAGGCGACTCTAAAGATGCCTCCTGGTATGCCAGATTTAGCGTTAATTGATACATACAAGATGAATCTGCAACCATCCATTGCTGTCTTTACGGGTTCTCAATTCACAGATTGGGCTTCGTTTATTATAGCAGCAGTTTCTGCCGAGACCAATGGTAGGTTGGCTCGTGAATATGGGATAATTTTTGCCTCAGAGGATAAAGGAAAGAAAGGTAATCCTGGTAATAATTCTGGCAATCGTAATACAAAAGGAAAAGATACTCTTATGGTTAATCTTTCCAAAAGCAAAACGACGCCGAATAATCAGGAGTCTTCTAAGCCAAAAGAAGAATATTCTTTTGACGAGAGTGATATCCCAGGGATATTTCAATGTCTGGTGAAGAGTGGCAAACTCCAGATCCCGGAGCCAAAGAGGCCTAATGAGGTAAATCTGACTGACAATTCCAAATATTGTATCTATCACAGATACATTAATCATCCTACCAGTGCTTGTTATGTCTTGAAAAAGAAAATCCAAGAGCTGATAAATGGTGGTGCTATGGCTTTAACCAATGATAACCATACGGTCACAACCAATATGGTTTCTCTTCAATTCGGAGATTTTCCTCCACAGCAAGTCCCAGATGGAATTTTCCTAATCCCGAAGGCGACGATAAAGATTATGAATATCCCGCCTGTTAGAGAGGAAAATGAAGGATTGTTGCCTCTTACATTAAAGAATGGTGAAATTATGTGGGTGCATCCTGACTTAGTACCTGAATTGGAAAATGAAGATAAAACTTCAAAATCCAAAAAGGGTAAAAAAGTCAAAACCTGCAACATGATTTCTCATGTTATTCCAGATCCTGACGATTCGAATCATCTATGGGATGGCATTCCTTTAGAAGATAGACTGAAAGGACTGAACATATGTCCTCCAAGTCTAGCTCCTCCTACCAAGCTCAAGCTTACTCATCAGCAGTGGCTAGCCATGAATAGTGTTCCCTTATACAGAGCACAACAAGTCTTCGTTGCTTATAAAAAAGCTCCTACAGGGATTTTTCCTCGTATCCCGAATCCTTCTCCTATGGGTTCAGAAGGTTCTTATTCTTTCCCTTCTGTTGAACTACCTGTTAAAAGTCCGCTGCCCACTCACTTGTACAGTCAACAATCTGTCTTCCTTATGAAAAAGATGGGTTATGACTTTCAAAAGGCAGAAGGTCTGAATTATGATAAAGGAATACGACTTCCTTTACAAATTTAAAATCAAAACTCCACTGTTGGATTGGGTTCTGAAGTTTCTCATAACAATCCTTACAAGAAGAAGGCTAAGGGAGGGAAGACTAAATCATGTAATATGGTACTTCCTTCTCTTGAGTCTGAAGAAGAAACTTTTGCTGGTACAAGATCTGGCAAAGAGTACCACAAAGATTATGAAAGATCCTCCAAAGAATCAGAGGAGGCTGAAGCACCACCAATTCAATCTTCTCCTGTTCCTGCTAAACCATCTATGGTTGAAAAGGGGAAACAGAAAGCAGTACGCTTTGACGTCCTATTGAAGTCTGCTTCCAGTCAGGGGGTGGTGATGAAACCCTACAAATTTGATATTCTAGCTCAGTTAGCCAATACTTCGGCTAGATTATCTATATTTGAGCTGCTTCGTCTTTCTAAAGAAAGCAGGGAGACTTTGAGTGAAGCTCTACTTCAAGCAGATTCATGCTTGGCTCAACTCAAGAGTCCTGATAATACACCAGTGTCGTGTCCACAACGTCATAGTGTGATGGAGGCAATTCCTAATATTACCTTCACACAAGAAGACATGCTATTGAAGCATAACAAGCATGACAGGCCTCTGTGCTATGCTGGGTATATCGGATCCACTAAAATTGACAGAATTTACATTGATCCTGGGTCTTCAATTAGCATAATTTTTCAGAGTATGCTAAGACCTCTGAGGATTCCTACTAGTGATCTGACTTACACTAGTACTACAATAGTGGGTTTTAACTCTGACAAGAGTAAACTACTGGGGAAAATTCGTCTGAAGATTCAGATTGGTGATCTTAGAACTATGGTAACCTTCTATGTTATCAACTCAGACGTATCCTACAATATTCTTCTTGGAAGACCGTGGTTACATGAGCATAACATCATGCCTTCAACTCTCCATCAATGCTTCAAGTATGTAGATTCCCAAGGAGTTGTGAAGATTGAGTTTGCTGATATCAATCCTTTCAAGGGCGTCGAAGCCTATTTTTCTGATTCAAGGCTTTACAAATAAGAGCATATGAAAGAGATATCAGATATAGCTGAAGATCAATCATCTGCTGAAGATCAGTCTATTTATGAAGATCCTCCAGAAGAGCAACCTTTGAAAATCAAGGTCAAAGGTCGAATTCAGCCTCAATCTGTCAATGATCAACCTCTGATGATCAAGGTTAAAGAAAGAACTCAAGCTTCATCTGAGGAATCAATAAATGTTCCTGCTAAAAGCTAAGTTCAACCTTTTATGATTAATGTCAAAGGGCGTACTTCTTGTACGAATGATCCGGAACCACCATTGATTGACAATCTTGGCAAATCTACGCAGAAGACGAATGATGGTCCACTAGTGATTAATCCGAAGCGTAGCAATCAGATTGTAAATGATGTAAATATTGATCATTCTGTACTTTTTGATATCAATGAAGATTTCCTTTTCGAGTATATGGCTGTCAAGTTTATTGAAAGAATGACTTTATCTTCTGATAATCAAAGTCATCAATATAAAGACGACATAGAACCAGAAGAAACTTTATACATTGATTATAAGGAAAATTTCTTTCCTCCTCATGTCGATGTTGGATCTTATGCTCAAAAGTTCTTAACATCTTCTCCCTATCTTCTTCCTGTAGCCACTTCATCACAAGCTTGTGTAACTTATAGACATCATAAAGAATCTTATTTCGTGGTTCTGTCTGATAAGAAAAACAAGCGTCAAATCGTGTTTAGCACGGCTAGAAATATCCCTGTTGCTCAGACAGATGATTTAAAAGATAAAGATAAAGGAAGAATCCGAATTGACAAATATAGTCAACAATCTATCAAGATTATCCAGAATATGGAATATGATTTGAAGACTATACAAGGTCTCAATCAAGGCAAGGGTAGACGACTACCATTATGTGGTGATCCATTTTACCAGAAGACTCACTATGGATTGGGATATGATCCGTCCTACATGTTTAATAACGATATACAAAAAGAATTCCCTTCTAGATCTTCACAATCATCGGATTCAGAAGAAATCCAATTTATCGAATCTGATATTTTTTACTCTTCTTATGTTAGAGGAGGTTATTATGATGAATCTGAGCAAATATTTTTAGCTTACATGGTTCAAATTGATGGTGAATCTGAGCCATTTGAGAATGACCCTTGGGCCATGTTGGTTCATTCATTCTTTCATCAATATTGACATGACATCTGTCTTCTTAATCCCCAGCTACCAAGGTTTGGTTAAGCTGATTACTTGTCTCCTTGGAGAGAAATTTTAATCTTCTATCTTATCAGCTGATTAAAAAGTTGGATTTATTATTTATCATGTTCTCAAGACCTCTGGATAAATATTAAATCTGCTTGCTTTTCTTATCTATCATGTCCATTTGACCTCTGCATAGATATTAATCTACTTTTCTTTGAGTTTTTATATGCTGTCATGTCCATATTAGCTCTGATGGTATTGTATACTCTAAAACAGAAAATAAGATTTTATTATCTATCATGTCCATATTACCTCTGGATAGATACAATGTATTGAGTTTAAAAGACTTGTTATGTTCATATTACCTCTGATAAGTATTTTCTATCTCATACCTATTGTTTAAATTCCAAATAAATGATAGGATCACAAAATAAATATTTTATTCATTTCTTGTGGAAATACTACAAAATGGATAAGATAAAAGATGACAAGGAGCTCTTTTAAGGTGGAGTAGAAACATCTTGAAGCAACTTCTGTAGTTCTTCTAATCGCTTGTCACGAGAGCTCATAACTTTCTAAGTAGCTTCAGCACGTCGAGATTCAGGAGTGCAAATACAAGAAAGTCCAGCGAAGCTGATTATCAGATTATCCTTGGCTTCATCAAGGGTTCTGATGGTTGATTCAGCCCCGAAGACTTGTTCTTCTAAAATAGAGCTCTGAGTGAGGTGCAGATTTCGAGCTTCGATCATCTGTTCTCTCTCGGCCTTCAAACGAGCCAACTCAGACTCTACCTCTTGGATTTTATCATTTTTATTCTGAATCTCTATGTTCAAAGCATCATAAGCTACTCTATGACTATGCAGTGCGGGCTTTATTCCAGCCAAAAAGGCTCTCTTTAGCAACCTTCATACTATGTTCATGGAGAGCTTCATTATAGGTGATCTCCCGGGCGAGATAATCAGCCGTTAAGGCGTCATATTCTTCCTGGATGAGACTTTCAACAGTCTCACTTGACAGCTTGAGATATTCTTTGATCGGCTGTTCAAGGCCCTCCACAATTTTCTCCAATGCTGCAGCTCTCCCAGCATCATTGAACATAGCAACATTTTACCTGAAGATCCAAAAGAAGCTGCATCAATCAAGAGACGATCATTTCGATTTTATTATGATTCGTCTTTACATATGTTATATCGTCGCTCATATGATGGACTCTTGCTGCGCTGCCTCTCAGAAAGTGAAGCCAAACAAACACTCCGAGAAGCTCATGATGGTGTTTGTGGTGCTCATCAACCGGGTCCAAAATTACAAGACCGCATTCGAAGAATGGGGTATTATTGGCCTTCTATGATAGCAGATGCTGTAGACTATGCCAGAAGATGTAAAGCATGTCAGATTCATGCTGATTTTATTCATCAACCGTCTGAATTTTTACATCCTACAGCAGCCTCTTGGCCCTTCGAAGCTTGGGGTATGGATGTTATTGGTCCTATTAACCCTCCTTCTGTTAAAGGACATCGGTTCATATTAGCTATAACCGATTACTTTTCTAATTGGGCAGAAGCAGTTTCTCTTGCTGAAGTAAAAACATCTAATGTGATTAGCTTCATCAAACACCATGTCATTTATCGCTTCGGGATTCCTCGACGGATAATTCATGACAATGGTCCACAATTTGCCAGTCAGGCATTTTATCGATTCTGTGATAAGAATCAAATTCAAAATTTGGCATCTACGGCTTATAATCCAGCTGCTAATGGTTTAGCTGAAGCTTTCAACAAGACGATCATCAAACTTCTCAAAAAGTTTGTCTCTTCTAATAAATGTGATTGGAATGAGAAACTTGGAGAATGTTTATGGGCTTAACGAACAACAGTCCGAACTCCTACTAGTTTTACACCATTTTTACTGGTTTATGGATGTGAGGTTGTCCTTCCATTGGAAATTCAGATTCCATCTCTTCGAATAGCCATTGCTAATGAGCTAACTATAGAAAATAATGATCGCTTACGACTCCAAGAACTTGAAGGATTGGACGAGAAGCGTCTTCAAGCACAACAGCATATTGAGCTATATCAAGCCCGTATATCTCGAACTTTCAATCGTAAAGTTAAAGAGAGGGTATTCAAGGTCGGCGAGCTGGTATTAGCTGTTCGAAGACCGATGGTGATGACTCACAAAAGCAAAGGAAAATTCCAAGCAAAATAGGAAGGCCCTTATGTCATTGAGACTGTGTTTTCCAATGGCGCCTATCGGTTATCTAAGCCTAATGGAGATTTACTCATAATGTCGATCAATGGCAAATTTTTCAAGAAGTACTATGTATAAAAAAAGGACAGAATAAAAATAAAATCTCCTTTATTATTTTTGTTCTGAATAAAAGATTAAGGACGAGGACCACTGCCTTCCTTATTAAATACATAGTCGGCCAATGTATCGAAGGCATCGTTGCCTGAGTTCATAAAAAATTTACAGGCAGCCATCCTCAGCGCCTCTTCTTCAGGAGTATTCCCTGGCTCTACTAGGAAAGCGAGGATGTCTTGTGATGGCTTGGGCGTAGAAGAGCTTTCATCTATTTTGGTTGGGCCTGACACAATTGGTTCAATGGGGCGCGTCTCGATGGCGTCCTCAACTTTCATGGAGACTTCATTCTTTTGCTGTACGTCCTTGGAAGACATTTCTGATAGAGGAATGGAAATAAAGAATGAAATGTTACAAAGAGTTCTCACCTATTTATAGGAGAGATCTATTAACGAACCGGTATTGGAAATTGAAACAACTTTTTATTCCCGAAAAGACCTATCTATTCGTTACATCAGATTCATCCATTTTGTGGAAATTGAATCGACTTTTCGTTTCCCAAAAGATACGTTGGTTCATCCGTTCTTTTATCAATATTGGCGTGTATTCTCTATGACACATGTCTTCTTATTTCTCCAGCTACCAATGTTTGGATAAGCTGATTACTTGTCTCCTTGGAGAAAAATTTTAATCTTCTATCCTACCAGTTGGTATAAAAAGTTGGATTTATTATTTATCATGTTCTCATGACCTCTGAATAAGTATTAAATCTGCTTGTATTTCGTTATCTATCATGTCCATTTGACCTCTGCATAGATATTAATCTAGTCTTCTTCGAGTTATTACGATCTATCATGTCCATATTACCTCTGATAGTATTCTATACTCTGAAAAAAGAAAACGAGATTTCATTCATGTCTATATTACCTCTGGTTAAGATACAAATTATTGAATTTAGAAGACTTGTCATTTCCATTCTCACTTTATAAAAGTCTATTACATTTCTTAGACTTTCTTACAAATCATAATGAAAATTTATAAAAAGGGGAGTAGGCCCCTATAGATAAATTGAAGAGTCGCAATACATAGACGACACTTCTACATAAAACATTATTTTTTCTCTCCTTCATTGGGCTGACGAAGGGAGGCACCTAACTCGTACATGTTGCGGATCCCGGAACGACGCATCAGATTAAGGAATGCTTCTGCATCACCTGCTCCTTCATACGCAGTTGAGGGACCACCATTTATACGACCAAAGACTGCTGGAGCCAGTCCAAAGCACTCTATAAAGTTGCACGCTCGCTCAACCTCCGTCTCTATATCAATCCTGGAGCTCGGAGCCTCTTCTTTGTTAATCTCTTTCTTAGGTACCATGACAGTATGAGGATGAAAAGCAAGAATGAAGAATTTCTCCTTATATATACAATCAAATCAACTCTTCATATTCCTTATGGGAAACTGATCATTATTAATGCAAACTCGGGGAAATGAAGAAGCATTCGAAATTTTTGAGAGGAAATTCATTATGACGGCTAAGTGTTGACCGGCACTATTTCTTAATTTTTACGCTGACTGGTCAAATCCGAGTTTTTATGCTTCTGTTCAAAGTGTTTCAAATGTTAAAAATATTCGAAAACTTTGAAGGGGGTCTTGTAGGAGCGTAAAAAGTGCTTCATAGAATGAGTCAAAGAGATGGAGCATTTCATTCAAAATGATCTATTTTACGCCTAAGACAGGCTAATCACTTTACGCCAGGGTCAAGCCAATGATTTTACGCCAGAGATAAGCTAACCACTTTACGCTGGACAAAGCTGTCAAAATCATGTATTTAATGCAAAGTCTGACATGAAGATTTACTGACGGCGTATATCACAGAATTCGAAGAGATTTGTTTTACACAAAGACCAATGTTGTCGTTTAGTATGTGGACTGAGCTATTTTACGCTCACAATATGGCTTTTTTTACGCATGGAGACTATATGAGTTTTTACGCTCAAAAGTTGACGTGTGCATAAAGTTTATTTGGGCTACTTTTACGCTCAAGGTTGTTTAACAACCATTTTACGCGGGAAGTCCATGTCAGGGCTATTTTACACCTAGTCTACTACTTTACGCTCAGAGTATATTTGGGTTATTTTTACGCCCTATTCTTCTTCACCAATTTGGAACGTGGTTTGCCTACATGGCTTTCATGCCACATATCTCGAAGAACGTGTGTACGTGCATCCTATTCTTATTGAAATGATGGGACACGTGTCAACGTATACAGAGGATGACTTCAGTCATGGGTGGCAGTTATTAGCGTAAAGATGGAGCTTTTGCTGAGTTTTTACGCACAAGAAGCCAAGTCTATAAATAGACTTATTTTCTCATATTAGGGGGAGACAGAGACAGACGGACAGAGAGAAAGAGAGAGAGAAAGATAATACATAGATCAGAACCCAGAGATTTTGATTCTTCGGAGCATTCTTCTTCAACTTTTCTTCCAGAACAGAGTGAAACAAAGCAGGAAAGCATTCGACCTCGCCATTAGTGCCCAAGTGCGTCGATACCTTTCTGGTGACTTAGTTCTTCCGGTTGCTCATCTTCTAGCAGTGGTCTTCATCATCATCGTATGGTCCAAGGAACAAAGTGATCGACTTCAGATCAGACTTCCATAGCAATACTTCCCAGAACTATTTGTACTATTTGTACTTTTTCTCGTTTTATTTCCAAAAGCCAATTTTTAGGCCTTTTGTTAAGTGAAACAATGGGTTACTGTTCCGATGACAGACTATAAGTTCCAGTTGGCGATGCTAGCATTAGTGGATGTTAGGATGACTGTGATGATTGTTGGTTACTTACGTACTAGTAGTTGGATTGCTGCCTTATATTCTGTAATCGTGCGTTGGTACCTCACGATCCCTTACCTTATTTACTATTTTTAGATGCTATTTCTGTCACATTTTATCATTCTGGTTTTCTTCGCCCGTCCTTGAGCCTTTCTTTCTGGTACTTGCTGCGGTTGGCCTGACCAACCCTGGATTGCTTCTAGATTGCCTGAGACCGACCCTGTGGATCTTCCAGACTCGACTTGGAGGATGTGCTTCAGTTCCCGACCATGCTAGGAACTGTGGAAAGGTATACTAGTCTACATTATTATTCTATACTGTAGATTCCTGATTTTTATATGAGTATTCCCTGCTTTCCATATGATTATCTCTCTTGATGTTGTTTCATTGTGATTTGCCTGTGGACATGAGATCGGATTTAGGCCATAGATTGATTACATGCTAGGATACCCAGCAAGACTTGACAGCCGTCATCGCCGTATAGCGTATTCGTACCTTATACGGTACAGCTGGCCTACGTCCGCCCCCGTATTCCGGTACTGGGGCATGACATGGTTTTAGTGGTGGCCCATGCAGGTCTCGTTTTGAGATTTTGTTGGGTATCACATGATTATTGATCTCAGTCCACTATTCCTTGGTATTCCTACTTGTTACACTTGTCCTTCGCTCCCTTGAACCTGTGAACTGGTCCTCATCTCTACTTGGACCTATCTTGCTTGGCCATGTCTTATTCGTGTTATCTACCTCTGATCCTTGTTTTATAGATATGATCCTATAGTTGGTCATGTCGATCACCTTATTTGATGAGATGTTATCCCCATCATTTGGGTTACATGATTATTTATCTTGGGTTCTGTACTCTCTACCGGTGTTTCGCCTTGTTTGATTTCATGTTATCCACTTCGTGCATTGACTTCGTGTTGACTTAGTATCATTATCGCCCTCTTCGAGCGTTGGCTGGATTGCTGCAGAATGAAGATTTCATCAGGACTCTGAGATTGGATATTTTAACATTTGATGAGTATCCGAGGGATATTCTCGTATCGATTCGGCTTCCTTGATTCCGGGCAGTTCCGCACTCATGATTATCTGTTTCAGATATTATTTTTATAGATATACTTGCTATACATTATATTTTGATATGGATCCTTGGTTTGGAGTATTTTTCTATGGATATGGAGTATTTTCCTAGAAAAGCTATCTTGTGGTTATTATTAAAGATATTTTTGGATGTGTGTTGTGGATTCACCTGGATTTTGGATTTTGATTGTTTTTCTAGGACTCTCATTATATTGTTAGAGATTTTTGTGATTTTAGTGATGTGGATATGTGAGTTATGGATTTGATTCATTTTTGGGTATTTGTCGAGAGTACCAGGTGACCCTAGTATACCTTGACGGCGTGGTAACGAAAGTTGCAGCCGCTCGATTATAGCGTCATGGTGAATCTTTTGCAGCCATTCCGGATGGCGTGGCAGGAAATGACCATGGCACACATTTTTCGGATATTAGAAAACTACGGTCATCGGTTCGAGACATATATCCTGTATTTTATGATTTATGAGAATTTTTATGCAGTTGGGATTCTACGGTTTTGGACATTGTTTTCGATATTTTGTACTTGTTTTGATTTATGGGGTTATTTCGTGCATGCGAGATTTTGCTTTTACGAGATTGCTTCATTGTTTAGATTTACCTTACGAGTTGATTTATGTAGCCATGCACTGTTCTCCTTGATGTTTTCATATTGAGATTTTGTTCGTTTCTTATTGTATTACTTGATTTCTGTAAGGTGGGTAGAGTTTTTCATGGCAGATATATATGTACTAGTTTTGAAAACCCTATTTTGATAATTTTAAAATTTCGAGGACGAAATTTTTGTAAGGTGGATAGGATGTAATGTTCCTATTTTGAAATACGTATATGACCGTATTATTGTATTACGAGGATTTTAAAATTTGGTATTGTTAAAATTTTATTATTAAATTATTGAAGGTGAATTTTTCCTATTATTATTAATGTTATTATTAATTTTCTTGTTCCAAATCTACCCTCCCAAAATATCTAACCTAACCCCCTCTCTCCTCACTCAAATCACCCCTCACATCACTCACCCACTCCCTCTCTCCTCCCTCACCTTTCCCACTCTCACACTCTTTCTCGCTCATCCCTCTCTGTCGGCTGGAGAAGCCAACCCCCCCTCTCTCTTATTTTCTCTCGCTCACTCTCTCTCCCTCTCACTGCTCTCATCTCCCTCTTCTCTCTCCCTGCTCTCTTCCTCTCCCTCACTGGAAGAGCTCCCCAGCCCCCTCTCTTCCGGCCTCCCTCTCCTTCCCGACCTCCTCTCCGACCCGATCTCCGGCGACCAGCCCCATGGCCGTCGCCCTCCACTGCGGCCACCACCACAGCCCTTTATCTCTGCCTCCTCCTTCCACCATCCGCCATGGCCGCCCCCTTCTCCGCGGCCACCGCCATCAGCCTCCACCGCCACCATCACTGCTCCGACCACCATCATCATCGTCCCTATCACTCTCAGCGCGGCCACCACCACTTTCTTCCCTCTTTCGCTGGCCGAGCCCCATGGTCGCCGGAGCTCTTGCCGCCGTTGCTCTCCTCCGTCGGAGCCCGACCCGACCCTGGCCGAGCCACCTTGCGCCCGCCGGTGAGGTTCCCGAGCTTCTCTCTCCTTATCTTTCTCGTTTTATGTGCTGCCTCGTCGAGCGTGCCATCTCGAGCAGTACACTCTCGTACAGCGAGCCCTCGTGCTCTGTACGTTTCCTCAGGTTGCGTTCCTCGATGTACGTGCACCTCGATTTGTGTACGGCTTCGATTTTTGTGCAACCTCGGTCTACGTGTTGCCTTGGACAGCGGAACGCCTCGAGCCCCGCGCTGCCTCGGGCACCGTGCCACCTCGGTTTGCATACCACCTCTTTTTCTGTGCCTCGACCTTTGTGCCTATCTTGATTCTCGTGTCGCATCGATCCGCGTACATGCATCGATTTGTATATCGCCTCGGTTTGTGTGCCGCATCGATTTACGTGCTCGCCTCGACTTGCGTGTCGCATGATTCGTGGACCATTCTGATATTCGTAATTTTCTTGATCTACGTACACGTCTCGATTTACGTGCACGTGTTTCCCGTTTATCTCGATATTCGTGCCATATTGATTCTCGTGCACGTCTCGATATACGTACACGTTTCGGTTTACGTGTCCGTATCGATCCGCGTACCTCGGTTTCCGTGCTAGATCCCGGCACTGCTTGCGGGACCCACACGGTATAGCCTCCTGCCATCCGCTGTGATTTCTCCTATTATTTTATTGTTTGGTGCTAATGATTGTTTATTGTGTGTTCTGAGGACCTCGATGGACGTACTAGCTTGGATCGCGATCGTTGAAGATTTGCTTACCTAGCCGAGCCCCCTAGGCAAGTATCTCTTGCTCATCGGCGGCTCTTGCCATCTCTCCTGGATTTTATTGTATTTAATTTATTGTAAATTGTATAACCATGAGTAGTGTAGCTTAGCAGTAGAACTGCCATGATAACCTAGATTAGCTTGGTCCGATACTGGGATAGACCGTATCGGACGACTCGGATGGGTCATCCACACCTCCGAGGATACGAGCATGACTCACTTGTACGGATTGTCCCCATATGCCCCGTGTCCGACTCGCGGTCGGGTAACGGCTTTGGCTAACTTTACTTGTGGCGGTGATTGTGCTTGGGTTAGGGATTTATGGACATGTGTTGTGGTACGTCCTGCGAGGCGGTTATTTTATTATTATGCATGTTGGCTTGGCGCCCAGTACGCATTGTAGCGCTGCTGGAGGCCGGGACTTAGTGGTCTCGGGTTCGATTGGTTTTCAGTACGCATCATAGTGCTACTGGAGGCCGAGACTTAGTGTTCTCGGCTATCGATTTGTTCCCAGTACGCATCGTAGTGCTGCTAGTAGCTGAGACTTAGTGTTCTCAGCCTGCGATTCTGCGATTCTGCGGCGGGTTGTGCCGAGTGGTTTTAGCCCCTATTCGTAGGGTGCTCCCATCCAGATTACAAAGGAGACTCTGCCGGATTTTTCCAGAATTCTCGGTTGGGAATTTGGTTCGAAGGATTGGGCAGAACCATTCCTTTGGTTTGCGGGACTGAACTCATGCATGTTCTTCTTGGTATAGCATCCCTGATTCTATTGCCTGCTAGGTAGACTCCCGACTAGATTAGTCGCCTAGCATCTTAACCTGTCTTGTCCGCCGGATTGTGTAAGGAGAGCGGTTCTACTCGAGTGAAGGTATGCAACCCTGGTCCTTGTTTGGTTTAAGGGTTGTGAATCTGATCCAGAGTGGTTCACGCAATCCTTGCCATCTTCCGACGGCGTTGATTAGTGTTGACCCATGTGTTGGGATTATGATCTTATTCGAGGATTGACTATAAGGAGATATGATATTGAGATAGTGATTATGGTAGACTAAGTGGATTCTTAGATAGTGTTACTAGTTCTTTGGTGATGTTCTAATTTGATCAGATGTGTCTTGAGGACTTTTGGATTTTGATATTGGTGCGAGTGTCTCGCAGAACGAATAGAATATCGAGGATATCAATATATGATTTTTACTCGACTTCCCAAACGCCCAAAACTGGGTACCTTTGTGTATTCCGGTAGTTGGGGAACCTGGTTTGATTGCTATGTCTTGGTAGTTGAGGGGCTTGTTTTCTAGTGGCTTGTGATCATTGACTTGGAGGATTCTTGTGAGTCAGAGGGCCTAGCATTGTTAGGGGGATGAGCTTGGTATTTGGTGGTTGTCTTTATTGACGTGATATTCACTCCATCATGGATGGGAGACTCTTGCTAGATTGATCTGGTGGATGGACCAACTTGATGATTGGAGCTGTAGGCTCGCATATATGCTTGAGATGTTATTATAGTAGAGGTTCTGGTCTTGTACTTGACCTGATATCTATGCCACGATGTGGGCAGATGACTTCTTGTGACTGACAGATTTGTCCTTGTCCCAGACCTGACTACCTGTATCCGTGCTATAAGTCCAGTTACCCTTTAAGGTACTGGCCCTGACCTTGCACTGCAGTGCCCTTTGTCTATTGGCACTTTGAGGTGCTACTTCCATGATTATATGGCATTGCGACGCCATCTTGATATTCTAGCTATATTATATGATTACCTGCACGGGTATCTGTTAGTTGTCCTATAGTCTTAGCGTGGTTAGGATTGCTTGCTTGCTTGTTGCATAACACTAAGGATGGATCACAACTGGGACTATAGGTGCCGAGGTTGATTCTTACTTAGCGTTCCCGTACTGAGGTACGACATCTAGGAGGGTGAATCATGTGACCACGGCATGTGACCCCGGATAACTATATGGATAATCTAGGTAACTTAAACTGGTAGAAGCATTGGAGGGGAACGAAATCCCGAGATCGTGCATTACCAGCCTTATCCCAGACATTAGTCATGACCTGCAGGCTGGCCGCCACGGATATTGTTACCATTCGTACTAGTGGATGGCAATATCCGGCTACTTATGTTCTATACATTATATACATGGCATGCTCGGCACGGTGGCCTTACGAGGGACCGGTGGTGACATGCAGAGCCCGGTGGTCTTGCGAGGGACCGGTGCTCATCTAGTCTTGATATACTTGGCCCCGCTAGCCATGCTAGGACGGCACGATCTGAGGATTCCCATACTTGCATTGTTGGGGTAACCCAACCTCCACATAGAGAGTCGTAGGCATTTTGAGTGGCCGCTTATTCTTCTAAATTGTTTGGCTTGTTGCTTGCTAAGCTGGATGGCACGTAACGCTGTCCCGGCGCAGTAATTCATCCCCTTGTTCTTGTTTGATGTTGGGATGGGTTACTGTTCCGATGACAGACTACGAGTTTCAGTTGGCGATGCTAGCATTAGTGGATGTTAGGATGACTGTGATGATTGTTGGTTACTTACGTACTAGTAGTTGGATTGCTGCCTTATATTCTGTAATCGTGCGTTGGTACCGCACGATCCCTTATCTTATTTACTGTTTTTAGATGCTATTTTTGTCACATTTTATCATGCTGGTTTTCTTCGCCCGTCCTTGAGCCTTCCTTTCTGGTACTTGCTGCGGTTGGCCTGACCAACCCTGGATTGTTCCCAGATTGCCTGAGACCGACCTTGTGGATCTTCCAGACTCGACTTGGAGGATGTGCTTCAGTTCTCGACCATGCTCGAAACTGTGGGAAGGTATTATATTATTATTCTGTACTGTAGATTCCTGATTTTCATATGAGTATTCCCTGCTTTCCATATGATTATCTCTCTTGATGTTGTTTCATTGTAATTTGCCTGTGGACATGAGATCGGATTTAGGTCATAGATTGATTACATGCTAGGATACCCAGCAAGACTTGACAGCCGTCATCGTCGTATAGCGTATTCGTACCTTATACGGTGTAGCTGGCCTACGTCCGCCCCCGTATTCCGGTACTGGGGCGTGACATAAAACGCATAAGAATGACCATTCTCCGTGTAATTTAACACGAAGAATGTCATTTTTTGTTTTAAATTACACGGAGAATGATCATTCCCAGTGTTAAAACGCATTAGAATGGCATCCTCGTGTTAAATTACACGGAGAATGATCATTCTTCGTGTTAAATTACAAGAAGAATGGTCATTCTCTGTGACAAGTGAAAGGAGGATGACCATTCCAGTCATATTAGCACGACGAATATCATTTGCCTTCATATTCGCACAAAAGAACGACATTAAAGATCTCTCTAATCGTTTTTCAGTTATAAATCTTCATAACAAATTCAAATTCAGCAAAAAATTTGAGATATGCGAAGATGATGAATGAATTTCTACATATCTGAACTCTCACCTTGTTTTAAGATCTATAAAAAGACAAGAAAAAGATCTTCTCTCCACAATTAACCTAATCGCCGGAAAACTTTAATTCTACGAAGATGATGATGATGATGATGATGATCATGAGCTATGATGGTGAGCGATGATCAAAGTTCGACTGAAGAAAATAACTGTGCACTACGAACGATCTTTGCGATCTCTGCTGAAGATGAGAGCAATGGAATTCAGATCTCTCGTGAAGAAGAAGAAGACAAAAATCGTAATCCAAATCTGAGTTTTTAATTCAAAACCATATATATATGACCAAATTTGCGCGAAGGGGTATTTTTGGTACTATGAAAATGTTAATTTTGTAAATACATAGCATCTAAAGAAAATCTCGGAATATTTAACGTGGAATTATATAATTCTGGACATTTCATAAAAGCTATCCTGCGGGTGGATTTTTCATACAAACCAACCCCGAAGTTGGATTTCTCAGCAATTTCCAGTTCTTGAAATATATCCATCTATTTTAAATCAAAAGGTTCAAATCGATCAGGAGCAAGATCAGGATCAAGATCCGATTTAGTAAATCGGTCTAAATTTACGTTCGATTTTGAGTTTCAAACCAATCGGTAAGTATTTGAAATTACATTTTCCTTAAATTCCTTTCTTTATTATTGATCTAGAATCAAGAATCCTGTTAAGAATCGATTCCCAACACTGCACCCTAATTGTTTGTGATAATGCATGACCGAAGGTTTTTATGTTGAATTGGACATGCCAGGTTTGCGTCGGACTCATGGATACTTGGTTTCAAAGCTTGAGTCAGGAATCTTCAACTCAGGTTTGTGTTCATGTATTTTTCTTACTTTGAACTTTTTGTTCGATCGAGATTTCGGTTGGACCCGGGATTGTGTGATGACCGACAAGAGTACATTTGTGTACGTGTCACGTTGTGGGGCATGCTCAGTGCTATGTGTGCATGTGTTAGAGTTGATCAGTATCAATGTCCAGTGTCTGGAATTAACACTGATTATTTATTTAGATTGGTAATACTTTGAGGGGAGCATTCAAGTCGACTGAATTTCTCATTCTTAAGTATTCTTTCTCATTTACCTTCATGTTTATCTAATGAATATTCATATAGTATGCTAAGGTAATTGAGTTCAAATACATAAACTTGGGTAAGTGGATAGATTTTGCATATAGGAAGATTCTAGTATATCTATTTGATCTCATTTCAATAATTATACTCTTTATATGGAATTGATCCACTAATTTGTCTAGACAAATTGTGAATCATATTTTGCCTGTTTGATTATTGTTAAAGGTCTTATTGTATATTCCAATATACTACATTGGTATTTTACATTTGCAAATGTCTTATCCTCATCGATTTTGATTTAAATCCTTTATTTATTTTATTTTAAAACTAAAAATTATATTTCATATCATGTTGTATTTTTGAAATGTCTTCTTGGATTTCTAATTGGTAAACTATTTATTGATTGTTTTCAGATTCTTAAGTTCTACCAACTATATTGTGTTTTTGACAAGCTATTCTATATAAGTTATGCATTTTTCTAGGCTTGTCGCGACACTTTTTTCTCCTAGATTTTACTATTATCTTGTTCATGATTATATATGCCTTCCTCCTGCTCTGCTATATTTACTTAAGATTGATTTTATTTTATCTCTTAGTACGAGGGAGCTTATTTTTTGATCATGTCAAAGGGGGATCAGAAGTAAGTTTAAGTATGTGCAAGTATGTGTGATATGCATATTTGCATCTATTATATTATCTTACACTTAACTGATTTATCATAATAAAAAAGGAGAAGATTGTTAGTCCAATGATTAAGTTGTGTTTTTGAATATGACTAATCGATTAAGTTTAGCATTATGATAATCATGCAATCAATATAATAACTTCTACCAAACTTAGCATTGTCCAAATATGTATTAAATATTATCATATTTGCTACTGTATATTATTTTGTTCGTCTAACATTTATTTGCAGAAAAGTAATAAGCAAGATCATAAATGGACATATGCAATGTAAAAAATATGTTGTGCAAAGGACGACATTATATCGCAAGATTTCTCTGAACTGCTAACATCTCAGGGGCCACGCACTCGGGGGTTCCACTGTGACAACTGTCGACAAGGAAAAATGCGTCTTCAAGTCTGCTCAAATGTCAAAAGATTGGTGTCACGACCCGTTACCCAAATTGTTGGGCCGGGCCGAGCCATGTCCAGCCTACGCTTAAGATAAAACACAGTAAGCTGTTCTAGAGATAACAAGATAAGACTAAATGTGCTAACAGTTCTATAAGTGAAGAAGAATCATAAATGCTCCAAACACAAAAGTCATCTCATATAGTAAAATGTCCAAGTACAAGTGAACTGAAATGTAAAACTGGATACATGTCCAGTTACAAAATATGTAGCCTAATACATGACTACACTAGATATCCCAAACAGCTAAGCAAACTAGACGAGTCTCCCCGCAGGAACATCCTCGTATGGCAAAACCGGGTCCTCGGCAGTGACTCCATAATATGAATCACAGAGCAACTCCTCCTCAGTAAGTATACCTACAACGTTATCCTGTCAGGACGGGAGCAAGTACTGTTTTCTAGCAAACTAAATATACAAAGCATGAACAGGAATATAATAAACTGGAATCATGGCATATCATGGTTTAATTGGTTCTTTTTAGGAATGACAACATATAGTTTAAAAGTTTAAAACTGTAGCATGTACGTGAATCGGTCAATAGGTGAATAGGATGTACAGCGGCACATATCAAGTTTTTCTGGCATGCACATACGTGCACGAACGGCATCGGTGTATATCCATACACAAACGCGAGATCAGAACCTACGGCAAGGTTACATATAGAATGTCTCCGAGCGCGGTAAATACATACGGAGAAGGGGGTCATGATCACGTACACTACTAGCAGTTTCCCCTTAACCCGTTATTTTAAACATGTGAGAGATATGAAAACAGTAATAACATGTGGGAGATACGAGAACGATATAAAGCATGTGAGAGATATGAGATACTGTCCTAAACATGGCAGAGACTGAAAGTAATACAACATATAAAGTTCTAACTTGCTACCCCAAGGATCAGCATTTAACATGGTTGGTAAGTCACAGTTTATTGTTCTAGCAGTATGTAAAGTTCGTAGAAAGTACTTGCCTCTAGCAAAGCAAAGCAAAACAAGCTGCGATAAAAGTGCTATGGATGTCTGGTAACTCGTCACTGTAGAAATAAATACAATAACTTAGTTTTTACACTAAGCTAAGACGCTAAGACACTAATTGGTGAAACACGACTTGTGACTGGGCACCTAACCAAAATGATGATTTTGGCATAGGAGACCAATGTGGGGTGACACACTACTTTAACTAACTTTCTAGGGTCTTTACACTAGTGAGGGGTGAGGTTCAATACGGCTAAAACTCAAAATAACATAAAAAGCTACAAGTCGTAATTAATCAATAAATAAATCAAAAGACCATTGTGTTCTAACAATTTTTGAGATAGACAAAAAGCTTAGTTTTACTTAAAGTAAAGTATCAAAGTGATCCTTGTTAATCATAGAAATTTATTATAATTTTTCTGGAATTTATTAACCAGTACAAGTATTTTATAAAAATCAGCTTTCCTAAGTATACAGAAAATGAGTTTTGGTTTCATATGCCAAACTAGTGGCAAAACAGTAAATTAAATACTACAAAAATTATACTAAATTAGCTAAAGTAACATAGTATCTAAATACTATTTTTCCAGAATTTTAACAGTACTTTAAGTATTTTTAGAAAATCAAAAACAGCATTGCACACAATTAAAATTAAATAATTAATTATCTGTGTATTTTGTCCATGTATATAATTTGAACCAAAGTTCAAATACAGGACCCAAGGCCATGAATCGAGTCCAATATGACTTGTACAGGTCTTGAATGTGTGAAAACATATTTGAGCCCAAAAACCTATGCTAGGCTTGGACACCAAATGGTTGCAGTAATTTAAATACACTAAAAATACAATTTGGTAATAGTACAAAATAAATATTATTATTTTAATATGGTAAAATTATACAAAATAATTATATAAATACACATGCAAAAAAGTACATATTTCTATGTATAAGGAAAATACTTAAATAAAAAGTATATATATACATATACAAAATATTGTATACACACATATATATATATATATATATATATATATATATATATATATATATATATATATATATATATATATATATATATATATATATATATATATATATATATATATATATATATATATATATTTGTATATATATAATAATATATACATCTAAAAATATATACATATATACACATATGTATATAAACACTAACTAATATATACATAAATTTACTAGTTATAAAAATATATATACCTATATAAAATTATAGCTAATATACAGTATATATACATATATATATATACTAATATATACATATATACATATATATATAAATACAAAAATAAAACAGAAAAGAAAAAGAAAAAGAAAAGAAAAAGAATACAGAAACAAGGAAGGGGGGCTCAAACCCGAGCCAGCGGGGGGGGGGGGGTTTAGTTAGATCGGGCTGGCCAGGGGGTCAGCCCGCTAGTCTTGTTAGGATTAGGGTTCTCGTTTATTTTATTTCGTTTAGGCTTATATTATATATAAAAAAATAAAATATCGGTCCTGTGTCCAGACAGTTAAGGACACAGGTATCTACGTGTCTGTGCTATGCACGACACGTACGAATGCTAAAACGCGTGTCCAAGCACAGCGTTAGGTTCGTCGTGTCCTGGCGAGTCTCGTGCGTGAAAACGAGACACGCACGACACGATTTGAGTCCTGTTACCTACGTGTCCGACGGTTGAGGGTGTTTTCGAAGGGGCTGGCGGGCGGAGGAGACGTCGGGACGGCGGCGCTCCGGTGGCACTGGGCGTGGCTCAGCGCGGCGAGTCGGATGGCGGTGGCGGATGGGGCTGTTGGTTGCTGTGGGGGTGGCACTGGGCGTCAGCCGGAGTTAGGGTTCCGGTTAGGGTTTTTGGGGGAAGGGCGGAGCTAGGGCGTCGATGGTGGTCGGGGGAAGTGGTAGCTAGGCTGAGGGGGCGAGGGGGGGTTAAATAGGGGTTCAAAGTCGGTCGGGGCAGCCGGAAATGGCGGGGTCGTCGGTCGTCGGTCGTCGGTCGTCGGGCAGGGGGGTGGGTAGGTATTTAGCACTTAGGTCCCTGGTAGTTAGGTTATTTACAGAAAGGCCCAAAAACTTAAGTAATGCAATTACTAATTTGCACCAACAAATCATAATTTGCAAACTGCTAATTTAACAATTTAACAATTTACATAATGATATTAAAACAATTCTAATAATTGTAAAACTATATAAAAACAATTCTACTTATTACAAAACTATATTAAAACATTTCTAAAAATTACAAAATGATATTTAAACAATTTAGAAAATTACATATTGATATTTTTAGTATTTAAAACTCATTTAAAAATTATTTAAAAATTCTAGAAAAATTCCTAAAAATCTAAATAATTATTTTAAGGCTATAAATGACATTAAAATTAATTAGCACTAATTAAAATAAAATTTAAAAAATAGGGGCTTATAATTGGCATCATCGAAGTGGTCTTGATTTTATTATTTGTTATGTACATTTTATCTTTTATTTGAGTCTAGGATTATATCTTTCCTTATTCATATCTTCCTTTAGTACGATGTAATGAGTAGATGGTTAGATTCATTATATTGTTGTGATTAGGGCTGGCGATTTTGCCCTGGTGCCCTCTACCCGAGCCGGGTACCCTGCACCCTCAGGTGCCCACGGGTACCCTCTACCCTAGGAGGGCAAGCCCTACCCTTACCCTTTTGGAATTAGGGTAGGGTAAGGATTTTATCTTGTTACCTTAGTGCACTTACCCGGGTACCCGCCCTACCCTACCCTGAATCATTACCCTACCCACTACCCTTAACCCTCTAAAACCCTCGACCCTACCCTTCTCCCAAACCTGATTACCCACACTCCCACTGCCATAGTATTACTACTACATACTTGTATTTTTTTGTAATTAGTTAGTACTTAGGATTAGGAGAACTGTATGGTGCTTGATCCTAAGGAGTCAGGTCTAGCCCCCTCCTTGGGTATGTAGACAGCTCAGGTTCCACTATATAACTGGGTTCAGCGCCTTTAGTAAAAAAATATTCCTCCTGTTATTTCTTATTAAGTTGTTATGATTTTTGAATGTTGTAAAAATCTTAAGTATCAAGGTGTTTACTAGCAAAAAAATGATTTTCAAAGTTAAAAAAATTGAAATGGCAAGGGTAACACCCTTACCCACCCTACCCTGACCCTCAGCTACCCTGTGAGGGTAAAGGGCAAGGACGGGTAATGGATATTGGTTTTTTGGAAGAGGGCTACCCTACCCTACTCTCATGACTCCCCTAGGGTATCAAAAAAATGTCAATACCCTACCCTGCCCTGCCCTCTTCCTGCCCTTACCCTACCCTACCCTACCCATCGCCACCCCTAGTTGTGATGACTTGTTTTGAGGTTTAAACAAAGTATTACCGTCGCTATTGTAGGGTAGGCTGAGTGTACCACATAATCATACCCGAATATTCAAGAATGAATGTGACAGATTCGGTTCGGTTTGAAAGAAAAATTGGTTCAGGATCGATTTTGAAAATACTAAAAAATTCTTATTTTGTTTCGATTTAAAAACAGAAAACATAATAAGAATTATAAAACTATGTAAATACCCTCCATTGTATGTATATTTTATGATAAAAAGATGTGTATATTTGTGTGTATATTTTGAAAATAAAAACTCTATGTATTTTTTTGAAGTCCAACTTTGATAGTTTAACAAGAAGTTCAACTTTTGGCCCAACATTGAAATAAAACAATTATGCGTAAAAATTTTATATATTTTTTGATATAATTTAACCACATGTCCATCTTTGAGCCTGGATGACTATATAGTAAAAATAGTCCACCGAACAGACGGAGTAAACTGAACTGATTATATCGATTTGATTTGGTTTGGTTCGGTTATGACTAATTTTGATTTACTTTTCAGTTTGGATTTTGAGAATTTTAGTTTATTCGATTTTGACTATTTCGATTCGGCTGAAACCGGAGAAATCGAATGCTTACCCTAGTTTGTCGTATGCAAGTGGTACCATTTAAAGTATGAATTTGTACACTCGTCGCACAATAAAAATTAAAAATCAAAATGATTACAGAATCAGTTTTGTCCTACTTCAAGTCATTTTATGTCACATTCAGAAGTGGAATTCAAGTTTTAGTTGTTGTTAACTAAACAACAAAAATACTATAAAAAAAATACAATAAAAAATATATTATTTACCACTTTTACATCCAATACATCCTAATCTGTGAGCTTACTGCAATGCTTCCACAACATATTATGATGTTAAAATTGTAACCAATCAAGCAGTGTTTTGTTGATGCTGCAATCACATGATGATGTCAAGTTAACTAGACTTACAAATAGTTCTTACACACTTCCCCAATGACAGTAATCTGTTACTAATTTGAATTCAACTAAACTAAGAGCTTAACTTGATGAGATTACTACTAATTAGATGGATAATCCCACCAAAATCATTCTCCCATGAACCTTTGAAGGTGATTAAAGCAATGAGAGGAAGACTAAAAGTTGGTCACATTGATTGCACGTTCCTTCTCTACGTTATGTTTGTGTTAATTAAAGAAAACTACCAATCATAGAGTGGAATCTCCCAACTAAGTCCTGTTCTTTTTATTTATTGTTAGACTAATAATTAATTAAATTAAAAAGCTGCTGTGAGCATCTTTGTGGACAGCTTAACTTTAGGAGGGCTCTAATCCCAACCCCCTTTGAAATCTAAGGATGACTATTATATATTTGGTGAATTGCAAAGACATGTCCATTCCACTCACAAAGTAGAAACTGTACTTTCGAATAAATAGAATAAGCAAAACGCAGCGAAATGGTTGTATGATTCGGGTTTGATTGCTTACCGGGACTCCTCCACCAAATGTACTACACGTAGGTCTCGTTTGATTTCGAAAGAAAAATTAATTTATTTTTATATTTGTGGACGAAAAAAAATTAGAATTTTCGGCAAAATAAAGTTTTTTATGTTTGTAAAAAAGAAACAAGCATCCAAGAAAAACTATTTAGGTTCCATTTGGGTAGGTTTTCTGAGTATAAAAATTTTGATTTTGCGATTGATTATTTTCGTCTAAACAATAGTTTTCTGAATCAAAAAGTTAAAATTACGTTTGGCAAAATATTTTATTAATTTTTTTATAATAAAATTTTATAGTTCTATTAAAAAAATTCAACTGTACATGTTCAAATTTTCAACTATGTCGCGTCCTGGCAACACGAAGAAGAAGAAGAAGAAGTAGTAGTACTGGAAGAAGCGAAACATGCGGTGTCCATCCTTTGCACGAGGCGGCTCGCCGTTCGCCGGTGAGCGTCTTGAGCAGCTCAAACAGTCGACATCCATTCTCTGTGCAAGGCGGCTCTGCTCTGACGTCCTCGACCACAGCCTCGACGTCCCACACGGTCATCTGATGTCCTCGACCATGACCGCGGCCTCGTCCTCTCACGCGGCTGCATGACGTCCTCAACCACGGCCACTCGAACAGCGGGTCGTCATCGACCACGGCCGTGATCTCACATGCATCCGTCCTCTGCGCGAGGTAAATCTGGCCGCTGGAACAACGGGTCTTCAGTCTTGAAGGCATGGACACCGAAGAAGCCGGCGACATCGGAGACGAGGTGTTCGTTTTCGTCCTCCATGCCCTCCGTCGCGTGACGAGGTGTTCGTCTGTCTTCTTCGTCCAGCGTCGAAGTTAGGGTTAGAATTTTTTGTCGTGGGAAAAAAATTCCTAGAGAGAGAGAGTTGGGGGCAAAAAAAAATTCCTGGAGAGAGAGAGAGTTGGGGGGAGGGTGTGGGGACACTGGTTGGGATGAAAAAAAAAATCAGAGAGAGGGGGGGGGGGGGGGGGGGGGGGGGGTTTGGGGTTGGGGGGGGGGGGGGGGGGGGGAACCTCGTTAGTGTGAGAAATCACACCATGAAAATAGGTTTCATCACCTCTCCCAATTTTACATTCTCAAAACTGTAACCAAATATTGTCGTGATAGTTTTTGAGTTTAAACTCAAAAATCTGAGTTTAAAATCTTAACCAAACTAACCATTAAATTTTTCTTTCAATGTTTGGTTGGTACAAAAAATTTTTATCAATATTTTAATAATATTCTTAGATTTTAAATTGAAATAATATAATAAAAAATTAAAAGTAATAGATAAAATAGACAATAACATATTTAAGTAGTGCTATTTGTCTTCCTAAAATTTTATAATAAATAATTTAAAAAAATCAATTCTTGTAGTATGTGTTTCGCTATCAACTTCAAAAGTGAAAATTGAGACATAAGGCGAGAACTTCCCTATTTTCCACTATACGACGTAAAAACAAACAAAATGTAGTAGTGACAAGGTTCTTGCAAATAGTTCTCTATAAGAGTTGAGATTTATGCAACCTTATTTTCAATATAATGGAAACATTTTTAGACTCCAATGACAGAAATGTCAGCTCGCCCTTATTTCTTAAGTAGTTGTGTTAGTTATTTTCTTATGGGATACATTTGAGTTATTAGTAATTTGTATGTATAATTATATTCAGTAAGCACGCATCTTTGAAACAAAAAGCAATGGTTCTAAGTATGCTCAAGAGCCTCCATTTGTATAATGTGAAACATAAAGCAATGGCTAAGTATGCTCAAGTGCCTCCATTTGTATGTTTTGCCTCGAGACTAACAACATGTGCAACTTTTTTTCCGGTAAATAAAAATTTATTATTTGGTTGTGATCGACTTTATTCCTAAAGAGAGAATCACAAAAATAAAAATAATATAAATGATGTGACATGTCATAAGTTGTGTGGCAGCCGTTTTGGTCCTAGCAAATGTTATGATAGATGGAGGAAACCATATATGAAGTAACATTACAATAGGTAAAAATAATACCACAAATGTTACATATTGTCTAATTATGGTCAACAAAACATCCTTTAATGATGAATCTGAAAAGTGTGAACCCAAAACAAATTGTTTGGGTGAAACGAAAAAGAAAAAAGAGGATAAGTGAAATTGGAAAGGGATTTATAAATAGAACTCTCTCATTGAAAATAAACAATGTTAATTCCAATTATAATATCAAATCTAAGCCAAAAAAAATATTTGTCACTATTGATAATAATTTACCAACTCCTCTAGTTTCAGTACTCGACCAATAGTCCCTACATCGCAACTAACAAGCATCTTGTTCCAACAAATACCAAGACATCTTTTGTTGCACCATTTCTTAAATTACTTTTGATAAAGATGGTATTATAACTAATCACCTAAGAAACCTAATTGGCTTAGGTCGTCTACACAACTTCACTTGCTTATCCATTACTAATCCTCAAGGAAATAACTTAATCACCTGCTTGGGACCTACTTATCATGTGAATTATAAGCCCGGCCCTTAAAAGTGTTAAGACAGCTAAGCCGACCTTGATAAATAAACAAATGAATTTTATTTTAGAATAATTATTATAACACAATTATTCCACATATAATTGTTCGTAATTATATGATGATGTGGGCCAACCCTACGGTCAAAGGCCAAGTCTACTCGAGTGTGGGTCCACCACCTGGTGATCCGGTCTGGAATCGAAGGGGCTCTAAATTCTATTATTTAGGGGTTCTAAATGATCAATACTTAAACTCCAACTTGACTTATGCTAAATTTTATCCCGTGAAATTAAAAAAAGAAGAAGCTACAACTAAGGAAATGGGGGGTGTTTGGAATAATTTAAGGAATTTGGTTGGGGGAGTTCATGTGTGGCAATCATGTGATCAGTGGTTGAATGTGTTTGAGTATGACAAATTGGTCTATTAAATTGTGTTTGTTTGTTTTTTTTTTTCTTAATTGGTAATTTTTTTATTTAGTTTATTTTTTCCTTCTTTTCCTTTTTTTTTTGTTTCTTTAACTTTTCTTATTTGGTAGATAATATGGACTTTTCTCTTTTCTCTTTTCTCTCTCTTGAGTAAGTCCCTCGACATAATTTGGTATAGGTCCATTAATACATTACTAAGAGGGCACTGCCATTGGATTTGCACAGAAACGATAAATTTTCGATAATTAAAATAGAAAATATTTATAAATAACATATTCCGTTAATCTTAATGCACAATTATCTCCTCTACAAAAAGCACAAAGGAGAGGATCTAAGGGACTGTTTGGATAGTGGTAACTCTTCAAAAGTATAAAATTGATACTTGCAGCATGTTGATTTACAGTGCATTTGTAACATTTATGACTTTTCAAAATATTTTTGGATAGAGTCCTTTTTGGCCCCTGCAAGAAAGAAAATTGACTTTAAATATTTTGGATGCTATCACATGTAAGTGATATAATCACCAATGTAATTATCAAACAACTCCTAATTTATATAATTATCAATTAAATCACAAATTTAATTACTAAACAACTCTCCAAAGTAAAATGATAATAATAATAAAAACTAGATTGTGCATAACGAACTTGAGGCAACCATGTGGAGCCTCCAACTTTTCTTTTTCTTTTTTCCATTCTCATATCTCTCTCTCTCTCTCTCTCTGTGTGTGTGTGTGTGTGTGTGTGTGTGTGTGTGTGTGTGTGTGTGTCACGTTCCAACTCGCCAAATCGGTCGTCATCGCATTGACTCGAGATAAATCGATCTCACGAGTCGGGACGAGATGCCGTACATGTCTTTATTGGACTTGTATAAGGCAAGGATGTGCACTTGAACTTCTTTTGAGACGACGAGTTGAAATTAAAGAGTGCAGAGGGTTGAAGACGTAGAATAGGAAGAAATTAGCTTTTCATTCATAAAACTTGCAAAGTATGTGCAAGATCATTTTTACATTACATATACCGTTGCGGCTACATCTATTCAAAATACAAAAGAAAAACTCTCGACAAGCTGTCATGAAAAAATCCTTGTCGTTCCATACATTCATACCCCTCTATACATTTGAACAAAAGCCTTCGATCTGAATTGGGCTTCAAAATACTTCAAAATAGGAGAGCTTCGAGCCGCCTCCCGTTCTTCAGCTTCATTCTAGTCTCGAGCTCCCGCAGCGCGATCGTCACCTAGGGAGTTGGGGGTTAGCACACTTGCTAGTGGATGGGACGAACCCACTCGTCTAAACCGACACTGCTTATTAAGGATTCTAGCATACGAAGTAATCTTTCTATTTAGAACTATATGATTTGCAGTTCATATCGAAGGCACATTTTATTTCAACTTATCTTACCACGATCGTGCTCCTTTCTTGCACAAAATAGACATGATACTTACCACCAGCACAAGACAATAGGTGAGCATGCAATCTACCTTATATGCGGTCATTGGTGATATCAACACCATGAAAGACGATTACGTAGCATTGCGACGTGCCCTACCAGTCCAGGTTGCGAGCCTAACTGGAGGTCTCGCAATGCCTCGCGCCGAAGCACGATTCCATAATTTCCTCCTAGGCCGATTCGGTCACAGCGTCCCGGGTACCGTTTTGAGGAAAGCTTACCTTGTGCACAAGTTGTCCATGACCATGCGAATGTATGACAGTTTAATATGTATTTGCATAGCGCAGACAGTATTAAACCACATAATCATTTCTAGTCGTGCAAGAGTTCTTTTTTTCGAAGCCGTACGTTCTAATTTAGCATCTCGTAGGCACCAAATTCTTCAAGGCGTAATATACCGCAATCGAAGTTTCTTCATTATATGAAATAAATTCTATCTTTTTCTAGAACTTTATCTTTTCTCTACTTAGTGTGAAACTTATAAATTCAGAGTTAACTTCTCTAAGTTAATATAATTATCCCAAGTTCTTGATCTTAGTGGCAAGCATACATCCAGTTAGCATCATCGATTTGAACGTTGAACTTTAGGAATTTTGTTGGCGAAAAGGAGTAGAAAAGAAGGGGCCGAAGAACTACCCACCTAGAAAGATTGTGCCGAGAGTAGGAGAACGCTTCGCTACGGTCAAGCGTCGGTTACACAAACTCCTGCATTGGCACGAGCATCGAATTAGAATTCTTCCTTCGAAATTCCCAAAGACGCATTCAGAAATCGATGCGAAAGCACACTTATCAAACCCACGCAATAATTTATTCAGAAAGCCAAGAAAACCAACAAAACCAACAGTAGACCGGTTGCGTCACTCTCTTTAGAGTTCATTCGCCAAGACACAGTCCACTGCATCTAGGACTTATTCCAGCAGTAGCCGATCCATTAGTTGGAACGTTACTCATATCATTCGTCTAAATCGATTTTATTGATGCCATAATTTTTGTATACCAAACTCGTCGCTGAGTCAGACTAGCCATCTATGTTCTCGACTATGTCTGGCTTACCACGAGCCTCTTACATAGTGCTTTGCCCCAACGGGAGCGGGGCACTACATAATATACCACTAAGAAAAAGTTTTGTCCTGAAACTTAAGAACAAGGGACTGACCTTCGTCGGTAAAAAGTAAAGGATACTTTTCTCTCATTTCTGCCTTTAATTCCCACGTCGACTCTTCAACTGAATGGTTGCGCTAGAGTACGCGAACCAAGGACATCAATCGACTCCGCAGGATCTTTTCTTTACGATCCAAAATTCGTACGGGCTCCTTCGAGTATGATAGATCGGAGCGCAGCTCCAACTGATTGAGGCTAACCACATGACTTGGGTCATGCACGTACTTTCGAAGTTGGGAGACGTGGATAACGCAATCCGGTAAGCAACTGCCGCCACTCTTTCGAGAATCTCGAAGGGGCCTACGAATCTCGGACTCAGTTTGTCCTTTACCCCGAATCGCATGACACCCCGCATCGACGTCACCTTCAAAAACACATGGTCCCCAGCCAAGAACTCTAACGGTCGCCAACGAGTATCTGCATAACTCTTTTGTCGACTCTGAGTAATACGGAGCATATCTTGAATCATGCGGACCTTCTCAACGGCTTGTTCGACTAGTTCTGGCCCGAGCACCTGTCGCTCTCCGACTTCGTTCCAGCAAATCGAAGATCGACACTTCCTCCCATAAAGCGCCTCGTAGGGAGCCATCTGGATGCTTGATTGATAACTGTTGTTTTACGCAAACTCTGCCAGCGGCAAGTGCGTGTCCCAACTTGTCTTTAAATCTATTGCACACAGACGTAACATATCCTCTAGGATCCGATTCATCCTTTCTGTCTAGCCATCGGTTTGCGGGTGGTACGCGGAGCTAAGGTTCAGCTTAGTGCCCATCGCCGCTTGCAGACTCGTCCAAAAACGTGATAAGAATCTTCCATCTCTGTCCGAAATGATCATAGCAGGTACCCCGTACAGTCGGACAATCTCATTGATATAAATCTGAGCTAACCGATCGACGCTCCATGATGCTTTGATGGCGATAAAATAAGCAAATTTGGTCAATCGATCGACAATGACCTAAATCGCATCATTTCCTCGCGATGTCTTCGGAAGGCCCATGATAAAATCTATAGAGATGTCGTTCTACTTCCATACTGGAATATCGAGGTTCTGTAGCTTCCCACCTGGTCTTTGGTGCCCGGGCTTTACTTGTTGACATGCCATGCACTGTGACACAAAAGTTGTCACGTCTTTCTTCATGTCGTGCTAGTACCAAAAGGTCGTGCGCAGGTTCTTGTACATTTTGGTGCTTCCGGGATGCAACGAATACTTCGCATAGTGGGCCTCCGTCAGAATTTCTTCTCTAAGTTCGGTATGGTCCGGCACGCATATTCTTTCCTTCATCCGTGTCATTCCGCTCTCGTCCACCACAAAGTCGGCCGTCTTTCTTGTCGAAATCGGCTCGCGCATCTTCTTCAGGAATGGGTCGTCCTCCTGTGCGGTCTTTATCTTGTTGTGCAAGCTCGACTCAAGGTGCAATTGGGCCAATTGTGCTCCACGGTAGTGAATTCAGAATTCGATACCCATTTTTGCCAAGTCTTGCTGTATGTCACGGTTGATAGCCAGGCATCCTGCAAATATTCTACTCAGAGCATCCGCTACGACGTTTCCCTTACCCGGCGTGTACTCGATAGTTAGATCATAGTCTTTGATGAGTTCGAGCCAACGTCGCTGCCGTAAGTTCAAGTCCCGTTGGGTAAAGATATATTTGAGACTTTTATGATCCGTATAGATGCTGCAAGCCACACCATAAAGATAGTACCGCCATAGCTTCAATGCGAACGCAATCGCCGCTAGCTCAAGATCATGTGTAGGGTAATTCTTCTCGTGTTGCTTCAATTATCTCGAAGTAAACGAAATCACCTTATCCCTTTGCATAAGCACGCATCCCAAACCAGTTTGCGATGCATTGCTAAATATTTGAAACCCTTCTGGTCCGTCCGGAAGTACAAGGATTGGAGCTGAGACGAGTCGTTTCTTTAACTCCTGAAAGCTAGATTCACGGGCATCGTTCCACTCGTATACGACTCCCTTCTGGGTAAGGCGAGTCAGAGGCGACGCAATCTTGGCAAAGTCTTTCACAAATCTTCGGTAGTAGCCTACCAAGCCGAGAAAACTTCGGATGCTGCCTGCCGAGGTAGGCCGCTTCCATTCAACTATCGCTTTAATTTTCTTTGGGTCCACCGTGACGCCTTCAACTGAAATTACGTGCCCAAGGAACGTCACATTGCTCATCCAGAACTCGTATTTACTTAATTTGGCATAAAGTTGGTATTCATACAGAGTCTGTAGTACTGTCTTCAAGTGCTCCACGTGCTCGTCCTTGCTTTTTGAATATATGAGAATGTCGTCAATGAATACGACAACAAATTTGTTTATGAATGGTCGAAACACCCGGTTCATCAGATCCATGAAAGCGGCAGGAGCGTTTGTCAAGCCGAAGGACATGCCTAAAAATTCGTAGTGACCGTATCGAGTTCGGAATACTGACTTCGGCATGTCCTTAGACTTGATCTTTAATTGATGGTAGCCGAAGCGAAGATCAATCTTGGAAAAAATCGTCACCCCTTGCAACTGGTCAAACAAATCGTCTATCCTTGGCAACGGGTACTTGTTTTGTACCGTGACTTTGTTAAGTTCCCGATAATCGATGCACAGCCGCATTGATCCATCCTTCTTCCTTACAAACAACACTGGGGTACCCCACGGGGAGGCACTAGGGCGAATATATCCGCGATCTAGCAACTCTTGTAATTGTGCTTTCAGTTCCTTCAGCTCTGCCGACGCCATTCGATAGGGTGCTTTGGATATCGGTCGAGTGTCCAGAAAGGTGTCGATGCTGAATTCTATCTCTCAATCCGACGGCATCTCTGGCAACTCGTTTGGGAACACATCAGAAAATTCAGCCACAACTTCAGTCTGTGCCGTGCCTGCAATCTCCGTTCTCGTGTCTCGAACTAATGCTAGGTACCCTCTGCAACCAGAATGCAACATGCGCCTTGCCGAAATTGCCGATATCACCACTGTCGTCTTTGATATTGTTATGTACGAATAGGAGAACTCAATTTCACTCGAAAGACGGAACACAACTCTCTTCTCCGTGCACTCGATCGTTGCGTGGCATGCACCCAACCAATCCATGTCGAGGATTATATCGTACTCCTTGATGTCGAGGATGATAACTTCCAAGGATAGATTTTTCCTTCCGATGCAGATGTAACCATCCCTACAAATTTTAATGGCAGGCATATCTACTCCCAATGGAGTGCTAACGCTAAGATTCATATCTAAAAATTGCATGGATAATTTATTCTCTTTTACAAAGTCGACAGATATGAAACTATGCCTAGCACCCGAATCGGAAAGTACTTTAGCAGGCATATTTTTATAGAGTAATATACCTGTCACAACAGTGTCAGACGCGAACGCTTCGTCCCGAGTCAGTGCATAGACTCGGCCTTGCGCCCCTTGGCAATTTTGTGGGTTTATGGGCACTGCATTTGTGCCATGGGCTGGAGGCGTCCTGTTCTGATTCTGGACGTTCCTTGGTGGATATTGGTTCGCCCTCCCCATTCGACAATCTACTGCCTTGTGACCTAGCTGGCCACACTTGAAGCATCCCCCTTGATAATCGACCGCCAGATGTTCCATCTTGCCGCATCGATGGCACCGTACGTCGGGTGAGGCCCCCGATACTCGAACGTATTCTGGCGCCCGTTCCTTTTCGAAGCTCGACCAAAGATTCGTTCGCTATCAAGGGCCGCATTGTATGATTCCCTGTAAGTTTGACATCTTTGGTACATGACGTCCCCTGTGCAAATCGTCATTCAGGCCATGTTAGAAGCGCTCGCACCACGCCTCCTTGTTCGACAGGAAGGCCCCGGCAAACTTCGCAAGCTTTGCGAACTTCGTATCGTAATCTTCGACTGACATATTACCTTACTTTAAGGACATAAATTCTTCTTCCTTATGTCGACGAACGGCACGAGGAATGTATTGCTCGAGGAAGGCCAGTTTGAACGTCTCCCACGAGATCTTGGCATTGGGGTTGGCCTCGTAGAGCTCTTGTTTCTTCGCCTCCCACCAGTCGTAGGCCCTCAAGTTTAGCTGCAAGGCTGCACACCCGACTCTCTTGGACCCCTTCATGTTGAGAAGATTGAACATGCCCTCAATCTTCACTAGCCACCCCATGACTTCGTCAGGCTCTGCTCGGCCGTTAAATTCAGGCGGGTTTATTTTCTTGAATTTGGTCGCCTTGAGCAGAGAAAAGGAAGACATATGCTTTGTCGTTACTGGTTGCACTTCTTCTTCTGACACGACGATCGTCGAGTTCTGTTGGGTCGCCATGGTGCTTACGATCCGAGTCAGGGCCTCCATCTGCTTTTGTTGGGCACTGATTTGGATCTGGATCTATTTTTAAAGCTGTCGTTGCTGCATCTCCGCCTGGCGCTGTTGGACTTCCATGAGGCGCAGTAATAGCTCTATGGTGGATTCACTAGGCGTCGCGTCTTTGGTGCTATCCGTGCTAATCAACTTGGCGTTGACAGCGGGGACACCCGCTCTCTTCGACATTCCTACAAAATTGAACAAACCCGTTAGTATTTTCAAAATATCTACGGGCTTATATGTATGGAACGATTATTTCACGCCGTATATGTCGAAAAGCATAATTTTTGAAAAATTGCAACTACATCTAAAGGAAAATATTTTTGAAAGGTCCGAGGTGTGAACCGTGCTCTGATACCAACTTGTCACGCCCCGACTCGCCAAATTGGTCGTCATCGCCTTGACTCGAGATAAATCGATCTTACGAGTCGGGACGTGATGCCGTACGTGTCTTTATTGGACTTGTACAAGGCAGGAATGTGCACTTGAACTTCTTTTGAGATGATGAGTTGAAATTAAATAGTGTAGAGGGTTGAAGACGTAGAATAGAAAGAAATTAGCTTTTCATTCATAAAACTTGCAAAGTATGTGCAAGGTTATTTTTACATTTTATATGTCGTTGAGGCTACATCTATTCAAAACACAAAAGAAAAACTCTCGACAATCTGTAATAAAAAAATCCTTGTCGTTCCATACATTCATACCCCTCTATATATTTGAACAAAAGCCTTCGATCTGAATTGGGCTTCAAAATATTTCAAAATAGGAGAGCTTTGAGCCGCCTCCCATTCTTCAGCTTCAGTCTAGTCTCAAGCTCCCGCAGCACGATCATCACCTGGAGATTTGGGGGTTAGCACACTTGCTAGTGGATGGGATGAACCCACTCGTCTAAACCGACACTGCTTATTAAGGATTCTGGCATACGAAGTAATCTTTCTATTTATAACTATATAATTTGCAGTTCATATCTAAGGCACATTTTATTTCAACTTATCTTACCACGATCGTGCTCCTTTTTTGCACAAAATAGACATAATACTTACCACCAGCACAAGATAATAGGTGAGCATGCAATCTACCTTATATGCGGTCATTGGTGATATTGACACCATGAAGGACGATTACGTAGCATTGCGACGCGCCCTACCAGTCCAGGTTGCGAGCCTAACTGGAGATCTCGCAATGTCTCGGATACCGTTTCGAGAAAAGTTTACCTTGTGCACAAGTCGTCCATGACCATACGAATGTATGACAGTTTAATATGTATAAAGTAAATTGCATAGCGCAGACAGTATTAAACCACATAATCATTTCTACTTGTGCAAGAATTTTTTTCCCTGAAGTCGTACGTTCTGATTTAGCATCCCGTAGGCACCAAATTCTCCAAGGCGTAATATACCGCAACCAAAGTTTCTTCATTATATTTTGCAGAACATGAAATAAATTCTATCTTTTCCTAGAACTTTATCTTTTCTCTACTTAGTGTAAAACTTATAAATTTGGAGTTAACTTCTCTAAGTTAATATAATTATCCCAAGTTCTTGATCTTAGTGGTAAGCATACATCCAGTTAGCATCATCGATTTAAATGTTGAACTTTAGGAATTTTGTTGGCGGGAAGGAGTAGAAAAGAAGGGGTCGAAGAACCACCCACCTAGAGAGATTGCACCGAGAGTAGGAGAATGCTTCGTGACGGTCAAATGTCAGTTACACGAACTCCTGCAATGGCACGAGCATCGAATTAGAATCCTTCCTTCAATCCTTCCTTCGAAATTCCCAAAGACGCATTCAAAAATCGACGCAAAAGCACACTTATCAAACCCATGCAATAATTCATTCAGATAGCCAAGAAAACCAACAAAACCAACAGCAGACCGGTTGCGTCGCTCTCTTTAGAGTTTATTTGCCAAGACACAGTCCGCTGCATCTAGGACTTGTTCGAGCAGTAGCCGATCCATTAGTTGGAACGGTACTCATATCATTCGTCCAAATCAATTTTATTAATGCCATGGTTTTCGTATACCAAACTCGTCGCTGAGTCAGACTAGCCATCTATGTTCCCGACTATGTCTGACTAGCCACGATCCTATTACATAGTGCTTCGCCCCAACGAGAGCGGGGCACTACACTCTCTCTCACACACACACACACATACACACACGCTCTCGATCACTAGTCATTCACCGACCTCAATCCGGCACCCCAACCGAATTCGAACCGTCGAATTTGTCCTGAGCCCCTCGGCTTCCACGTCCTAACCACTAGCCCCCGTCGCCTCAGCTCCTCCCTCCTACCTCCTCCAGCCCATCCCTTATCTCTAACAAGATTTGGAAATCCACCTCCATAGTGCCGCTCTGTCCAAGCTCGTGCGACCCCTAAAGTCGGAGATCGATCACCTCTACGAACCCTCAACGCCGCCATTACGCAAGCAGTCATCAATGTCATTTCCTTTCTGCACGTTGTGCTCCATCTAAGGTAGTGCTCCGGTGGGTTCACGCGGAAGCTGGAAATGTGGATAGTGATCATTTCCTCTCTGCTCACATCTTGCTCATATTACATTTTCTATTTTTTTTGTTAGTTCTTTTTTCTGACTCTTTCACATTATAAATATATTTTATGATACTGATCATTTTTAGTTTTAAATATTAGATGCTACACTTGAAAAGTTAAAATCTATAAGCCGCATCTAAAATACTGGAAGATGTTGAAAATCGAACACGTCCTACAAGCGCTCTGATACCGTATCTGAGACGTTTTGCAGCGAAAATTTAGGCCAACCCATCTGAAATAACCAACCCCGGTCTAACAAACACCAAGCACAGATAAAGACAAGTATATATATGGCGTTGACTACGTCACCTGAACAAATTTTAAACTATGTAACTCAGATGAAATTACAAGTTTGACAAAAATACTAATGTTGAACTCATTGTCTTAATAGGTTTAACCCCCTCACAACACTAAAGAAGAAAAGATAGATATTATAATAAAATCACTCACCAATCTGTAATAATCTCCCTAACCGAAGTTGACGACTCTTCGATCAGATCTCCTCCATCGTTCTATCTTATATGGCAAAATTATTAGAGTAAAGTGCAGACTTTCTCTTAGATCTCATGTGAATGAGCACCCCGAATCTCAATTTTGTGCTATACTTTGTTTCTCCACCCTCATCCCGTATATATATGATATGAAATTTTTTATTTTAAGTCACAATTGGATTTTCTAAATATGAAACTCTAACATAAGAATCATATTACACCTAAAATATGAAATCCTAATATAAGAATCATATTACACCTAAAATAGTTGTAATGACCATGGTTCGTATTACGTATTTTGGTATACGTGTACGTATTTTGACTCGTATTGCATGTCTCCTCGCTTGATTTATTTGGCATTTTATTGCTTGATTCGGTTCGGCTTGTTTGGCTTGGTTCGGTTTACGAACCAAACCCCTACCTACCTACCACCACCATCATCATTTATTAAACTAACACTCTTTCTCTCTCCTCATTCACTCTTCTTCTTCCTCACCATTACTCTCCACCTACCAGGAAGGTTTAGGCAAGTGCATCTTGCTTCATGGGAGAATTCTATTTTTATTGTTCCACTGTCTTTCTCATGTGTTTCTAACCCACTTTAGTACTTAGCATTTTTTATTTCTGTGGTTAATTTCTTGTAAATCTAGCCTTGTTGTACTTTCGGTTTTCATGAGTTTTGAGCTATCAACCCTACATATTTTTGTTATTTGATGGTTCCATGTTGTAGAGAATTCTATTTTATCCAAATTTGACCTACGGGAGTCTGGATTTGGGTTCCTATTATTGTTTGGTGGAGCATAAAGGCCATGATATTTTCCATGGACATGTTCTCTATGGAAGCCATTAATTTTACTTTGGCTGCATGCAACATTATGTTGCTTGGCGCATATGCACTTGATTGCATTGCCGTGAGCATTTATTTGCATGGCCCTTAGCTTTGGCCGCATGGCATTTGCTGTTTGCTTGGCCGCATGGCAATTTTTTGCTTGGCCGCATGTATTGCCATTTGCATGGCCGCATAGGCCATTAATTTATTGCATAGCCGTATAGGCCATTAATTATTGGTTGGCCGTATAGGCCATTAATTAATTGTATGGCCATTTATATGCTTGGCCACAATTAATTGCTTGGCCGTATGCTAAATGCTTGGCCACATGTAATTGCTCGGCCACAATTAATTGCTTGGCCGCATGCTAAATGCTTGGCCGCATGCTAATTGCTTGGCCATAATTAATTGCCTTGGCCATTTAAACATTTGCATGCAACATTTGCTTGGAATATTTGCATTGGCCGCATGGATTTAATTTGCATAGCCTTTGCATGCATTTGCTTGCAAGCTTATTAGCATTGGCCGCATGGCTACTAGCTGGTCGTATGGCCATTTGCATGCATTAGCTGGCCGCATGCATTTGCTTGCCGTATAGGCTCAATGCTTTATTTGCTTTAGTGCATGCAATTATTTAACTCTTGTATAGTAGCAACATTATTAATTGCGGCCGCATGCACTATTTGCTTTAATTGTATGTATTTGCTTGCCGCATATGGCCAATTCCTTGTTGGCCGCATGGCCTTTGCATGGCCGCATATGGCCAATGCATTGCATGGCCACATATGCAATTCATTGCTTGGCTACATGCAAATGCAATTGCTTTGGCCTCATGGCTATTTAATTAATTGCTGGCATGCATTTGCATTATTGTATGGTTTTAATTTGTGGCCGCAGGGCTTTGTTTGCTGGTTGCTGCATGGCAATTATTTGTGTGGCCGCATACGGTATATTGACAACATTTATTGGCTGGCCGCATGGCAATTTCATGCGGCATATTTTTCCTGAGCCGCATGAGCCCTGATTTCTTCTGCCGCATGCCCCTGGCTCCTGAGCCGCATGATTCCTCCACAGCCCTTGCCCCTGCTAATATTAAATTACTACATGTATGCTTGTGCCATATTAATTTTCTCTGACACGATGGTGACCCGTTGTGGTGCACTTTTTGACATGACATGATAGTGGCCCGACGTGGCGCACTGCTGACAATGAACAAGACATGATATATATCCCGAGGGCTGTTGCGACGGCTAGCATGTCATGACAAGATTGAATGGCCTGGACACCGTGGATGATTGTGTTTGTACAATTGAACCAGTAATGTTTGCATCATATCTAGGACGGGGATCCCTGAGTACCACGGCCAGGGGTACCTACTGTAAATGGCTAAGGCTAATAACTAGAATAATTCAGTAGTCATGAGAGATTTCCCCAATTACAGGCGATCCCGTTATCCCGGCCACCATTGTTGGACTTGTAGCCTGCCGACGAGTAGGGCACAAGTCTAGATTCACTGATATATGGAAAAGAACGAGGCACTGCTTAACGAACCCAATTCGCCTGGATAACCTGGATTAGCTACAGGACTTGTGGCTGGAGGAATATCTCACTGCATGTTGCTAGTAACTAAGGCTTGTGATAACCTTAGTTAGCTAATGTAGAAAGCCGTAGTCACTGATTGGCCGGGAGCGATTGTATGGTGTAGTTTTAGTGCTCGATTATTGCAGGCTTGATTGCATGATTTTTACTTTTAACAATAAAGATCAGGGGCAAAGTTCTGTTCAGGTGAAGAGTTATAACCCCGGTCCTTGTTTGGTTTAAGGGTTACAACCTGGCTCCTGGAGCAGTTCTGAGATCTCTCTTCGTTTATTGTCTTATTGCACCCCACGTCATACTTGTTATGTTTTACCTTACCAACAAGATTTGGAGACGGAGTTCTATTCAGGTGAAGGGTTACAACTCCGGTCCTTGTTTGGTTTAAGGGTTGTGATCTGGCTACTTGAATGGTTCCCTCGTACTTTATTATGACTGTTGTTATTCTTTTATTATCAAGCTCTTTTGTAACTACTTTTAATATCTATTTTTGATATGCTGGTTTTAGTTCTTAAGTGAAGCCTCCTTTGTAGCACTTGCTCTTTCTGGGATCTGATCCAGCTGGTTTTGTATAGCCAGATTGCGGAGCAGTTCCAGAGGATCTACCGACTTCCCAGCCCGATGGTGACCACTAGGCGTAACCAGGGCAACGAGTGGGTTAATTTTGGCTCTCCCACACTATTGTAAAATATTTTGAGACGTTTAGACGACGAGCACCTGTTAGCTCGTATTGCATACCTTATTACTGTCTGTCTACGGGCTGTAACATGATTGACAAATCTTAGGGTTGATCATGTATGACTAAACTCTTGCTAGTCATCATATTTTGTAACAACTATAGCTTCATGATCAACTGAATATGTAATGTTTGGGACGTCTTACTATTGTATATTTGGTGATCTTACATCTTGTAACTTTACTTGCTTGCTTGAGATTGAGACATTTAGGCTTGTTATTGACCTTAGGAGACTGATAAATTGTAGTTAAACCCTCATATATCTAGACAGCCGTGATCGTATAGTGAGTTGGATTCTATTTCATTATACGTAGCTGGCTATGTATGCCCCCGCTCTCCGGTATTCTGATTCTGGGGAGTTACATGGTGTAAGTGGTGGCCCATACAGGTCTTGTAAATCAAGATATGTGAGGGTTTACCGAATAGATGTATCAATCAGCACTCGCCCTTGATCTCTGCCCGTATCTTCTAATCCCTGAGATTCTCGACCTGATCACATGCTTGTATCGTTGATCTGTCTTGGTCCTTCCTTATTGTTCCCTATGTCATCTACTTCAGCGGCATTATTCCTGGTCCTACCGATCGACAAAGCGAAGCACCTCCCATGGACCAGCAGCAACCAGAAGATCAGGCCCAGCACTCAGGAGCAGCCTCCCGGGTCATGCCTCCCGGAGATCCAGAACCCCCGGTACAGCCAGCCCAGCCCGCAAGGCCGGATGATGGAGCCTTGGTTAGACTTATCAGGGAGTTGCTTGCATCGCAGGATCGTCGAGGAGATGTCTTGCATCAGGCAGTGGCAGATGCTCTGGGCAGAGGTGGACATCATGGGAACAGTGCAGCGAACAGTTTCAAGCATCTGAATCCTCCATTCTTCGATGGCAGCGAAGATGTTATAGCTGCTGATGCATGGCTTTAGGACACAGAGGTGATATTGGAGGCAGCGAAGACCCCAGAAGATGAGAAGGTGGTCGTAGTGTGCCTGCAGTTATTAGATCTAGCCTGCAGTTGGTGGGCGACGTAGGCCGTTGGACTAGTGGCGACTATTGTCTGGACAGTATTCCGTGAGAGGTTCCGGACCAAGTACTTCGATGCTGTAGCTCGGTACGATCTACAGACCAGGTTCACCAATTTGAAGCAGATGGACAGGACGATCGATGGGTATAGGGCCGAGTTTTCTAGGCTTAGTCGGTTTGCTCCCACATTGGTGGCGATCGAGTTTGATAGAGCCCAGCGGTTTCAGCAGGGACTCCACCTAGAAATTTTACTGACGGTGGAGCAGTTTGAGCATCAGACTTTTGATGCGGTATTGAGGGCAGCTAGGAGGCATGAGTATACCTCCCACAGGATTGTGGATAGGACCGGAGGTCGAAAGCGATCTCACGGCCAGATGAATCAGTCGTCAGCCCCAGTCCCGGCAGCTAGGACTTTGAACATTGGAGCTCCGAGAAGGACAGCTTCAGTTACGTCGGTTCAACATTCAACCCCGATGTATCCTCAGCAGCAGAAGCAGAAGCAGTCTTCCCCCATGGACTGCTCTTATTGTGGAAAGCCTGGACATATTGTTTCAGAATGTCGCAAGGCTCGAGGATTGTGTTTGCTTTGTGGAGCGCTGGACCACAAGGTAGGGTCCTTCCCGTTCAGGAGTGACTCATCACCAGCCATGACCAGTTCATCAGTTAGGTGACCAGCCCCAGTACCAGTCCAGCAGCAGTTGCCATCCCCGAAGCCGTTGCCGACGCAGACCAAGGCTTTTCAGCAGAAAAGCCCTCAGCAGTATGCCCAAGCGCAAGTTCAGAATAGGCAGAGAGGGCCAGTACCCAGAGGATATGGTCAAGTGTTGGCTTTAACCATAGGAGAAGAAGGAGTGGCGCCAGGTGAGGTAGTGGCAGGTACTATTCTCGTCAACACCTTTTCGACTTCAGTGTTATTTGACTCTGGTGCATCGCATTCATTTATGTCTGCACGATTCACGACACGGATAGGACTGGAGCCCGAGTCATTATCAGTAAGGCTCAATATACTTACTGGTAATGGTCTTGTGGGGGTAGATAGAGTATTTTCCTCGTGTCGGATCATGGTTAGCGGTAGAGAGTTTCCCGCTAGGCTGATAGAATTCCCGATGGCCGATTATGATGTGGTCTTAGGAATAGATTGGCTGAGGGACCAGTATGCGAGGATAGACTGCCATATTGGCAGAGTTGTTTTTAGTATTCTAGACGAGCCAGAGTTTTTCTTTTCTCGAGACGAAGTTGAACCTTCTCCTCCAATATTGCGGATGGCTGTAGCAGCAGTGCAGTTACCCCGGATAGTCGAGGAATTTCCAGATGTTTTCCCGGAAGAGCTTCCAGGAATGCCGTCAGAGCGAGAGATTGAGTTTACTATCGAATTGATTCTCGGGACAGCACCAGTGTCAGAGAGAGTCTACAGGATAGCGTCGTCAGAATTGGAGATATTGTACAAGATGATTGAAGAACTCAGAACCAAAGAATTCATTCATGCTAGTGGATCGCCTTGGGGAGCCCCGATGCTTTTTATGAAAAAGAAGGATGGTACATCTAGATTATGTGTTGACTATCGTACCTTGAAGTCAGTGACAATCAAGAACAGATATCCTCTCCCAAGGATAGATGACTTGTTTGATCAACTCAGAGGAGCGACAGTATTCTCGAAGATTGATTTACGGTCAGGATACCACCAGATCAGAGTCAGAGAGCAGGACATCCCGAAGATAGCTTTCAGATCTAGATATGGGCATTGGGAGTTCCTTGTTATGCCCTTTGGAGCGACCAATGCGTCGGCTGTATTCATGGACCTCATGAATCGTATCTTCATGCCTTATTTGGGTCAGTTCGTGATCGTGTTCACAGACGATATCCTGGTCTACAGCAAGAGTGAAGCGGAGCACGAGCAGCATCTCAGAGTTGTCCTCCAGATTCTCTGAAAGCACTAGTTGTATGCCAAGTTATGTACATACGAGTTCTGGCTCGATCGCATTTCATACTTGGGTCATATCATCACCAGAGGGGGAGTAGAAGTGGATTTCCAGAAGATCGTGGCTATCGAAACATGGCCAGTGCCCAGCACAGTTGCAGAAGTTCGTAGTTTTCTTAGATTGGCCGGCTACAACCAGAGATTTGTTTCGAACTTTGCTCGGATTTCAGCGCCATTGACCCAATTGACCCGTAAGGAGGTGCAGTTTGCTTGGACAGTAGAATGTCAGAATTCTTTTGAGAAGCTGAAGCGAGGCTTGATGACGACACCCATTCTCACACTTTCAATAGGACCGAAGGATTTTCAGTGTACTGTGATGCTTCAGGCAGAGGTTTAGGATGTGTTTTGATGTAGTATGGGAATGTAATAGCTTATGCGATATGACAACTTCGTGATCATGAGAGAAATTACCCGACCCACGACGTGGAACTGGCAACAGTAGTGTTTGTACTCAAGCTTTGAAGACACTACTTGTATAGAGAAATAGGGTGGAGATTTTCATCGACCACAAGAGCCTGAAGTATGTGTTCACTCAGAAGGATCTTAACATGCGTCAGAGAAGATGGCTAGAACTACTTGTGGATTATGATGTCAACCTGCTGTATCATCCTGGGAAGGCCAACGTTGTTACAGATGCATTGAGTAGGAGAGCCGGAGTTTATTTTCTGACAGCGCAACCAGAGTTGTTAGCAGATATTCAGATGATGGGTATAGAAGTTGTCCTTTCTACCAATGTGGCATTAATGGCCAGCATGCAAGTTCAGTCCAGTATAGTTGAGAGGATCAAGATAGCTCAATCTTCCGATTCTAAGCTTCAGCAGCTTAGAGCAGAATGTGAAACAGGACGACGACCAGAATTATGCATTCATGAAGACGGTACACTGCGACATGGTAAGCGTCTTTGTGTACCCAGTGGTGATATTAGACAAGAGGTCATGGCGGAAGCTCACAGTTCTCAGTATTCGATTTATTCCGATGGCACGAAGATGTACCATAATATCCGTCAGCACTTTTGGTAGAATGGCATGAAGAGGGAGATAGCTCGGTTTGTCTCTCGGTATTTGGTTTGCCAACAAGTCAAGGCTGAACATCAGAGGCCAGCTGGACTTCTTCAGCCCTTGCCAATTCTAGAATGGAAGTGGAAGCATATAACCATAGATTTTGTGACTGGATTACCTCGATCCCCAGCTGGTCGAGATGCTATTTGGGTTATAGTTGACAGGCTCACGAAGGTGGCTCACTTTCTCCCATTCAGAGTTGGTCAGTCGACGGCTCAGCTAGCAGAGATGTACCTTAGACAGATAGTCAGACTTCACGGAGTACCTGTCAGTATCACCTCGGACAGAGATTCGAGATTCACGTCGCACTTTTGGCGTAGTCTACAAGAGAGTTTGGGAACTCAACTCCAGTTTATCTCAGCTTATCACCCGCAGACAGATGGTCAGTCGGAACGCACGATCCAGACTCTTGAGGATATGTTGAGATCTTATACACTCAACTTCGGTAGTTCGTGGGAAGATCACCTGCACCTGGTGGAGTTCTCGTACAATAACAGTTTCCAAGCTAGTATCCAGATGACCCCATTCGAGACACTATATGGTAGGAAGTGCAGATCCCCACTAGCATGGGACGATGTTGGAGAGAGACAGATGCTTGGTCCAGAGATGATCACTCAGACAGTCAAGGTGGTCAGGAGAGTCAGAGATCATCTTTGCGTTGCACAAGATCGTCAGTGCCATTGGGCCGATTCTCATCGGCATCCCCTTGAATTTTCTATCGACGACCATGTATTTCTGAGGATCTCGCCTAACCGTGGCGTCATTCGTTTCGGCATACGGAAAAAGCTTAGTCCTAGATATATAGGGCCGTTCGATATTCTGGAGCGAGTAGGAGATGTGTCCTATCATCTCGCCCTTCTACCTTCTCTGAGTGAGGTGTATGACGTGTTCCATGTGTCCCAACTACTACGGTATATCCCGGATCTGAGTCATATCCTGGATTATTCGGAATTGGTTGTTGGTACCACCTTTCGTATGAGGAGAGGCCCGTATCCATATTAGACCAAAGAGAGAAGATACTCAAGAACAAGACTATCAAGTTAGTCCGTGTTGCTTGGGGTCGTCACTCCTTGGGTGAGTCAACGTGGGAGCGTGAGGATGATATCCGATCGCGATATCCTGACCTGTTTGACTCGTGAGGTATAATATCTTTCTTATGCCTCATGCCTTCGATTCCTTGCTTGCATGAATAATTGTTTGATTGCTTGACTCGTCTAGCTTGCCTGTGATTAGTATAGCTTGTCCTTGCATCTCTAGCCGCTTGATTAAATTTTGAAGACGTAATTCTTTTAAGGTGGGTAGAGTTGTAATGACCATGGTTCGTATTACGTATTTTGGTATACGTGTACTATTTTGACTCGTATTGCATGTCTCCTCGCTTGATTTATTTGGCATTTTATTGCTTGATTCGGTTCGACTTGTTTGGCTTGGTTCGGTTTGTGAACCAAACCTCTACCTACCTACCACCACCATCATCATTTATTAACCCAACACTCTTTCTCTCTCCTCATTCACTCTTCTTCTTCCTCACCATTACTCTCCACCTACCAGGAAGGTTTAGGCAAGTACATCTTGCTTCATGGGGGAATTCTATTTTTATTATTCTACTATCTTTTTTATGTGTTTCTAACCCACTTTAGTACTTAGCATTTTTTATTTCCGTAGTTAATTTCTTGTAAATCTAGCCTTGTTGTACTTTTGACTTTCATGAGTTTTGAGCTATCAACCCTGTATATTTTTATTATTTGATGGTTCCATGTTTTAGAGAATTCCATTTTACCCAAATTTGACCTACGGGAGTCTGGATTTGGGTTCCTATTGTTGTTTGGCGGAGCATGGAGGCCATGGTATTTTTTATGGACATGTTCTTTGTGGAAGCCATTAATTGTACTTTGGCCGTATGCAACATTGTGTTGCTTGGCCGCATATGCATTTGATTGCATTGTCGTGAGCATTTATTTGCATGGCCCTTAGCTTTGGCCGTATGGCATTTGTTGTTTGCTTGGCCGCATGGCAATTTTTGCTTGGCCGCATGCATTGCCATTTGCATGGCCGCATAAGCTATTAATTTATTGCATGGCCGCATAGGCCATTAATTATTGGTTGGCCGCATAGGCCATTAATTAATTGCATAGCCATTTATATGCTTGGCCATAATTAATTGCTTGGTCGCATGCTAAATGCTTGGCCGTATGTAATTGCTCGGCCACAATTAATTGCTTGGCCGCATGCTAAATGCTTGGCCGTATATAATTGCTTGGCCACAATTAATTGCCTTGGCCATTTAAACATTTGCATGCAATATTTGCTTAGAATATTTGTATTGGCCGCATGGATTTAATTTGCATGGCCTTTGCATGCATTTGCTTGCAAGCTTATTAGCATTGGCCGCATGGCTACTAGCTGGTCGCATGGCCATTTGTATGCATTAGCTGGCCGCATGCATTTGCTTGCCGCATAGGCTCAGTGCTTTATTTGCTTTAGTACATGCGATTATTTAACTCTTGTATAGTGGCAACATTATTAATTGTGGCCACATGCACTATTTGCTTTAATTGCATGTATTTGCTTGCCGCATATGGCCAATTCCTTGTTGGTCGTATGGCCTTTGCATGGCCGTATATAGCCAATGCATTGCATGGCCGTATATGCAATTCATTGCTTGGCTGCATGCAAATGCAATTGCTTTGGCCGCATGGCCATTTAATTAATTGCTGGCATGCATTTGCTTTATTGCATAGTTTTAATTTGTGGCCGTATAGCCCTTGTTTGCTGGTTGTTGTATGGCAATTATTTGTGTGGCCGCATATGATATAGTGACAACATTTATTTGCTGGCCGCATGGCAATTTCATGCGACAAGTTTTTCCTGAGCCGCATGAGCCCTGTTTCTTCTGCCGTATGCCCCTGTAGCCGTATGATTCCTCCACAGCCCTTGTCCCTGCTAATATTAAATTACTACTTGTATGCTTGTGCCAAATTAATTTTTTTCTGATACGATGGTGACCCGTTGTGGTGCACTTTTTGACATGACATGATAGTGGCCCGACGTGGCGTACTGCTGAAAGTGAACATGACATGATATATCCCGATGGCTGTTACGACGGCTAGCATGTCATGACAAGATTGAATGGCCTGGACACCGTGGATGATTGTGTTTGTACAATTGAACCAGTAATGTTTGCATCATATCTAGGACAGGGATCCCTGAGTACCACGGTCAGGGGTACCTACTGTAAATGGCTAAGGCTAATAACTAGAATAATTCAGTAGTCATGAGAGATTTCCCCTGTTACAGGCGATCCCGTTATCCCGGTCACCATTGTTGGACTTGCAGCATGCCGACGAGTAGGGCACAAGTCTAGATTCACTAATATATGGATAAGAACGAGGCACTGCTTAACGAACCCAAGTCGCCTGGATAACCTGGATTAGCTGCAGGGCTTGTGGCTGGAGGAACATCTCACTGCATGTTGCTAGTAACTAAGGCTTGTGATAACCCTAGTTAGCTAATGTAGAAAGCCGTAGTCACTGATTGGCCGGGAGCGATTATATGGTGTAGTTTCAGAGCTCGATTATTGCAGGCTTGATCGCATGATTGTCACTTTTAACAATAAAGATTAGAGGCTAAGTTCTGTTCAGGTGAAGGGTTACAACCTCGGTCCTTGTTTGGTTTAAGGGTTATAACCTGGCTCCCGGAGCAGTTCTGAGACCTCTCTTCATTTATTGTCTTATTGCACCCCACGTCATGCTTGTTATGTTTTACCTTACCAACAAAATTTTGAGACGGAGTTCTATTCAGGTGAAGGGTTACAACCCCGGTCCTTGTTTGGTTTAAGGGTTGTGACCTGGCTACTTGAATGGTTACCTCGTACTCTATTATGACTGTTGCTATTCTTTTATTATCAAGCACTTTTGTAACTACTTTTAATATTTATTTCTGATATGCTGGTTTTAGTTCTTAAGTGAAGCCTCCTTTGTGGCACTTGCTCTTTCTGGGATCTGACCCAGCTGGTTTTGTATGGCCAGATTGCGGAGCAGTTCCAGAAGATCTACCGACTTTTCAGCCCGATGGTGACCACTAGGTGTAACTAGGGCAACGAGTGGGTTTATTTTGGCTCTCCCACTCTATTGTAAAAATTTTATTTTGAGGCGTTTAGCCGATGAGCACCTGTTAGCTCGTATTGCATACCTTATTACTGTCTGCCTACGAGCTGTAACATGATTGACAGATCCTAGGGTTGATCATGTATGACGAAACTCTTGCTAGTCCTCACATTTTGTAACGACTAGCTTCATGATCAACTGAATATGTAATGTTTGGGACGCCTTACTATTGTATATTTGGTGATCTTACATCTTGTAACTTTACTTGCTTGCTTGAGATTGAGACATTTAGGCTTGTTATTGACCTTAGGAGACTGATGAATTGTAGTTAAACCCTCATATATCTAGACAGCCGTGACCGTATAGTGAGGTGGATTCTATTTTATTATATGTAGCTGGCTATGTATGCCCCCGCACTCCTGTATTCTGGTTCTGGGGTATTACATGGTTTAAGTGGTATCACTTCCCGTTCCTAGAACACGTATTTTAATGCATATACTGCTTTAATACATTTATCTAATATTTGTCATGTATTGTTCTGTATTTAAATTCATTTAATTTTATGTTAATTAATTTTTTGTAATTTTACTTTCAGTATTTTCATTCTGCTTTGCTTTTGGGTTCGGCCTGAGTCGGTTTATTTTCGGCCATTGGACGGTTCAAACAAACCCCCACCTACCACCACCCTCTTTATTTAAAGCTCCATCCCCTTCCTCTCTCTTCATTACTTCTTCACCATTACTCTTTTTCTTCCTCATAAACTCTCCCCACCTACCTAGTCGCATAGGCAAGTGCCAACTTGCTTCTTGATGGATCTCCATTTTTGTTGTTCCATTGTCTTCCTCTCAAGATTCTTAGATACTTTAGTACTTAGTATTTTCAATTTCTATGGCTCATTTTATGTAGATCTAAGTTTAATGCATTTTCAGATTTCTTAGGTTTTGATCTAGTAACTTTGTTATTCTTCAAGTTTTGATGGTTCCATGTTGTAGAGAATTTCATTCTACCCTATTTTGACATTTGGAAGTCCAAATTTGGGCTTGGAATGAAGGATTTATGGAGCTTAGAAGCAGTGGCTTCATCGTTCTTCCTCTCAGAAATTGGAGAAGAAGAACAGTGCTGGCCGCATGAACTTCCGTGGCCGCATAGACTTCCGTGGCCGCATAGACTTCCGTGGCCGCATGGACCGTGGCCGCATGAACTTTCGTGTGGCCGTATGAACTTCCGTGGCCGCATGAACTTCCGTGGCCGCATAGACTTCCGTGGCCGCATGAACTTCCGTGGCCGCATGAACTTTCGTGGCCGCATAGACTTCCGTGGCCGTATGGACTTTCGTGGCCGCATGAACTTCCGTAGCCGCATGAACTTCCGTGGCCGCATGAACTTCCGTGGCCACATGAACTTCCGTAGTCGCATGAACTTCGATGGCCGCATGAACTTCCGTGGCCGCATGAACTTCCGTGGCCGCATGAACTTTCGTAGCCGCATGAATTTCCGTAGCCGCATGAATTTCCGTGGCCGCATGAGATCCTGACCACATATGCATTCTCAGCCGCATGAGAATTGATTCTCAGCTGCATGAACTTCGATAATTTCCCGGCCGCATGAACTCTAGCCCATGATGCCTTTTGACTGATTCTTGTCCCGAATTGACATTGATTGATATTGATTGTGACCTTGACTAATAATTGATCATGCGTTCCTAGTTGGAACTAAGAGAATGGCTAGTCGTCTTATTTAAATTGAATGAATGAGACACGTTCATATTAACTATGAACTATTGCAATTGATTGGCCAATTCCGAAGATTGGCATATAGATACATGCAGGCTACAATTTATTTATTTATTTATTTATTTTACAAAAGCAGCATGTGTACTTTATGGTCAAGGCATTATTATTTCGTGGTTAGTTTTAATTGTTGCATTACGCTATGTAAGACCTACAACCTAACCGCACGGGTATCGTTGTAGAGTAGGGCATATCGTACTTTGTACGGAAGTACTCATTCTGAATGACCATGATCCACGACATGGAATTTCACTCAACGTAGAGACTATTAAGTTAAATAAAATAATGATTGCATGGAGAGAATGAATTCTCGAGTTTTACATGGCAGCCCTCTTTGGGACTATTAAGTGCCCGACAGGCCGGTTGGTTCCCACAGATACTACAAACCTGCCACACGGGCAGGGAGCGAAATCTGCTTATATTATTTATGGTATATTGTATATTGATGACGGGCATCCCGCTGGGACTCGTCTAATTTATGATTGGCGTAATTGATTGATTGGATAGACTAGCCTTGCTTGCACATAGTAAGAACTGAGGAATCCTTATTGCATAATTCTAAGATAACTTGGAACTCACCGTAGCAAGCCGTAGTAGTTGCATGGCCGTTTAAGTTGACTTGTTTGTGTACTATACCTACTCTGTTAACTAACTAAGATGATCAGAATGTCAGGATATGACGGGCCAACTTCTGTCCTTGTTTGGTTGGAAAGTTGGTCCGAAGTGTCGTGATGTTATATGAATCCCAGTAGCTAGAAGAGATCTATTTATAATATTTCTTATTAATGGTTCTAATTCCTCATATCGTACTTACTTGCGGTACTTGCTATTAGAGGTCTCACCTCTCTGGTTTTGCATGGCCAGATTTAGAGCCGGTTTCCGAGGACTCAGCTTACTTCCACCTCCAAGATGGTCAATACTAGAGGAATGATCGCAGGAGGACTCGAGTGGGTTCCTTACTTCCCCGCTCGTTTTGTTACTTACTTTATATTTTGCCTTTTGGCACCGACATATTAGTCGGATCGTTTTGTACTTACTTTTACATAATTGTAACTAAGTCAGGCTGCAGCTGATAAACAATTGTGTATACCTTGCTTCATCATCTGGCTATGTTTTGTAAAGCCAGATATCAAGAACATTTTGACTGAGCGTTTGAGACGCCTTACTGCTTTATCTTACATGTTCTCTATTACTGTTTTCTTGTTTGAATGATTGAGACAATAGATGTGAAGCGACCATAGCGAGACTTTTATGTAGTATGCACCCCCTCGTCTTTTAGACAGTATTGATCATATTATACGGTATTCCTCTACCCGTAATACGTAGCAGGCTGAGTCATTCCCCCGCTCTCCAGTATTCTGGTTCTGGGGCGTGACAAGGTTTTAGTGGTGGTCCATACAGGTCTGATTTCAGATTTGTGGGGTATTCTAATTTATAGGATGTCTCAATCACACATGTTTCCCCTTGATCTCATGATTCGTTGATTGTCGACCCTAGCTTGACCTTCCGATATCCTTGGACTTTATTGATCTTTCCTGTCCGATCGTTTGATTATTCTCTTGTCCCTTTTCTTAGGGGCACCTCGTCCGCATCTGTCAGAACTGGACAGCAACAACAAGTGTAGCATGGGCAACCTGACCAGGTTGGTCAGCAATAAGGGCCAGAACTACCTCAAGAGACTATCCAAGAAGAAATGATAGTGGAACCAGCAGCTGGACCACAGTATCCGGAATTTCCAACACCACCAATAGTTCCACCTATCCCTGTGGAAGTGGACACACCAGCCCTTCTGGAGATCATGAGAGGGATGATGGCTACTCAGCAACATCAGATATTAGCCCAGCATCGCATGCACGCTCAGTTGCAAGAGCAGAACGTACTACTCAACCAAGGATTGCAGACAGCTTTGGAAAAAGGGGCGAGGACAGATTCAGGAGCATCAACCAGATTTTGTAAGTACAACTCCCGCCGTTTCGAGGGCACGAAAGATGCCACCTCAGCAGATGCATGGCTTAAGGATATTGAGGCCATTTTGACAGCCGCTAAGGTGCCGGCAGAAGAACGTGTGGATCAGTTGAAGTTGTTACTTCAGGATCTCGCACGTGATTTATGGGAATCAGAGGAAGTGGGCATCAGACGTCCTGTTGCTTGGGACAATTTTACTGCAAGGTTCAAGACCAAGTACTATGGAGTTGTGGCACAGTTTGAGCTACAACAGAAGTTTATCAACCACAAGCAGGCCGGCAAGATGGTAGATGCTTATGCAGCGGAGTTCTGCAGATTGAGTAGGTTCGCCCCAGAGATGGTAGCAACGGAGAGCCAGAGGGCTACGAGGTTCCAGCAAGGGTTTCATCTTGAGCTCTTGCAATTGATAGAGGGGCACAATTATCAGACTTTTGACGAAGTATTGACGGCAACCCGAAGGCATAAGATCACCATTCAGAGGATCACGACAAGGACTGGGGGCCAGAAGAGATCCCACAGTCAGATTGAAGGAGGAGGGAGAGTAGCGCCCCGAACAACAGCACCGTCCCTTGGTATTCGCATTCACGATATGGCAATGCGAGGGCCAGCACCACCAAAGCAGCAGCAGCAACAGAGGAAGAACCAGCAACCCCCAGCGGGCTGCACTTATCGTGGGAAGGTAGGGCACACTAGAGATGTGTGTCGGACATTGAACGAACTGTGTTTGATATGTGGAAGTCCAGATCATCGGGTTATCACATGTTTCATGAATTCGAGGTCAGGAGGACCAGTGCAACAATTTCCTGCTCTGCCAGCACCAGGGGCATACCAGTATCGAGGACCAGCGGTGGCAGTGAGACCGTTGGCACAGCGCCCGTTCATGTCACAAGCTCAGACGTTTCGGCAGCAGGGACCGCCGATGCAGCAACACCAGCATAGACCACCCCAGCATCATCAAGGCAGGGGCCAGCAACAGCACCAGGCTAGGCCGCTACATGGGAACCAACAAAGAGGTCGAGGGCAGGCATTCACTCTATCCTTGGAAGAGGCATTAGCATCGGAAGATGTTGTGGCAGGTAACATTCTCGTCGCCTCATATCCCGCAGTAGCGTTGTTTGATTCGGGAGCATCACACTCATTTATATCTGTACAATTTGCAACACGGCTAGGAATGGAGTTCGAGGCATTGCCAGGGAGGTTGAATATACTCACTGGTAATGGGCTCGTAGGAGTTAGTAGAGTTATTCTAGCATGTAGCGTTGTAGTTTGCGGGCATTCCTTACCCGCCCGGTTGATAGAATTTCTTGTTAGAAATTTCAACGTTATCTTAGGCATGGACTGGCTGAAAGACAGTCATGCGATAATAGATTATCGTAGAGGGTGATATTCCAGGCATGAAGAGATTCACCTTAGTCAGAACAGTGGCAACTCACCAAGAGCAAGGGATAGTAACGGCAATAGAAGAAGTTCAGGTTCCGAAGGTAGTTGAAGAGTTTCTAGACATATTTCCTGAAGAACTTCCAGGTCTACCACCGGTTAGGGATATTGAGTTCAGTATAGAATTGGCACCTAGAACTAAACCGATATCAGATCGAGTTTACAGAATGACAGATTCAGAGCAGGCCAAGGTATATCAGCACATAGAAGAACTGAAGGAGAAGAAGTTCATCCAAGCTAGCATATCACCATGGGCAGCACCAGTGGTACTTGTGGGGAAGAAGGATAGGTCATCCAGATTGTGCATCGATTACAGAAAGCTTAACGCGGCAACAGTAAAGAACAAGTACCCACTACCCAGGATCGACGACTTGTTTGATCAGTTGAGCAGAGCTAGAGTTTTCTCCAAGATAGATTTTCGTTCAGGGTATCATCAAGTGAGGGTTCGGAAGGAGGATATTCCCAAGACAGCATTCAGGTCGAAGTATGGGCATTATAAATTCTTGGTAATGCCGTTTGGTTTGACCAATACTCCAGCAATATTTATGGATTTGATGAACCGTGTCTTTATGTCGTACTTAGATCAGTTTGTCATTGTGTTTCTTGACGACATTCTCGTATACTCTGCTAGTGAAGAGGAACATGAGGACCACCTCCGAAAAGTGTTACAGGTTCTGAAAGAGAACCAGTTGTATGCCAAGCTTAGCAAGTGTGAGTTCTGGACGAATCAAATTTTATTTTTGGGTCACATCATATTAGGAACTGGAGTAGCAGTGGATCCCAAGAAGGTAGAAGCAGTAGAGAGTTGGCCAGTACCCAAGACCGTAGCAGATGTATAGAGTTTTTTGGGATTGGCAGGATATTACAGAAGATTCGTAGCAGACTTTGCAAGGCTTTCAGCACCCATGACCCGCTTGACACGGAAGGATGTACCATTCGTCTGGTCGACAGAATATCAGGCATTATTTGAGAATCTGAAACAGAAGTTGATATCAGCGCCTATTCTTACATTGCCAGTTGGACCCGGAGGTTTTACCGTTTATTGTGATGCGTCAGGAAGAGGACTTGGATGTGTCCTTATGCAACATGGGAAGGTGATAGCATATGCATCTAGGCAACTTCGAGACCACGAGAAGAATGACCCAACTCATGATTTGGAATTGGCGACAGTAGTATTTGCTTTGAAGCTATGGAGGCATTACTTATATGGTGATCGAGTGGACATGTACACATACCACAAAAATCTGAAGTACATCTTTACTCAGAAGAAACTGAACATGAGGCAGAGAAGATGGTTGGAGTTGATCAAGGATTATGACGTAGAGCTTTAGTATCATCCAGACAAGGCTAATATGGTAGCAGATGCTCTCAGCAGGAGAGGCAGCGTATTTATGTTGACCATACAGAAGCATATCTTAGAAGACCTTCAGGAGATGGGTATCGAAGTTATACTTTCTAGTGATGTAGGAATTCTGGCAAGTCTACAAGTTCAATCTGACTTGGTAGACAGGATCAAGGCAGCTCAGGCACAGGACCCAAGGATTCAGAAGCTTAGGATAGAATATGAGTCAGGACTCAGGAAGGAGATGAGAATTCATGAAGATGGTACACTTAGGTTTGGATCGCGTCTATGTGTGTCTAGTGGAGATATCAGACAGGAGGTTATGACAGAAGCTCACAGTTCTTAGTATTCTATACACCCTGGAGGGACCAAGATGTACCAAGATATCAAGCAGCACTTTTGGTGGAACGAGATGAAGAGGGAGATAGCTAAATTTGTTTTCCGTTGCTTGGTATGTCAGCAAGTGAAGGCAGAACAGCAGAGGCCAGCTGGGTTATTACAACTGCTTCCTATTCCGGAATAGAAATGGGAACATATTACAATGGACTTTGTGACCAGTTTATCGAGATCACCAAGTGGTAAAGATGCTATTTGGGTGATAGTAGATCGGCTTACAAAGGTGGCACACTTTTTTCCTTTCAGAGTAGGACAATCTACAGAAAAGTTGGCAGAATTGTATATGCAGCAGATAGTCAGGCAGCATGGAGTCCCTGTCAGTATTATGTCAGACAGAGATACCCGCTTTACATCACATTTCTGGAAGAGCTTACATCATAGTCTGGGTACCAAGTTAAGATTTAGCACAGCTTACCATCCACAGACGAACGGGCAATCAGAAAGAACAATTCAGACTTTAGAAGATATGTTGCGAGCTTGCACCTTAGATTTTGGAGGGTCTTGGGAGGGCCACCTACACTTAGTCGAGTTCTCATACAACAACAGTTATCAAGCCAGTATCCAGATGGCACCATTTGAAGCACTATATGGTAAGAAGTGTAGGTCGCCACTAGCATGGGATGATATCGGAAAGAGGAACATGCTAGGCCCACAAATGATTGTCCAGACAGTTGAAGTGGTTAAGAGAATTAGAGAGCGGCTTCGAGTTGTGCAGGATCGACATCGTCATTGGGCGGACCAACATCGTAGGCCGCTAGAGTTTTCTGTTGGGGACCACGTGTTCTTGCGGATCTCACCTACCCGTGGGATTATTAGATTTTGCGTTCACAGGAAATTAAGTCCGCGATACGTGGGCCCATTTGCTATCCTTGATAGGATAGGTGATGTTGCTTATCGTTTATCCCTTCCACCTTCGTTACGAGAGGTGCATGACGTGTTCCATGTATCTCAATTACGAAGGTATGTATCGGACCCAAGCCATATCCTTGATCATTCTGAGCTGGCTGTTGGTACCAACCTGTCTTACGAGGAACAGCCTGTGTCTATTTTGGACCGAAGAGATAAGATACTCAAGAACCGAATAATTAGCCTTGTCCGGGTTGCTTGGGGTCATCACTCTTTAGGGAAGTCAACGTGGGAACGTGAGGATGACATCCGATCACGGTATCCGCACCTGTTTAACTCACAAGGTATATCTCTTTCTGTATACCTTGATTGTCTTAACTCCTCATGCTTGTCACCTTATGAGTAGAATTACTTGATGTTGTAGATTGTTAGATTTAGATATGTTACTTGTTATTATCATTGTAAAATGATTGCTTGTTCCAATTGCTTGTACTTATATTAGTTTAGCTTTGATGTTCCTATCCGGCTTGAAATTGAAATTCCGAGGACAGAATTTTTCTAAGGAGGGTAGAGATGTCACTTTCCGTTCCTAGAACACGTATTTTAATGCATATACTGCTTTAATACATTTATCTAATATTTATCATGTATTGTTCCGTATTTAAATTCCTTTAATTTTATGTTAATTAATTTCCTGCAATTTTACTTTCAGTATTTTTATTCTGCTTTGCTTTTGGGTTCGGCCTGAGTCGGTTTATTTTCGGCCATTGGACGGTTCAAACGAACCCCCACCTACCACCACCCTCTTCATTTAAAGCTCCATCCCCTTCCTCTCTCTTCATTACTTCTCAATATTACTCTTTTTCTTCCTCATAAACTCTCCCCACCTACCTAGCCGCATAAGCAAGTGCCAACTTGTTTCTTGATGGATCTCCATTTTTGTTGTTCCATTGTCTTCCTCTCAAGATTCTTAGATACTTTAGTACTTAGCATTTTCAATTTCCATGGCTCATTTCATGTAGATCTAAGTTTAATGCATTTTCGGATTTCTTAGGTTTTAATCTAGTAACTTTGTTATTCTTCAAGTTTTGATGGTTCCATGTTGTAGAGAATTTCGTTCTACCCTATTTTGACCTATGGAAGTCCGGATTTGGGCTTGGAATGAAGGATTTATGGAGCTTAGAAGCAATGGCTTCATGGTTCTTCTTCTCAGAAATTGGAGAAGAAGAACAGTGCTGGTCGTATGAACTTCCGTGGCCGAATAGACTTCCGTGGCCGCATGAACTTCAGTGGCCGCATAGACTTCCGTGGCCGCATAGACATCCGTGGCCGCATAGACTTCCGTGGCCGCATGAACTTCCGTGGCCGCATGAACTTCCGTCGCCGTATGGACTTCCGTGGCCGCATGAACTTCCGTGACCGCCTAAACTTCTGTGGCCGCATGGACTTCCGTGGCCGCATGAACTTCCGTGGCCGCATGAACTTCCGTGGCCGCATAAATTTTCGTAGCCGCATGAATTTTTGTAGCCGCATGAGATCCTGACCACATATGCATTCTCAGCCGCATGAGAATTGATTCTCAGCTGCATGAACTTCTATCATTTTCCGACCGCATGAACTCTAGCCCATGATGCCTTTTGACTGATTCTTGTCCCGAATTGACATTGATTGATATTGATTGTGACCTTGACTAATAATTGATCATGCGTTCCTAGTTGGAACTAAGTGACTGGCTAGTCGTCTTATTTAAATTGAATGAATGAGACACGTTCATATTAACTATGAACTATTGTAATTGATTGACCAATCCCGAATATTGACATATAGATACGTGCAGGCTACAATTTATTTATTTATTTATTTATTTTACAAAAGTAGCATGTGTACTTTATGGTCAAGGCATGATTATTCCATGGTTAGTTTTAATTGTTGCATTACGCTATGTAAGACCTACAACCTAACCGCACGGGTATCGTTGTAGAGTGGGGCATATCGTACTTTGTACGGAAGTACTCATTCTGAATGACCATGATCCACGGCATGGGATTTCACTCAACGTAGAGACTATTAAGTTAAATAAAATAATAATTGCATTGAGAGAATAGATTCCCGAGTTCTTACATGGCAGCCCTCTTTGGGACTATTAAGTGCCCGACAGGCCGGCTGGTTCCCACAAATACTGCAAACCTGCCACACGGGCAGGGAGCAGTATATGCTTATATTATTTATGGTATATTGTATATTGATGATGGGCATCCCGCTGGAACTCGTCTAATTCATGATTGGCGCAATTGATTGATTGGATAGACTAGCCTTGCTTGCACATAGTAAGAACTGAGGAATCCTTATTGCATAATTCCAAGATAACTTGGAACTCACCGTAGTAAGCCGTAGTAGTTGTATGGCCGTTTAAGTTGACTTATTTGTGTACTGTACCTACTCTGTTAACTAACTGAGATGATCAGAATGTCAGGATATGACGGGCCAACTTCTGTCCTTGTTTGGTTGGGAAGTTGGTCCGAAGTGTCATGATGTTAATCCCAGTAGCTAGCAGAGGTCTATTTATCATATTTCTTATTACTGGTTCTAATTCCTCATATCGTGCTTCCTTGCGGTACTTGCTATTAGAGGTCTAACCTCTATGGTTTTGTATGGCCAGATTTAGAGAAGGTTCCCGAGGACTCAGCTTACTTCCACCTCCAAGATGGTCAATACTAGAGGAATGATCGCAGGAGGACTCGAGTGGGTTCCTTACTTCCCCGTTCGTTTTGTTACTTACTTTATATTTTGTCGTTTGGCACCGACATGTTAGTCGGATCGTCTTGTACTTGTTTTACATAATTTTAACTAAGTCAGGCTGCAGCTGATAAACAATTGTGTATACCTTGCTTCATCATCTGGCTATATTTTGTAAAGCCAGATATCAGGAACATTTTGACTGAGCATTTGGGACGCCTTACTGCTTTATCTTACATGTTCTCTATTACTTTTCTTGTTTGAATGATTGAGACAATAGATGTGAAGCGACCATAGCGAGACTTTCATGTAGTATGCACCCCCTCGTCTTTTAGACAGCATTGATCATATTATATGGTATTCTTTTACCCGTAATACGTAGCTGGCTGAGTCATTCCCCCGTTCTCCAGTATTCTGGTTCTGGGGCGTGACAAGTGGTGGCCCATGCAGGTCTTGTAAATCAAGATATATGAGGGTTTACCGAATAGATGTCTCATTCAGCACTCGCCCTTGATCTCTGCCCGTATCTTCTAATCCCTGAGATTCTCAACCTGATCACAAGCTTGTATCGTTGATCTGTCTTGGTCCTTCCTTATTGTTCCCTGTGTCGTCTTTTTCAGCGACATTATTTCTGGTCCTTTCGATCGGCAAGGCGAAGCACCTTCCGTGGACCAGCAGCAACCAGAAGATCAGGCCCAGCACTCAGGAGCAGCCTCCCGGATCATGCCTCCCGGAGATCCAGAACCTCCGGTACAGCCAGCCCAGCCCGCAAGGCCGGATGATGGAGCCTTGGTTGGACTTATCAGGGAGTTGCTTGTATCGCAGGATCGTCAAGGAGATGCCTTGCATCAGGCAGTGGCAGATGCTCTGGGCAGAGGTAGACATCATAGGAACAGTACAGAAAATAGTTTCAAGCGCCTGAACCCTCCATTCTTCGATGGCAGCGAAGATGCTATCGCTGCTGATGCATGGCTTCAGGACACAAAGGTGATATTGGAGGCAGCGATGACCCCAGAAGATGAGAAGGTGGCATAGTGCGCCTGCAGTTATTGGATCTAGCCCACAGCTGGTAGGCGGCACAGGTCGTTGGACTAGTGGCGCCTATTGCTTGGACAGTATTCCGTGAGAGGTTCCGGACCAAGCTCTTCGATGCTGTAGCTCGGTACGATCTATAGACCAGGTTCACCAATTTAAAGCAGATGGGCAGGACGGTCGATGGGTATGTGGCCTAGTTTTCCAGGCTTAGTCGGTTTGCTCCCACCTTGATGGCGACCGAGTTTGATATAGCCCAACGGTTTCAGCAGGGACTCCACCTAGAGATTTTGCTGGCGGTAGAGCAGTTTGAGCATCAAATTTTTGATGCGGTATTGAGGGCAGCTAGGAGGCACGAGTATACCTTCCAGAGGATTGTGGATAGGACCGGAGGTCAAAGCGATCTCACGGCCAGATGAATCAGTCGTCAGCCCCAGTCCCGGCAGCTAGGGCTTTGACCATTGGAGCACCGAGAAGGACAGCTTCAGTTACGTCGGTTCAACATTCAACCCCGACGTATCCTCAGCAGCAGAAGCAGAAGCAGTCTTCCCCCATGGGCTACTCTTATTGTGGGAAGCCCGGACATGTTGTTTCAGAATGTCGCAAGGCTCGAGGATTGTGTTTACTTTGTGGAGCACCGGACCACAAGGTAGGGTCCTGCCCGTTCAGGACTGACTCATCACCAGCCATGACCAGTTCATCAGTTAGGGGACCAGCCCCAGTACCAGTCCAGCAGCAGTTTTTATTCTCGAGGCCGTTGCCTACGCAGACCCAGGCTTTTCAGCAGCAAAGGCCTCAGCAGTATACCCAGACGCAAGTTCAGAATAGGCAGAGAGGATTCCAGCAGAGAGGGCCGGCACCCAGAGGACATGGTCAGGTGTTGGCTTTAACCATAGGAGAAGAAGGAGTGGCGCCAGGTGAGATAGTGGCAGGTACTATTCTCGTCAGCACCTTTTCGGCTTCAGTGTTATCTGACTCTGGTGCATCGCATTCATTTATGTCTGCACGATTCGCGACACGGATAGGACTGGAGCCCGAGTCATTATCAGTAAGGCTCAATATACTTACTGGTAATGGTCTTGTAGGGGTAGATAGAGTATTTTTCTCGTGTCGGATCGTGGTTAGCGGTAGAGAGTTTCCCGCTAGGCTGATAGAATTTCTGATGGCCGATTATGATGTGGTCTTAGGAATGGATTGGCTGAGGGACCAGTATGCTAGGATAGACTGCCATATTGGGAGAATTGTTTTTAGCATTCCAGGCAAGCCAGAGTTTTTCTTTTCTTGAGGCAAAGTTGAACCTTCTCCTCCAATATTGCGGATGGCCGTAGTAGCAGTGCAGTTACCCCGAATAGTCGAAGAATTTCTAGATGTTTTCCCGAAAGAGCTTCCAGGAATGCCGCTAGAGCGAGAGATTGAGTTTACTATCGACTTGATTCCTGGGACAGCACCAGTGTCAGAGAGAGTCTACAGGATAGCACCGTCAGAATTGGAGATATTGTACAAGATGATTGAAGAACTCAGAACCAAGGGATTCATTCGTGCTAGTGGATCGCCTTGGGGAGCCCCGATGCTTTTTGTGAAAAAGAATGATGGTACATCCAGATTATGTGTTGACTATCGTACCTTAAACTCAGTGATAATCAAGAACAGATATCCTCTTCCAAGGATAGATGACTTGTTTGATCAACTCAGAAGAGCGACAGTATTCTCGAAGATTGATTTACGGTCAGGATACCACCAGATCAGAGTCAGAGAGCAGGACATCCCGAAGACAGCTTTCAGATCTAGATATGGGCATTGGGAGTTCCTTATTATGCCCTTTGGAGTGACCAATGTGCCGGCTGTATTCATGGACCTCATGAATCGTATCTTCATGCCTTATTTGGATCAGTTCGTGATCGTGTTCATAGACGATATCCTGGTCTACAGCAAGAGTGAAGCGGAGCACGAGCAGCATCTCAGAGTTGTCCTCCAGATTCTCTGAGAGCACCAGTTGTATGCCAAGTTCAGTAAATGCGAGTTCTGGTTCGATCGTATTTCATACTTGGGTCATATCATCACCAGAGGGGGAGTAGAAGTGGATTCCCAGAAGATCGTGGCTATCAAAACATGGCCAATGCCCAGCACAGTTGCAGAAGTTCGCAGTTTTCTTAGATTGGTCGGCTACTACCGGAGATTTGTTACGGACTTTGCTCAAATTTCAGCACCATTGACCCAGTTGACCCACAAAGAGGTGCAGTTTTCTTGGACAGCAGAATGTCAGGATTCTTTTGAGAAGCTGAAGCGAGGCTTGATGACGGCACCCATTCTCACACTTCCAGATGGGACCGAAGGATTTTTAGTGTACTGTGATGCTTCAGACAGAGGTTTAGGATGTATTTTGATGCAGCATGGGAAGGTAATAGTTTATGCGTCACGACAACTTCGTGATCATGAGAGAAATTATCCGACCCACGACTTGGAACTGGCAGAAATAGTGTTTGCACTCAAGCTTTGGAGGCACTACTTGTATGGAGATAGGGTGGAGATTTTTACCGACCACAAGAGCCTGAAGTATGTGTTCACTCAGAAGGATCTTAACATGCGTCAGAGAAGATGGCTAGAGCTGCTTGTGGATTATGATGTCAACCTGCAGTATCATCCTGGGAAGGCCAACGTTGTTGCAGATGCATTGAGCAGGAGAGCCGGAGTTTATTTTCTGACAGCGCAACCAGAGTTGTTAACAGATCTTTAGAAGATGGATATAGAAGTTGTCCTTCCTACCAATATGGCATTGATGGCCAGCATGCAAGTTCAGTCTAGTATAGTTGAGAGGATCAAGATAGCTCAGTCTTCCGATTCTAAGCTTCAGCGGCTTAGAGCAGAATGTGAAGCAGGACGACGACTAGAATTATGCATTCATAAAGACGGTACACTGCGATATGGTAAGCGTCTTTGTGTACCCAGTAGAGATATTAGACAGGAGGTCATGGCGGAAGCTCACAGTTCTCAGTATTCGATTCATCCCGGTGGCACGAAGATGTACCGTAATATCCGTCAGCACTTTTGGTGGAATTACATGAAGAAGGAGATAGCTCGATTTGTCTTTCGGTGTTTGGTTTGCCAACAAGTCAAGGCTGAACATCAGAGGCCAGCTGGACTTCTTCAGCCCTTGCCAATTTCAGAATGGAAGTGGGAGCATATAACCATGGATTTTGTGACTGGATTACCTCGATCCCCAGCTGGTCGAGATGCTATTTGGGTTATAGTTGACAGGCTCACGAAGGTGGCTCACTTTCTCCCATTCAGAGTTGGTCAGTCGACGGCTCAGCTAGCAGAGATGTACCTCAGGCAGATAGTCAGACTTCACGGAGTACCAGTCAGTATCACCTCAGATAGAGATTCGAGATTCACGTCGTACTTTTGGCCTAGTCTGCAAGAGAGTTTGGGAACTCACCTCCAGTTCAGCTCAGCTTATCACCCGCAGACAGATGGTCAGTCGGAACGCACGATCCAGACTCTTGAGGATATGTTGAGATCTTGTACACTCGACTTCGGTGATTCATGGAAAGATTACCTGCACCTGGTGGAGTTCTCGTACAACAACAGTTTCTAGGCTAGTATCCAGATGGCCCCGTTCGAGGCACTGTATGGTAGGAAGTGCAGATCCCCACTAGCATGAGACGATGTTGGAGAGAGGTAGATGCTTGGTCCAGAGATGATCACTCAGACAGTCGAGGTGGTCAGGAGAGTTAGAGATCATCTTCGCGTTGCACAAGATCGTCAGCGCCATTGGGCCGATTCTCATCGGCGTTCCCTTGAATTTTCTATCGACGACCATGTATTCCTGAGGATCTCGCCTAACCATGGCGTCATTCGTTTTGGCGTACGAAGAAAGCTTAGTCCTAGATATATAGGGCCGTTCGATATTCTGGAGCGAGTAGGAGATGTGTCTTATCGTCTCGCCCTTCCGCCGTCTCTGAGTGGGGTGCATGACGTGTTCCATGTGTCCCAACTACGACGGTATATTCTGGACCTGAGTTATATCCTGGATCATTCAGAATTGGTTGTTTGTACCAACCTTTCGTATGAGGAGAGACCCGTATCCATATTGGACCAAAGAGAGAAGATACTCAAGAACAAGACTATCAAGTTAGTCCGTGTTGCTTGGGGTCATCACTCCTTGGGTGAGTCAACGTGGGAGCGTGAGGATGATATCCGATCGCGATATCCCGACCTGTTTGACTCGTGAGTTATAATATCTTTCTTATGCCTCATGCCTTCGATTCCTTGCTTGCATGAATAATTACTTGATTGCTTGACTCGTCTAGCTTACCTGTGATTAGTATAGCTTGTCCTTGTATCTCTAGCCTCTTGATTAAATTCCGAGGACAGAATTCTTTTAAGGTGGGTAGAGTTATAATGACCATGGTTCGTATTACATATTTTGGTATACGTGTACGTATTTTGACTCGTATTGCATGTCTCCTCGCTTGATTTATTTGGCATTTTATTGCTTGATTCGGTTCGGCTTGTTTGGCATGGTTCGGTTTGTGAACCAAACCCCTACCTACCTACCACCACCATCATCATTTATTAATCCAACACTCTTTCTCTCTCCTCATTCACTCTTCTTCTTCCTCACCATTACTCTCTACCTACCAGGAAGGTTTAGACAAGTGCATCTTGCTTCATGGGAGAATTCTATTTTTATTGTTCCACTGTCTTTCTCATGTGTTTCTAATCCACTTTAGTACTTAGCATTTTTTATTTTCGTGGTTAATTTCTTGTAAATCTAGCCTTGTTGTACTTTCAGTTTTCATGAGTTTTGAGCTATCAACCCTGCATATTTTTGTTATTTGATGGTTCCATGTTGTAGAGAATTCCATTTTACCCAAATTTGCCCTACGGGAGTCTGGATTTGGGTTTCTATTGTTGTTTGGTGGAGCATGGAGGCCATGGTATTTTTTATGAACATGTTCTCTGTGGAAGCCATTAATTGCACTTTGGCCTCATGCAACATTGTGTTGCTTGGCCGCATATGCATTTGATTGCATTACCGTGAGCATTTATTTGTATGGCCCTTAGCTTTGGCCGCATGGCATTTACTGTTTGCTTGGCCGCATGGCAATTTTTGCTTGGCCGCATGCATTGCCATTTGCATGGCCGCATAGGCTATTAATTTATTGCATGGCCGCATAGGCCATTAATTATTGGTTGGCCGCATAGGCCATTAATTAATTGCATGGCCATTTATATGCTTGGCCACAATTAATTGCTTGGCCGCATGCTAAATGCTTGGCCGCATGTAATTGCTCGACCATAATTAATTGCTTGGCCGCATGCTAAATGCTTGGCCGCATGTAATTGCTTGGCCACAATTAATTGCCTTGGCCATTTAAATATTTGTATGCAACATTTGCTTGGAATATTTGCATTGGCCGTATGGATTTAATTTGCATGGCCTTTGCATGCATTTGCTTGCAAGCTTATTAGCATTGGCCGCATGGCTACTAGCCGGTCGCATGGCCATTTGCATGTATTAGCTGGCCGCATGTATTTTCTTGCCGTATAGGCTCAATGCTTTATTTGTTTTAGTGCATGCAATTATTTAACTCTTGTATAGTGGCAACATTATTAATTGTGGCCGCATGCACTATTTGCTTTAATTGCATGTATTTGCTTGTCGCATATGGCCAATTCCTTGTTGGACGCATGGCCTTTGCATGGCCGCATATGGCCAATGCATTGCATGGCCGCATATGCAATTCATTGCTTGGCTGCATGCAAATGCAATTGCTTTGGCTGCATGGCTATTTAATTAATTGCTGGCATGCATTTGCTTTATTGTATGGTTTTAATTTGTGGCCGCATGGCCCTTATTTGCTGGTTGCTGCATGGTAATTATTTGTGTGGCCGTATATGGTATAGTGACAACATTTATTGGCTGGCCGCATGGCAATTTTATGTGACAAGTTTTTTCTGAGCCGCATGAACCCTGATTTCTTCTGTCGCATGCCCCTGTCTCTTGAGCCACATGATTCCTCCACAGCCCTTACCCCTGCTAATATTAAATTACTACATGTATGTTTGTGCCATATTAATTTTTTTCTGACACGATGGTGACCCGGTGTGGTGCACTTTTTGACATGACATGATAGTGGCCCGACGTGGCGCACTGCTGATAGTGAACATGACATGATATATATCCCGAGGACTGTTGCGACGGCTAGCATGTCATGACAAGATTGAATGGCCTGGACACCGTGGATGATTGTGTTTGTACAATTGAACCAGTAATATTTGCATCATATCTAGGACAGGGATCCCTGAGTACCACGGTCAGGGGTACCTACTGTAATGGCTAAGGCTAATAACTAGAATAATTCAGTAGTCATGAGAGATTTTCCCAGTTACAGGCGATCCTGTTATCCTGGCCACCATTGTTGGACTTGCAGCCTGCCGACGAGTATGGCACAAGTCTAGATTCACTGATATATGGTAAAGAACGAGGCACTGCTTAACGAACCCAAGTCGCCTGGATAACCTGGATTAGCTGCAGGGCTTATGGCTTGAGGAACATCTCACTGCATGTTGCTAGTAACTAAGGCTTGTGATAACCCTAGTTAGCTAATGTAGAAAGCCGTAGTCACTGATTGGCCGGGAGCGATTGTATGGTATAGTTTCAGTGCTCGATTATTGCAGGCTTGATCGCATGATTATCACTTTTAACAATAAAGATCAGAGGCTGAAGGGTTACATCCCCGGTCCTTGTTTGGTTTAAGGGTTGTAACCTAGCTCCCGGAGCAGTTCTGAGACCTCTCTTCGTTTATTGTCTTCTTGCACCCCACGTCATGCTTGTTATGTTTTACCTTACCAACAAGATTTTGAGACGGAGTTCTATTCAGGTGAAGGGTTACAACTCCGGTCCTTGTTTGGTTTAAGGGTTGTGACCTGGCTACTTGAATGGTTCCCTCGTACTCTATTATGACTGTTGTTATTCTTTTATTATCAAGCTCTTTTGTAACTACTTTTAATATTTATTTCTGATATGCTGGTTTTAGTTCTTAAGTGAAGCCTCCTTTGTGGCACTTGCTCTTTCTGGGATCTGACCCAGCTGGTTTTGTATGGCCAGATTGTAGAGCAGTTCCAGAGGATCTACCGACTTCCCAGCCCGATGGTGACCACTAGGCGTAACCAGGACAACGAGTGGGTTTATTTTGGCTCTCCCACTCAATTGTAAAATGTTCATTTTGAGACGTTTAGCCGGCGAGCACCTGTTAGCTCGTATTGCATACCTTATTACTGTCTGCCTACGGGCTGTAACATGATTGACAGATCCTAGGGTTGATCATGTATGACTAAACACTTGCTAGTCCTCACATTTTGTAACGACTAGTTTCATGATCAACTGAATATGTAATATTTGGGACGCCTTACTATTGTATATTTGGTGATCTTACATCTTGTAACTTTACTTGCTTGCTTGAGATTGAGACATTTAGGCTTGTTATTGACCTTAGGAGACTGATGAATTGTAGTTAAACCATCATATATCTAGACAGCCGTGACCGTATAGTGAGGTGGATTTCATTTCATTATACGTAGCTGGCTATGTATGCCCCCGCTCTCCGGTATTCTGGTTCTGGGGCGTTACAATAGTCCATCAACATCTTATTTTAGATAAAAATTCTCCCATAGAGATTTCTAAGTCATAATAGGATTTCTAAAGTAAAAGGATCACTTTAATGATGTGCAGCCAAATAATAATTAATATGAGAGCTAGAAAATTTCTATGAAAGTTTCTAGAAACCCTCATAAAAAGTTTTTATCCTACATCACTGCCACATAGGATAAAAATTAGAATAGAAATCTCCATTGTAAAGTATAGCACAAATTTTTATAAAGTACAATGACAACTAGAATAAAAACCTAAGGCCTCGTTTGGTACACTGTACTGTAATCACCTTTATTTGATTATATATTTTTATTTGATTATACTGCGATTACGATTACATTACACTGAACCAAACAGGTCTTAATTTTAGAAATCTCCACTGTAGATGGCCTTAGCCTCACTTGCCAATGTTACCAAAGGACCACACCCTTTGGGTTGGAGAAAAACAAAAAAGTTAACAGGGACATGCACCAAAATGTGAAACTTAGAGGTACTGAAAAGGTTTTTGTTACACTCAAATACATCTGCACATGTATCTCCCATGAACACTCAGATAACGCTGGTATATGCCACATAATTGTCCCATGTCACTGCAAATTGGTGTAAAGCCAAGCAAAAGTATTATATTCTAAACTATATAATGTTTCTTTAGCTGAGAATTAGATTATACTTCTTTGGAGCTTAATATTATTGTTAAGCTTCTCTTTAGCTGTCAGTGGTGGTCAAGGCCACAAAAAGCAAAAGTTGAGCAATATTAGTATCAAACAGCCAAATGGCAACAGAAAAATGAAAAAGTAGAAGCCAGATGCATTCACATATTCAGCAAATTGCATGCAACTTTTTTTTATTATATAACTCAATAACTCATGTAACGTGAACATAGTGGTATCCTTAATTAATTTTATTAGACCCAACATGATTATAAAGATAAGTACATATAAATATGGAAACTATCCCAGCTCAATCACCATTGTTACCATTTTGAAGTTGAAAAATGCCATTTGGACGCGGTCTTGGACTGCAAACCGTGACTACGATTTAAGTGTCAGTATTTTATTGGTCCTCTTATTTGCTTGGATCTGTTACCGGTTGACATATCATTGGCGCGGACATGTGACAAACAATCAAATGTGCGTGCCAATCCTGCGGTCCACATAGCACCATTGTTTGAAATTTTGCTACGGTGACAAAGACTTTATCTATTATCAAATAACTACACTAAATTTTGGTACGGAAATGCCCTTTAGCATGGCCGCATGCACAGCTGGTGCACGCACGACTTTATCTATTATCAGATAACTACACTAAATTTTGGTACATAAATGCTCTTTGGCACGCGCACGTACACAGTCGGTGCACGCACGCGGCTGAGCACGGCATCTCCGGCGCCGCCAATACCATTCTCCTCCGCCGTCGACGCCCTCCCCTCTCCATCTGCTCGGTCGTGCTATACTGCTATCCTCCTACACTGACGTAATGTTGATGCTCACCCCCTAGTGCTCCGTTGACCTCCGGCGCCTGCTCCGTCATTGCCACCTTCTTCTCTACCGCCGACGCCTCTCCCCTCCTCCCCCCCCCCCTTCCCGCTCTGGCCTTCCCTTCCGCCGTACTCGGCTGCGCGCGTGCTAAATAGCATAATTGATTTTGGTAAGACTTAAACAAACGGTGAACTTTACTTAATCAGTTAATTACAATCCCCTTAGCCAAGTTGCAATTTGGCTAAGAATTTGTAGTGGCGCATCTGTCATTGAGAAGGGCGCAAACCGTGACTATGGGTCATGTGTCAGTACGTATCCCATTGGTCCTCCTATTTCTTTGGATCCGTTACCGATTGACATGTCACTGAGGCACTTTGTCCAAAGGTGCAAGTCAATCATGCGGTCCGCATAGCACTGTTGTTTGAAGTTTTGCTAGAGTGACACAGACTCTATCTATTATCAAATAATTAACTCTGCTAAATTTTGGTAAGACTTGAACAACAAAAATGCTATTTTGCTCCTAAAAAATTTGGGTGATACCTTCTTCCATTATGTGGCATATGACATGGCTAATGACATGACAGTTTAGATGACAAAATTAAACATTAAATATTAAAATTAAAATTAATATTAGTATTAATATCAAATTAACATGAACATTAATATTAAAATTAACATTAATATTAACATTAACATTAAAATTATTAACATTAAATTAAAATTAGCATTAACTTTAACATTAACATTAATTTTAATATTAAAATTATTATCAAATTAACATGAATGTTAATATTAATATTAATATTAATATTAATATTAAAATTAAAATTAACATTAATTAATATTAACATTAATTTTAACATTAACATTAAAATTAATATTAACAGTAAATTAAAATTAGCATTAACAATAAAAAAATTTGGATAATTAATTTTTTGGATTAAAATATGACATGTCAGCTGTCATGTTAGTTGCCATATATCAGATGTCACATAACGAAAGATGACATCATCAAAAAAAATTTGGGATCCAAATAGCATAATTGCTTAAACAAACGGTGAACTCTACTTAATCAGCTAATTACAATCCCCTTAGCTAGGGCTGCAAACGAGCCAAGCCGAGCCAAGCTTTGGTAAGCTTGGCTTGACTAGAATTAATCGAGCTCAAGCTCGAGCTCGAGCTTGATAAATTTTTTATTTTAGAGCTTGAGCTTGGTTCGAGCTTGTTTATATTAAGCTTGAGCTTGGCTTGGTTTGAGCTCGAGCTTGGCTTGATAAGAAAGCTTGATTCAAGCTTGATAAACAAGCTCGATAAGCTCAAAATCAAGCTTGTTAAACTTGATTTCAAGCTCGTTCAACTTTATTTCAAACTCATTAAGCTTGATTTCAAGCTTAACGAGCTCGATTTCAATTTAGTTAGGTTTGAATTCAAGTACTTGTAATATTAACAATTTAATTATAAATTTTTAATTAAAAAAGTTACTTAACATCAATTATTAAGGATATATAAATATATAATGCACAAATATATATAAAATTAGAATTCAATAAAGAACAAATGAACTTCTAAACAAGCTCCTAAACGAGCTTTTAAACGAGCCAGCTCGCAAGCTCATAAACGAGCCAGCTCGCGAGCTCAAACGAGCCGAATACTTCTAAGCTTGAGCTTGGCTTGTTTATTAAACGAGCTCGAAAATGAAGCTTGAGCTCATCTTGTTTAGTAAACGAACCGAGCTCAAACGAGCTTTTATCGAGCCGAGCTTCGAGCAGCTCACGAACGGCTTGGCTCATTTGCAACCCTACCCTTAGCCGAGTTGCAATTTGGCTAAGAATTTGTCGTGGCCCACCTGTCACTGAGAGGGGGTTGGTCGTTAATGTAATGACCCGCTCCGCCCTAGCGGAACGCCGATTCAAACGACAAGTGCAACGACTCAAACGAGCCGTCGACCCGAAGAGTTGGCATCGACTTAATGAAGAATCGATGCAAGGCTTACATTGGCCCGTCAAGATGAATCCAGACTTAGACTATCAAAGGCGCGCTCGGAGTATCGCTCGGCCGATGCGAACATCGCTAAGGTGGGTGGCTCCGATGAACCCGTCTGTGCTTAGCCTAGACACATAACAATACGGACACTATCACTGAAATTGCTAGGCGATAACACCGCGCATGCTAATAAAATGACCCAAGGCACCTAGCTAAGGGATTAATCCCATCTTGTATGCTTGTATAGAATATGAAAAAGAACATGAAAAATGTGAGAACTCTCGCACCGCGCTCCACGCTCGTGCTAAGGCACGGGCTTACATTTCGAGTTCCCTATGCGTTCAACAATGAAACAATGAATGGATTACAACATTGAAACGGAAAGACTATCAACATAGTCGTTCCGAGTAGAGTATAGCAACATTGAAAGATTATGGGACCGATGGGTCGCCAAGGCGACTCCCGCATGGGGAGTTGCATAAAGTGTGAATGAAAGATTGAATGGATAAGTGAATAAATGAATGAACGAACAAACAAGTGAAAGAAAGAAAGGAAAGAAAGAATGAATAAAAGATAAGAAAGAAAGGAATGGTTAGCGACAGGTATGACGGGCACGTACAGTAGGGCTCGCTACCCGCGCTGCACGGATGCCAACCTAGTCGATAACGCATTAAGGCTAAGGATTAGCCTACGGCTCAGAGACAGCCGTTAAGTTAAAAAGACAAGTTAATACGAAATGGTCGTGGACAAACGGCACGAGCGAGGGGTGGCGTATGCTGTGACCATGAAGAAAAAGGGATTCCGCGGCATGATCAAAGTGTGAAGGACTTGCCGGTCCGGACGGAATCAAAGGAAATGGCTTACGGACTGCCTGAGTGCGGGCTTGGCCACCAGGGGACGTAAGGCCGGGTATTTCAAAAGACTATCAGGGTGTACCAAGCCGCACGCCATGATAGGTGAGAAATTATCACAGGGGAAGATATGTCCAGGATGGCTTGTGATGCCAGCGACCGATGCATATAGATTAAGTGGGCTTTGTTGGTGGCAATCCACGTGCAAGTCCTTGCATTGAAATCAAAGTAGTCTAAGTTAATCTGAACAAAGCACCTTCTGAATAAGCTTGAAATGTATCACACCAAATGATAATGAATACTTCGTACAATGAGTTAGAGAATACGCCTACGATGCACTAGTAACTGAGGCAGGGACACGCCCTTGATATTGAATGTTTCCAAGAATCACATTATGTTGTTCCATATGAATTGTTGACTAACTTGGTTTACTTTGGACAGGGAAGGCCGGACGGTAAGTATGGATAAGTCGTGCATGTATTTCCATACGACACTTGAATTTGGCAACACGGGATAGGTTATGACATATGCCATGAAATTGATCCTAAGGCAAGATTAGAAAGACAATGAATGATAGAGATGCACAAAAGTAAATGAAACGTGTTTGGTAATGATAGCATTGTGGGCGAGCTAGCCTCTCCACCAGTGCATAATAATGTACTGATAACCCTACAGTCTACTTGCATGATGCAGGTACCGTCGGCGGATGCGGAGCTTCCATCGAACGTGCTAAGGCGCGGAGCTATCTCTGGAGCCTTGGAGCGTTGCAAGGAGCTGAAGCACCCTATACAGGACATAATGTATCGGAACATCGCCATGAATCATTCCATGTTGTAAGCCACTTGGCACGCCTTTTATGTTTCAGAGAGAGAGAGAGAGAGCTTGAGCGATTTGTAATATCGGCCTAGCGCCGCTTGTAAACTTCTTGAATATCAATAAAGAGATTGAATTCGCTTCAAATTTGTGTTCATTTACTTTTCGCTGCAAATGGGGACACTCTGTGCGACTCTGTGGCCTAGCTCAAATCGGCCGTTTCTGGACTTCGCCTTGCACGGGCGCAACCTAGGCCCGTGCGGCATCACGCCTTAGCGAGGACGATCACTCCTGCGGGAGCGGGGCGTGACAGTTAAGTATTTAAACAATGATCGTAAGTGATAGTTGTATTTATAACCTAGGTATTAGCACTGCAGGGCTATGCAACTTTATTACTTCATAATTATCTACCGTTATTATAGTAGGCTTTTTCTATGGGCACCACAAGATTTACTGGGGGCGTCATTTTACTAGGGGACAGCCCAGGTTTGAGGAACTTTTACTGGAGACGTCCCAAAAATTACTTGGGGCTATCCCACCCCCCCCAAACCCTCTCTTTCATTTCATTTTCATTTTAAAATTCTCTCTCTTCAAAACCCTCTCACTCAAAACCCTCTCTCAAAAATTCCTCTACTCTCCAAAACCCTAACACTCTCTCCATTATCCACTCTCCAAAACCCTCTCTCAAGAACCCTAAGTCTTCCAAGATCATCAATGGCACCGAAGAAGAACCCGTCATCACAAGCTAGGTATGTTTCCTAATTATTGTATAATTTATTTTACATTTCAAAGTACATTTCGATTCTTTGAGAAATCTCTTAAATGTCATTATAAATTAGGTTAGAATAATTCAAAGTACATTTCGAAATCGAAAATATCATATTTTATCGTTTAAACACAACCTAACTGTTCGTCTGGTCGTCGTCCCTAAGGACTGCAGACGACGGGGCAGTCCTACTGTCAAAGTGGACTGCCAAGCAGTCGGCAGTCCTGTTATAAAATAGGACTGCGGGCACACTTGCAGTCCTGTTATAAAACAGGACTGCCATCTCTCTGGCAGTCCTGATAGAATGATGGACTGCCAGGAGCATGGCAGTCCTAAAGGTCAACTTCATAATTTGTTTTACATCCTTTATTTAATACTAACCCTATGTTGTCCTGTAGTCCTATGGCCGCTCCCAAAAGAAAGCGACCCCCCACCACCACCGCATCCTTGCGCAGGGAACGTAGTGAGCGGCCTCGTCCTCTTGAGAGACCAATCAGAATTTCAGAACCGCAGCGACAAGGGGAACAACCACACCCCCATTCTCGTTCGAAGCAACGAGGTCCTCCTAGTCCTCCGTCTTCTTCCGATGACGATGACGTACCTATCAGCCAAATTCTAGGACGAGGTGGTTCTGGTGCCGGTCCTTCTGAGGATCCTGTCCGTACGTCCGGTGCCGGTCCTTCTGAGGATCATGTTCGTTCGGCCGATGTCGATCCTTCTGAGGAGGAGGAGGATGTCCGTCCCCCGGGTTGCTCAATATTGTTGTCGTTCGACAACCACATTGCTTATGATATATGGAAGAATCCGGTATGTATATTATGTTTGTAAGTTTCCGTTTTTATATATATATGTTTGTAAGTTTTCGTTCATAATCGTATTTTTATTATCTTGTACGACATACAGGAGAGCTCTCGTATTCTTAGGGCTGTGAGTCACGGGCGGAAGTATGTCGCTTGGTCTCTTAACCATTTACCCGAAGACGTCCAGAACAAAATATTTCCTACCGGTCTACAAAATTTGGCTAGATATGCCTACAAGACGCAGGACAGTGCTCTCATATCGGCCTTTGTGGAGAGATGGCATCCGGAGACCAACACATTTCATCTCCCAGCTGGGGAGATGACCATTACCCTGGATGACGTCTATCAGATACTGGAGTTGCCGGTGGAGGGCCGTGCCATGACAAATAAATCTTTATGTACTGAGAAGGATCTCGAGTGGTATGATCGTATAGTTGATTTTGTAGAAGCGAACATTGGGGTGGAGACAACTACCTTTACAACCCTGCCGGGCTTCAAGAAGTCGTACGACATTCCTTTGTCATGGTTAGTGGAGAATTTCAAAGGCCCGCAGGATTGGGATGATGAAACTATTGAGAGGGTGGCCCGGGCATACATGCTCTTCATACTTGGATCGGTTGCCATTCCAGACAAGTCGGGAACCTCTATACATGCTAGGTATCTCGCGAACCTATCTGTTATAGACGACGTAGGAGACATATCCTGGGGCAGCGGTATACTTGCTAACCTTTAACGCGAGCTTGGTATAGAATCCCGTGTCGGAACCAAGACCATGGCGGGATGCCAGACTCTACTCCATGTAAGAAAATTTCTAATATTTTAAACTAATATACTAGCTAGATTTTGTTGTTAATTTACTGACTACTCATTTACAAATTGTATAAGCATGGATATACGAGCACTTCCCGATGCTCAGGAGGGGTGAGCTGAACCCACGCTATGAGGAGCACCTTCCTAGAGTGTGTCAATGGAAGCCAACTCAGCTAGAAACTAAAAATCATGAAACGCCGGTTTCCATTCGTGATGCTCTGGAAAATTTGGTGCCAGAAGAGGTTAGTTGATAGCGCGTAGATAGCGTAGACTATTTATGGTATGTTTATTTGTTGACTATTTTCTTTTAACTTTTGTCCTACAGATAGTTTGGCACCCATACCGGGATCTCCGGCAACAAAATCGCCATCTGCAACCAGTATCTCTATTTCATGGTATGATCACATGCTATGATATTACGGAGCCTTACATACCTGATAGAGTACTGCGTCAGTTTGGCCTCGTACAAACTGTGCCGCAGCGCACATTAAGGTTATTGGAGCCTCCGTGTGGGACCCAACCTTTGAACTACAAGCCGCCCTATTTCGACTGGGTGACCGACTGCTACTCCGAGTGGCAACGACATTTGCTGAGGGAAGAACTTCGACAACCGGTGCAGGAGATGCACGACTGCAACGACGACTACATGCCGTACTACTTGGCAGTCGGACATCCTAGGTTATCGAACCCTAGAAATCCAGGGCCCGTTGCCGTTGGAGCGCTAGGACCTCTGCCTTCAAAAAATGTCATGTATGCTTCATTGGTTAGGATGGTAAGTTTATAAATTATAGTTTGTAACTAATTTCAAAGTGAACTCTCTTCATTGACATTTTGTTATAATTGACAGGCTACTCGGGTGAAAGCTTTGGCGAAATCCATCCGATCGGGCTGCCAGAACGATGAATGTGTTAATATCGCGAACCAGTTGGAGCATATCGACGACACTGTCGATTTTCCTTTCATGCAAAATCGGGAGGCGCGTACGAAGGCCCGGCATGATCACTGATTTGATTTTGATGTTTAACTTGTATTTTGGAAATTATAATGTTTAACTTGTTGGATATTGTGATGTTTAACTCTATTATTTTGGAAGTTGTCATGACTATGGAATTGAGGAAATTGTAATGTTTAACTTGCTGGATATTGTGATGTTTAAGATGTTTAATTATCATGTACATTCATAACTGTGATATTGTGATGTTTAACTCTCTTTTAATTCTACATACATTTATATTGATTATGAAAACTCACACACGGTGAGTTTTCACTAGGACTGCCAGTGCACTGGCAGTCCTAATGTGAGTGAGGATTGCCAGTGCTCTGGCAGTCAGTCCTGATGAAAACTCACTGTGTGTGAGTTTGAACTCACACACAGTGAGTTTTTACTAGGACTGCCAGACCACTGGCAGTCCTAATGTGAGTGAGGACTGCCAGTGCTCTGGCAGTCCTGAGCAAAACTTACTGTATGAGAGTTCAAACTCACACACAGTGAGTTTTCACTAGGACTGCCAGACCACTGGCAGTCCTAATGTGAATGAGGACTGCCAGTGCTCTGGCAGTCCTGATGAAAACTCACTGTGTGTGAGTTTGAACTCACACACAGTGAGTTTTCACTAGGACTGCCAGACCACTGGCAGTCCTAATGTGAGTGAGGACTGCCAGAGCTACAGTCCTGATAAAAATTCACTGTGTGTGAGTTTGAACTCACACACAGTGAGTTTTCACTAGGACTGCCAGACCACTGGCAGTCCTAATGTGAATGAGGACTGCCAGTGCTCTGGCAGTCCTGATGAAAACTCACTGTGTGTGAGTTTGAACTCACACACAGTGAGTTTTCACTAGGACTGCCAGACAATTGGCAGTCCTAATGTGAGTGAGGACTGCCAGTGCTCTGGCAGTCCTGAGCAAAACTCACTGTGTGAGAGTTCAAACTCACACACAGTGAGTTTTGCTCAGGACTGCCAGACCACTGGCAGTCCTAATGTGAATGAGGACTGCCAGTGCTCTGGCAGTCCTAAGCAAAACTCACTGTGTGTGAGTTTTGAACTCACACACAGTGAGTTTTCATCTGTTTTCACACAAGCACTTCACATATATTTGACACGAGTAGGATATTTTACACAAGTATGATATTTTACACATGTAGGATATTTCAATAGCAGACAGGAAAAAGTTAAAAACAAAAAACATATATTTGGCTTCACATTTCAAAATGATATACTTTAATGTTTACAAAATGGGTCATCCATATACAAAATATTTACAAAATGGGTCATCCTCTGCCTTCAAAATGTGAAAACTTTATTCAGTCGATTTCGACGTCGTAGTGGCCAACCGGTAAGTCTCTTGGCTCCTTCATCTGCAACAGTCTCCTACAATGATTGATTTGCTGATCAAAAGGCCCGGTCCAGGACTTCGCTTCTGCCGGTGCTAGTTTGTACCAAACTGTTGTAGGTGGAGGAATCGGAGAATGACCGATCATCCTTAGCATGACAAAGTGATCTTTGATTTGACCTATAGTACATAGATTAGTTTGTCTGTGCTCCGCCGGAGGAGCGCACATCGGGAAAAAAGTATTGCGAATCCCCGCCGAAAAAAGTACAACAGGGATCCGGTACCGATTAGCAAATAAATACAAGGCAGACGGGACGGACATGTAGTGGTCTGGCCCGGTAACACTGTCAGTGCAAGAAATACTTGTCAACAAACTTGCAATTGTTTCTTCGCTTAGGATGCGGGAGTATAATGGAAGACGACTCTCTAATTCCTCGTACAGCTCCTGCCTCACTTGCCTCCATCCGTCTTTGTCAGAATAACCGAGATGTATTGCAAGCACATGAAATCCGCAATGGCCATCCCCTGGGACATCAACAATAGACCAGATGTAACTGCGAATCTCAGGATGAAAATTTTGCCGAGCCAAACGTGTGCAATCGGGATGAGCCCAAAAGAGTGAAATGACTTCATTGCTCTGGGGATGTCTTCTATGGTGCTCAACATAATGATTATCTCCAAGCAACTTCATCACTTCTTGCATCGCCATTCTCGATTTCGACCGAATGGCGTTAGAAGAAGATAGGACGTTGTATATTGACTTCATTGTAGACTTATTCTTCTCATCTTCATGTCGTATGACGGAATATATTTGTCTCGGTGCAACTCCGAAATTGGACAAGTCTTCCACTATCTTCTTCTCCGTAATGTTCAACCGTCCGACATACGGATGACCCAATAGTGTTTCGACAATCTCGTGGTTGTGGATTCCATTCATGACTTGGACTGTCCACTTCGCTTCTTCATCCTTTCTAATATAGATTTTGAACGGACAACCACATTTTCTCGTTCCAACATTTCTCTTTGAAACTTTACTTTCGAAAACTTGTTCTTTCTTATGGCTTCTAAACACACCACCTCGTTCACATGAAACCACAGTGGTTTGTTGTCCCGGACGGTTTCGGACCGATCTTGATATCACAAGAACTATGTTGTTTGCCCGTCCCACTTCTCGGCACCAATTTAGCGCACCTTCGTATGACTCAAAACACATATCGGTCCTGAATAAATGGCCTACATCGACGCCAATTGGAGCAGCTACATCGATACCGGAAGATGATAAGTCCTACAATATAACTTAAAGTTAATAAAAAAAATAACACAACACAAAAAATGTCCTGCCAAAATGAAGGACTGCAGAAGGCAAAACAGTCCTTTAAATAATCAGGACTGCCAATTCACTGGCAGTCCTGTCAACGATCAGGACTGCCACATCTCTGGCAGTCCTGATTATTGAAAGGACTGCCACAGTTTGGGCAGTCCTATATGTAGAGGTGGACTGCCCGCGTATTGGCAGTCCTGTACCTAACAGCCCCGAATTACACCCGACGTGAATGTTACAATTGGCTTACCAAGAGTGCATCCGAAGCAAGAATGTGTTCTTCGGACATATCGGGATGAGAGTCTGCTACATTCGATGACCCGGGTTCTTCCATGTTCATTTTTTCTAAATTAAACACATATAAATTATTATTTACATGTGAAATTATTGTGAGAGTCTACAAATATATTAATTAGATGACATACCCATTAACGGATGAATTCGATGACACGGTAACGAAAATTTGAAACCTAAATCTTCACAATGTCTTGGTTGGGAGACAATTTGGGTTAGGGTTTAGAAAACTATGACCTAGAAATTCTTCTTAGGGTTGGAGAAAAGAGTGGAGGAGAAGGAAAGAGTAGAGAGAGAAGGGAAATAAAATTAGGTTGGTATTTATATGAAAACTTGGGCTAGCCCCAAGCAAAAAATTTGATGGCAAACTTGTAATTTTTTCCAAAAATTTTGGGATAGCCCCAAGTAAATCTTGTGGTGTCCATAGAAATTGCCTTATAGTAACACACACACACAAGTGAATCTTGGTTCATAAGTCAGCTGTTCCCATGTGCAAGAATGCATCTTCCACAGCCAGTTTGTGGACTCAAAATGTGCACTTCTAATTTTTCATATTTTGCAACTTTATGCTTCTTCATTGCTGACAACTTTCATGAAAAAAAAAGGGAAGAAAAAAAAAAGATTGTGATTTAAATACGACTTTACTCGCATGATATTCTTGGTTGTAACCTTACAAGTGAGTAGCTCAATAATTTTGACTTTGTACTTTCGAACTGTTAGATTGTGATGAGCTACGGAGTAAACCAAATCATTGGATTTTGCTAGCATATAAAAGCACTATTGTAGTGATTGATATTCGTGAAAAAAGAGGTAAGACATGCCACACATGCATGTAGAGAACGACTACACAAACACAAATAGCAACTTCTAATATGGTAATGATAGTGGATGGATTTTTCTATTTAGATTCTTGATTTTTTCTGTTTAGATCCTTACAAAAAATAAAAGATGAGATATATGTAATTTAATGGCACTTGATGAACGAGTTTTAAAAATTAGGACAGATCCATCAAGCAAAAGAGTGATCCCGTCCTATAGGATTTAAACGACTACAAACTCAAATAAGAACTTAAATATGAACTTCCAAATGATAATAACTTCAGGTGGACTGATTTTTCTATTTAGGTCTTTGACTTTTTCTGTTTAGTAGGTCCTTAAAAAATCAAGTAATGAGATATAGGTAATTATCTAACGGCTCTTGATGGGCGAGTTTTTAAAATTAGGAACTCATGAGTTCCTCTAGGATATTTGCATGAGAGAACGACTACACAAACTCAAATAGGAACATTCAATATAATAATGACACGTGGACGAACTTTCTATTTAGGTCCTTGACTTTTTCTATTTAGGTCATTAGAAAAACAACAAGGGAGAGATATACGTAATCTAACGGCTCTTGATGGACGAGTTTTAAAAAGTAGGAACTCGTGAGTTCCTCTAGGATTTTTGCATGTGAAAACGACTACATAAACTAAAACAGTAACTTTCAATACGGTAAGACACGTGGGCGAATTTTTTTAATTTAGGTTCTTGATCCTTGTTAGCAATTATCCGAATAAAACTCGTAGTATACGCGAGTTTTTCCGTATCTTTCAGAAACGTATAATACTTGCATACTTTTGACATATTCAAATCAATACGTAAATTTTAAGCATGCGAAGTTTTAAACGTGTTCCGTATAAATTATTGAAAAATTTGGTAAAAAATCGTGGTGGAAACCTGTTTAATTAATCAAATTTGACAATATATATTTAAGAATGTGATGTTTCTAACCTCAATAATTTTATTTTTCAAATTTTTAACCGAATTTTTTGAACGTATTTTATTTATACTTTATACTCGTACTTTTGTCGTCCCGAATTATTTCCGTTTGCCGAATTATTAACAAGGCCCTCGATATGGTACACACATTTAGTTTTCGATCTCTCCAGCATTAACATCACGAAAATAAAGTTTTTGTTGTTGTTAATAACTATCCCTGGAACAAGCAATTTGGGGATGAACGAGCGGACACTCATAAATTAATCCGCGATCGTGGCGCAAGCTGCATCATTATCTGTCAAACATGGCTAGTCACTGAAAGACGAAAGTAGACTTAGACTAACAACCCAATAATAATAAATAATAATAATAATAATAATAATAATTAAGCATAAAACAACACATTGGGGCTCACATTTCCATTACTGGTAGTTATCCATCAAACACATGAAAAAGTTCCGACACTTTGAAGCCACCAAGGGAACAACAAGAGCGAAGAACGCGGAGCTGCATGCCTGTCCGTAACAATGGAAAACTAGAGAATGAAGCTGTGAAAGTAGGCTTAGGCTTTAATGTTAATATCATGCGGTTGCCTTTTCTTCTTCTTCTTCTTCTTTTTCTTCTTTTTTTTTCTTGTACGTTGTTGCATAGATTTTGCTGGCTAATGGCTGTCAGAATCAACAAAGCTTTTGTACTTCCCTTTTGGGGGGCTAGAATGGAAGTGGACAACACCACTCCAGGTCTTCTTTGTTGCCTACATTTCACAAGACAAAGACAAGAGTTTCCCAATGACTCTGAGTGGATTGAAAATTATCTTTCTATACAGGAACTGAGCAAATCAAGTAACCATTAACTGTTAGTTTTTTTTTTTTTTTTAATCGCTAATTTGCGAATTCAGTGCGCTTCGCACCATTAGCAAGGAACCTTCGCTCTGATACCATGTTGAGATTATAGAGATTGGAAAATAATATATAGCTTAATTTTTATTGAATAAAGATGAGCTATATATGCACATACAATATGAGATTAAACAAATATTCTAAATCTAGCTAATTACCTAATGTATGGAATTTGCTATATATCAACTCAAGTTATATACGAATCTATAATTTTATGAACAAAAATATCCAATTAAGTAATTAATAAATTAATTCCTCGCTCTGGGCTTCTTGACAAATTCGGGTTCTTCGATATCATCTTCTTCTTCGTAGACTATGTATGTAGTGTAATTAATCGTGTGGTTTGGGTAAACCTGATGAATTGTTCATAATCACTTGTCAATGACTCAGCATGTTGAAAATGATATTTTGCCCGCACGTTGGAGTTGACCACGCTGGCCCACGCTCACGTGACGGCCAGTCATTGCCACCGCTAGCATGGATCCATCTCGGGCCGGGAGGCCAATAGCGACGCATCACGTGGCCGCGGACTAGTGCGGTCACCTCTCAGGGCGGACGGACAACGTAGTAGCCGCGTCTTACAATGATCTCATCTGGGTTAAAGTGTTATGGGAATTTAGACATGGGAATTTAGACTGTTAGCAAGTATATATTTGAATCAATGCACAAGTAGTAATCAGTTATTGACGTGGTAACTTAACCGGTAATGCTACAAAACCGAATCATTTCTCGACATACGAGTCTACGACCAGCGACTTATGAATTCATGCAGATGTACTCTTAACTGTCAACTCAAATGAAATGGACATAGTAGTTTGAAAAGAGAGCTTCCGTTTGTAAATTTATTAGCGTTGCCTCCTAATATTTGATCTCCATCTATTCATATCCATTTTAGTCAAATACAAACATTTCTTGAAGCATCCAGTGGCATTTGCCTCTGTATATGTATCTGTTGTTTACAAAACAAACAATACCTGTATCTGCAGATATCTAACCATATATATATGAGATGGTTTAAGTAACCAAATGGTTTTAAGTATCTTTTTCTTTTGTGTGCATCAAAGGGCTGACAAGCCAAGCCGAGTCAAGCTTTTGTAAGCTTGAGCTTGGCTTGACTAGAATTAATCAAGCTCGAGTCCGAGCTCGAGCTTGATAAGTTTTTTTACTTTAGAGCTTGAGCCTGGCTCGAGCTTGTTTATATTAAGCTTGAGCTTGGCTTGGTTTAAGCTCAAGCTTGGCTTGATAAGCAAGCTTCATTCAAGCTTGATAAACAAGCTCGATATGCTCAAAATCAACCTAGTTAAGCTTGATTTCAAGCTCATTAAGCTTGATCTCAAACTTAAGAGCTCGATTTCAAGCTAATTAGGTTTGAATTCAAATACCTGTAATATTAACAATTTATTTATAAAAATTTAATTAAAAAAGTTCATTAATTTAATATCAATTATTAAGGACAGATTAATATATAATGTACACAACCATATTGTTATACAAATGCATATAAAATTAGAATTCAACAAAGAACAAACGAGCTCCTAAACGATCCAGCTCCCGAGCTCAAACAAGTCAAGTACTTCTAACCTTGAGCTCGGCTCGTTTATTAAACGAGCCCGAAAATGAAGCTTGAGCTCAACTTGTTTACTAAACGAACAGAGCTCAAATGAGCTTTTATCGAACCGAACTTCGAGTAGCTCACGAACCACTTGGCTTATTTGCAGCCCTATGCATTACCTGCTTGATGAATTGTCATAGAGAAATCCCCGTTGAGAGACCATTCTGTTCTGCCATCAGCAACCCTTTGGCTCGAAATAGTCGTCACAGGTGATGTTTTCATGCAACTTTGCTTAGTTATCAGTGGAGTTAAGCTCGGTTGGAATATTGTGCTCACAAGAGAAGAACTCCATAGAGTTCTTGACATCAGTGTCAAACTCGACACAGGAAGCAGTGTCGGACTTAAGAGAGGCGAGAACTACTACTTGTTCATGTTTGAATTCAATATAAATATGAATTATTGACTTGGGCTGAGTGCTATAACTAATTAAGTGGACCAGACCAACTGAAATAGGTGGGTTGGCCCAAAGGAAAAAATAAGACTTAATTTGTTAAAAATGACAACTGGTCCAAATCTAATAATTGAGGTATAATGGAAGACAGGCTATGCCGAGCCCAATAATTGCAGTAGGTAATATTGGGAAATTACTCGGAGATTATTCACCGTTGGGCCTGAGCCTAGTGAACAGGTTTTTGGGCCAGAATTGGCCGTAAATAAAAAGGGTTTAAAATCAAGAATTCAAATATGTTGTTTATAAGTTTATAACTAGAGGTGAGTAGGAATATTTTTCTCTATGGCCTTAGAAGATTTTAGGTAAACTATTAAAAATAAGAGGAAATCAGGATTTTATTAGGAATCGATAGTTAAGTATTTCTTGGAATTTCTAATTTGATTATTAGAAGATTCTAGGACGATCTGTTTTGAACTAGAATCTAATAGTTTAATATTATTTTTCTAGGTGAACCATTTACACCAATTTTACTCTTGGACGGAGGCAAATACTCTATCCTTTGAAGTGGATTATTATTATATTTTCTTTATTAACATAATCATGACACGGTAGGACAATTTAATTTTTGTGTCTTGTTATTGCATTTTCATGTAGTGTTTATCATGTATTGATCGTGACCGTGATATCGTGTCGGAGAGGAAATATCCGAGTAGATGTGTGGAATACCCCGACTTTACCCATGGTCTTACGTGACTGGTAGCCATCGTACATTTTCACGTGCAGTTAGCTTGACTTTACCCCTATGTTGAAACATGTATTTCATTCGCAGTAGTTACTTGTTGCGTTTCCATATCTTGTGCATGTTGTTTTCTCTATTTTCAGGTTATGTTCATTATATCATTTATTTACTTTATTATATGTTTTGCATTGAGTACTGTACTTTGCTCCTGATGATTAGATAATTGACAAAGATACCATGGTGGGGTGTAGTGCCCCGTCCCTACATCGTGCCCCGTCTCCGTCCACGGGGTGCGCGAGAAAGGAACACTGTCGCTATCGATTCGGTCGGGACCGATAGGTTGGAATCGGCCGAGTCGATCGAACAGGAACGGTTGAATTAAGATCCATTCCACGTTATGGAATGGATTCTTCGAAACCAAGTCCCATATTCAGCGGGTTGCGCCTCGAGGATTGGCTCTGCGGCTGAGTCGGGAGAGACCTTCCGTTGCTCTGGTTTTCATGCCGCACTTGATTTGGCTTTGGCTTTGGTTTTCGTGAATGCGTTTTTCGTGAATGTTTTCGATGGGTTTTCGTAATGCGTTTTCGAGCTTCGCATTCATATCGAATATCCTTGAATTATACAGTGTTCTAATCAGTTGCTTATGCGATTGCAGGTGATCGCGTAGGCGACGTCAGCGCAGCCAACCGGTCGCTCGCTTGAAGCAAGGCTAAGGCGAGTGGCTGACCACCTTCGTCCCGTCCCTCTACTTCAAAACTCAATATATGAAGTAAAATAATTGCTTGTCATAATAGTGTAGAATCAAAGAAATCGTGGCACGATTCTTCACGAAATACTTGCTATCAAACTGCCGGTTTTGAAAATGGAAAACGCGCTTTCTTATACAAATCCACTTAGCCTATGCAAACAGTGAATGAATCGATTAACGTTTATCGCAACGATACGGCTAAGTAAGCAAATCAACTAAGTCCAAATGAAAACGGTCATTGGACAACTTGTCGACAAGGTGAAGTTTCCTCGAACGGTTGCCTAGGCCAAGGGACCGATTCGGCCCGGAAGGAACGAGTGTAGCAGCGCCAACCCTTCATCGGCGCGAGTTATGCGGGCACTTTCGCACAGGGCTCGCTACCCGACACGAAAGGGGCGTCGTCGAACCAAATACTATAGTCCGCGATGGCTTGACATTGCCAGTGGCCTTTATACCCCCTTTCACTGCTTAACAGGTGCACGGGACACGGGATGAACATGATAATTGCTTAATGATATACAGGTTCATATGCTTGTCTCAAAACATGTTAACATGCAAATCGAACAGGATGGTTAGAAAGATCATTGAAATAGCTAGCTAACATGTTTACGAAACTTTTTGAATCAAATGCAGAGCTTGGATTTAATTAGCCATTCGCCAGTACATGTGTTTCGTGTTGATCCTCGCTCTTTGCAGGTCCCGCGAACCAGGAAGGACGCGCCAGCTAGCTCGGTGGCGTTCGTGACTTTTGAAGCTTCGGCCGTGCGTCGAAGACTTACTCGGCGACTCCACTTTTGAAGGCTCTCGACAGTCCAAGGCAAATGACTCAGCGTCCCTCCCATCCAGGTCAATGGAGTACTTGTGTATATTGAGGGATGGGTGCAATGTATGGAACGGCTATCTCATCGGCACTCTTTTGTAAATCGAGTCATGTTGTAGCCCGTGCGGCAATGAGTTTTGTACCGGAGTCTGTAAATGATGTTCATTAACAATAAAGAATCAAGTTTACTTTACTTATTGTGTGTATCAATTTGTCTGCGTACTCTCTTAGATCTCGTATCTCGAATTACCTTATGACTAGGCCTTGTGCGATCGCAAATTAGGTTCGCACGACATCACGCCCGGGGGACGACTATCGATTCGACGGAATCGGGACGTGACATAATGGTATCAGAGCACGGCTTTACGTCCTTGGCCTCCAGTGTCGAGTTCTAGTCTCCAACCGTTGACCTCGTGTCGATGAGAAGAGTTGTTCCATACGCTGAACCCAGGACATTTTCTGAAACTAACGAGAGTTGCCTTCCTTTTTCCCTGCAGTTACGGGAGCTCAGGCGGAAGACGAGACGAGCGCTTCCAGCGGCTCGAGTACTTCTAGGCCCGAGCATTCCGTTAACCCAACGGGAATGACACCTACTGTAGTCGGACCTTCTGGCGACCCGATGCAACGTATGCTGCAGATGCTTGAAATGCAGCAACGTCAAAACGAGCTCCATCGTCAGCAAGTGGAGGCTCGTCAGACCCAATTTGAGAGTCGGTTCGAGGCTCAATTCAAGCTGCAACAGCAGCAGCTGAATACCCTCCAACAGATCGTACAGTCGGTCGTCGGCAACAACAACAACTTAACGATGACACCTGCCGTGACCCAGCCTGCGGTTTGATCCAACGAAGCTGAACCAGAGGCGCCCGCGCTCTCACCTGCAGCACCGAGAAGTTCTAACTTCGACGTGTCAAAATTCACGAAAAGCTGTCGTACTTCCTTCAACGGCACAGAAGATCCCTCCGTGGCGATCAACTGGTTGGAGGAGCTGGAAGACAAGTTCAAGCTTCTGGGTGTCGAGGACTCGAATAAAGTCGCGTGTGCTCAAATTCTACTTCGAATGAACGTGCACGATTGGTGGGCTGTGCAGAAGCGGGCTATTCGACGTGAAGACGAGCCGGCGGCGATCTCATGGGCGACATTCAGAAGTGCGTTCGAGAATGAATATCTTTCTGCAGCCGTGCGACAGGAAAAAAAAATAAGTTCATGCAGTTGACGCAAGGGAATATGATTGTACGACAATATGCGGCCAAATTCAACAAACTGGCCAAGTTTGCTGGAGACTATTTGCCTACCACCGCAAGTCGAGCAAAACGATTTGTAGTGGGCTTGCGTTCCTCTATCCGTGCTTATGTCTCGGTGCCGGAATACAAAACTGTGGGCGAGGCACTCAACCACGCCATCCGTCTGGAGTCCGAGTATTCTCCTACTACTGCCGGCGCTGTTAACTTTAATAACAAACGCCATAGTAATGCGGGAGGCAACAACGCACATAAGCGTCAATATCGCGGCAACCAGGAGAAGGAACGAATTGTAGTGTCCCGCTCCTAGCGGTTCACTATGTAAGGCTTGTGGCTTGGCTAACTCGGTCGGAACCGAGTATTGGGGAAACTTACCGTCGGCACCGAATCGATCACGGACAAGTGCATAAGAACCTTTCCAACTAATGGATTGGTTTCTCTTGAAATGCGTCCAAGAGTTTTCTCTGGATGTTTTTGCTGCTGGTTTTGTTGCTTGGTTTTGATGGATGCTTTTTTCTGACGATTTTCGATGATTTGATTCTTGCCCGTTTTTATCGATTTGCATAGCATTTATTCTTGAGAATTCTGAGAGAAGAGAACACAACGAGATGGATTATTAATCAAACTTTTGGTGCCAATGCAGACTGACGCGTGACGGAAGGCTAAGCGTGCAAGTGTTCCTCTCTCTCTTGGCGATTCTCTAATTTGGTGAGTGTGGATCTCTGTGGTGGTATTGTCCCTCTCGCTATTCCTTCATGCCAACTAAATAATTGTCTTGCAACATCCGTTGATCGATATCAGTTGCTAATGCCACAAGTCAATACCACTAAGAAGCTAGAGATTGAACATTGAACATTGAAATGAATGCTAGTCCATAGAACATTGAAAGAATTGATTACACTGTTAACAACAATGAGAATTATGCTTGTCCCTTGAACATTGAAATGTGGGAAATGAATTGATGCCTGAGATGTTGAATATGAGAATGATGCGTATCTAATGTTGGCTTATTTATACCATGCATTGTGTACTGTTGAGTCGGTTATGCATTCGCGTGGTCATGGACGTCTTTGTGCACAAGGTTTGAGTAGTTTCCTCGGGACGGTACTTGGGGCACCGGGGACCGGCTCGACCTAGGGGGAAACAGTTGGTCGTGCTATGGTGGCACGAGGTATTGCGGGACATTCGACTAGGCTTGCAACCTACTCTGGAATGGTACACCATAATACCCGTTGGAAAGTCCTTTATGGTGCAGTCTCACCAACGACCCAGTCCGAATGCATGCTAATGATTGTCTTATGCAGGGGCGGTAAGTATATTATTATTATCCTGTATCTTGTGCAGGAAAGCTGGATTCGGCCAATAGTAAAGTAAACATGGTTTGTTCCATGTTACATTATTGTGATTTACTCTGAATGTTGCATGCCCCTAATGAGTTCATATCTTTAAAATGCTTGTCATTAATAAAATGTTGGTTTAGCTGAGTGGGCCAACGGGGCTCACCAGCGCATTGTTATAATGTGCTGACCCCTCCTCCACAGGTACTGGAGAAGGCTCAGGCGCACGTCCGAATTAAAGCTTTCTGAACTGCTGTTTCCTTTCAAGTTGTTTTCCCTAAAGACGCACAAAGTATTGCGGAGTTTTCAAAAGATAGCTGCTTATATTTCAAAGTACTAAAGGGGCATGATGTATGGAACGGGAAGTTATTTCATGGCAGCCTATCAGTTGTACTTCTTTTCATGAATCAATGTAGCCGAAATGGCATTTCAAATATTATCGAGAAAAGTTGTATTCTGACTACAATTATGAATAAGATGAGTATTACTTCTTCCTATGTTGTGTCTCAATGTTTCCGCAACTGTGGCTTACTTTCAAATGTTTCAAAGTGATTTAAATGTGCATGTTCTAGCCTTGTACAAGTACAACTCCAGACTTGTACGGCATCACGCCTTAACGAGGACGATCGATTCGGCGTGAATCGAAGCCAAGCGAGCGATTCCCCGAATCGGGGCGTGACAAGTTGGTATCAAAGCACGGTTTAGAATCCTCGGATTTCAAAAATATTTTCAAAAGGAAGTCTTGATGCAAATTTTCCCGATTGATGGTGTCGATAGCGCTGGCATGAAATAATGTTCCATACAATAAGCCCATAAATATTTTATGAGTGCTAATGGAATTATTTCTTTGTTGTAGAATGACTAAGGGTGATAGCTCAAAGACGAATCCATCGTCGGATCCGATTGAGAAACTGATTAAGCAAATGGAGGCTCAAAGGAAGCAGAGTGAAGCTCAACATTGCGCGCTTCAAGAGCAGCTTCAGTATCAGTTTCAGGATCAGTTGGATGCTCAATAAAAACAAGTGGATAGTCTGACTCAGATTGTCACTAAGCTGACGGCCGATTCTAATGTTTCTGCAAAGGCCGCAGTAACCGAGACCGTGGAAGTGCCGGCGGAGAAATCTGAGACGCCGACACGGAAGAGACCGAGTTTCAAGTTCTCTGAATTTAAAAGTTACGATCCGCCTGAATTTAATGGGAAAGAGGAGCCAGACGAGGTGATGGGCTTCCTGAACACACTGGAGGGCTATTTTCGAATGTTAGAGATTCAGGGCAGTAAGAGAGTGGAGTGTGCCGCTGTACAACTTCGTCTCAAGGCCCGGGAATGGTGGATTTTGCAGAGACAGGTACTTTGCAGAAATAATCAGGATTTGAAGATGTCTTGGGAGACCTTCAAGCAGGCTTTCATTGTCCAATTCATTCCACCTGCTGTCCGTCAACAAAAAGAGAATGAGTTCATTGCACTTCGACAAGGCAGTATGTCAGTGCATGACTACGAGACAGAGTTTTTGAAGAGAGTCGCATTCGCTGGGTACATGGTACCGAATGACGACGCCAAGCGAGGGAGATTTGTGCAAGGCTTGAATGAGGGCCTGGAGTGGGATGTTCTAAGTCGGAAGTGTACGTCTTATCGGGAGGCGTATGAAACAGCTCTTGAGATGGAGAGATTTCATCCACCTGGCCGTGGAACAACACTACGCAACCAGGGGAGCAACCATAAACGACCCTTGACTGCAGAGAGGAATGACGTTCCTAAGCGTCATAACGCTGGCGAGAATAGAGGTGAATATCAAGGACCGTGTTGCTTCAAGTGCAACCGGTATGGGCATCGGCAAGCAGAATGCCGAGCCGGATGCTTCAATTGTGGCGGCATGGGCCACAGGGCATCTGAATGCAGAAAGGGAAGGAATCAGAATCCCCCACGGGATCAGCACTATAATCATCGTGGACCAAACAACAATCAGTATCGGGGGAACAACAATCAAAATCGTGGCCAAGCGCCACCAGCTTTACCAGCTCCGAACGGGAATGCACCGAATCAACAACAAGGTGGGCAAGCAAGGGTTTATGCCTTGACTCAGGCAGAGGCCCAGACCGCAGAAAATGTTATAACAGGTATGTTGCTGTACAAAGGCATACCTGCAAGGGTACATTTTGATTCTGGCGCTACTCATTGCTTTATCTCTTCTGATTTTGCAACAGAAAATAAATTTTGTATGACTCAACTAAAGTCAGCTTTGTGTGTTAGTACTCCTTCGGGAGTAGATATGCCTGCAACTTTGATTTGCAGGAACGGCTATATTAAAATTGGAGGCAAAACTTTATCTTTGGATGCAATTGTACTCGACATCAAAGAGTACGATATCATATTGGGAATGGACTGGCTCAGCGCCTTGTTTGCAAAAACAAAAGTATGATCTTTATTTCACAAACTTTGTAAAGAATATTACAAGAATTCTGGGAAAGTACAACTATAGGAATCCGATCTGAATGACGATCGCTTTATCCCTTGGACGATGTGAACTTTGAAGATTTGAATCTCTGAAGAACGCAGCAGCACTTGGACGAAAACTCTGATTTCTCTTGATCTTTTTCGTCATCTGTTGAATGGAAACGAAACTCTATTTATAGAGTTCTGAAATAACTGTTTTGAGCAGTTATTCGGGAGAGCGCCTGGTTGAAGTGCGCCTGTTTTGAGCACGTATGACAAACTGTGCCTGTTTTCACTCCATTATCACGAACGTGCACCAACTGCTCTAGACACGTGGCATTATTTGATTAAAATGCGCTTGGTCGTGTACAGTTAGTGGGACACGTGTTGGACATGTAGAGTGGTAGTTAGGCATTGATTTAGTCAAAGCGCGCCTGTTTCAGGGACACGTGGCAAGCTCTAAATTGATGTTTTATTGAACTGCGCCTTCTTCACTGAGACGTAGGCGCAATCTGCAAAGTGCGCTGAATTCGGATAGAAGTAGGCGCAGTCCGTTGATAGCGCCTAGTTCTTTGATGTAGGCGCAATCTGTTTAGACAGCTGTCATATCTTCCTCGAGCGCCGCGCCATCAGAGGAATGATAGTGCTGCCTTGATCTTCGTGTTTGTCAGGTAATAATGACTTCACGTCAGCTAAGCGCAGTTTGTGAAGTGCGCCTCTGTGATGCAAAAATAGGCGCATTCTGAGTTTGTTGGTGAAGTAGGCGCCATCTATCTGTAGGCGCATTCTGATTAATCTGTTGAATCAAACCTAGGCGCGGTTTGATTTTTTGGACCTACAAGACCCCCTTCAAAGTTTTCGAATTTTGAATTTTCAAAAGTTCGAAATACTTTGAATTTCCATATGACCAAGTCAAACCGCGCTTGATATTTGAAGAAGTTGCGCAGTTTAAGGCAAGAACAGATCTTCAGGCTGAATAGGCACAATCCGTTGTGGTGGATATTTAGGCGCGTTTCGTTGCGGCGGTTTAGGCGCGATCGGTTACGTCGATTTGAATTCTTCAAAAGCTATAAATAACCTTTGAAAAGCTTCATTAATCTTTTACCACTTCAAAGTATACCCAAGGGCAAATTCTTCCGAGAGTTTTTCTTTGATTTTGTCTTCTTCTTCTGACGAGTTTTTTCTGATCCAACTTCGATGGCGCCTCGTCGAGCTGATAAGGAAAAGGAGCCCGCACCAACTGAATCTTCGAAGAAATCGAAGAAGACCGCACTGCCTCCCGTGGTCGAATCACGCGGTTTTCTTCAAATACGAGAGCCTGGACAAACTCGTGTCTCTCGACACGAAACTGCACATCCAGCCATTAATGGTGGGTTATAGGAACGCACACTGGCTCTTCTTAGAGCTCAGTTGTAGTCGCCAACTCTTTCTAGGGTTCGGTGATTCTTTAAACTTCATGTTTATGAAGTTTAAACATTCCACAAAATGGCGCCTAGAAAGTTAGACTCTGTTTGCTCGATCGCGCCTAGTAACAAAGCTAGGCGCTATCGGATAAAGCTTTGTCTAAAAAAAACAGGCGCTGTTTGTTGTTGAATGAAAGTTAGGCATAATCTGCCCTATTTGACAGAAAACTAGGTGCAGTCTGCCCAGATTCATGAATTAGGCGCAGTTTAATCTAGTTGGCTGAAAACTAGGCGCAGTCTGTCTTTAAGCAGTCAACTAGGCGCAATCTGATAACTTTGTTGTGATGTTTGCTCTTTTCTGTTTTGCAGTTGATATCAGAGAAGATCCCAACTTCGAGATCTTCCAAGGAACTTTGTCTGAACCTGAATTCAAAGAGGACTTGTCACACGTTAAGTTCCCTCATTATGAACTACCAGAGTCTCGAAGAACAATCCTGACTACTCAGGATAATGAAACTCTTCTGTGTTTGATGAACGGCCAACCCTTACAGTCACTGGATGCAGCTATCCACAAGAAACCACTCTTCTTGTTTGGAGATGCCTTGGGCAGGGAATCTCAGCCAAAACAGCGGGTGGAAGAGAGGATTTTTAAGAAAGGTGAAAAGACTATATATTTGCCAGATATGCTTAGGAGTTTACCTCTTTCCAGATATGAGTTTGCCAGTTATCCCCGCCAAATGGCGTGGGATATCACTCCCGTTCAGCAGGCTCGGGTGGGCAAAATATGTTATAAAAAGGTGAACAACAGAGATATCTTCTATAGTTCATCTGACATTTACGCAACTCATCTCAGGGGTTTGAAACCAGGTTGCATCCCTCCCGAGAATTCATCTCGTCTATTACCAGTGAGAATACCAATTTTTGCAAATGAGTTTGCTAGAAAAGGTAGGTATTATACTGATAACACCTTAAGGATGCAAGGTTTAGTCAACCCAGATTATAAACGATGGAGCTGCATTGCCAACTGGGTTTTAGAACATTATGAAGAAGAGCTTCTTAATATCAGTCTGTATGAAGCTGTTTATTCTTCAGTACATGGCTTCCCTCCAAATCCACACCTATTCCTTTCACTGATCGAAAGGTACAATTATAGGACGGGAACCTTCATGACCCCAAAAGGAGAAATCGGTTTCGCTCTTCACGAGATGAATCATATCTCCAAGCTGCCCATGGGAAATTTTCCTTATGAGGAGTATGTTCCCACTGAAGATGAATTAAACAGGCTGAAATCTAAAAATACTGAAATGGTAGAAGTCTTTGATGAGCTGTTATGTCACTATCACATCTGTTGTTGTTATTTTGAAAGCTCAGGCTCCTGCTATCTTACTAAATGGATATCTTATCTCTTCCTCAAACATGATGATGAAGAGAAACAAATTAGTGAGAAGAAAGCTGTTGATCCACTTACCTTTCAGCGTTTCAATGAGGAAGAGATAAATGAGTTGATGGCAAGGTTTCGCCAAGAAGATATAATAGTTAAAAATGATGAAGATTATCCTCCCCTCAAGATAGGAGATAAAATAGAAAGTTTCATGAGGATGGGATACAGACGTATGTCTAAGAAAGCCCATCTGGCAGGCTTTCTTGCTTTTTGGCTACGAAGGTATGTAGTCCCTGGAGCAAGTGCAGTCGATCGCTTCCATAGAGGTGTTCTTTTTGCTGCAGTCCGCCTAGTGTTCGGTTATCGGATGGATATTTTATCGGCGATGACAAGCCGACTTAATCATAGTCTGCGTTGCTTTGTGGACGGCATGCTAAATAATAAGAAAGATGGCTTTCCACGTACTGAAGTCGCCCACACTTATTTATTTGGGTGGCTTCTAATCCACTGTCCAGTTTTGATGAGCCCTGGCGAAAGAGCCATTGGAGGAAACTTTTTAAGAAAGTATGAAGGGTGTAGATGGAATCACACCTCCTTGATAGATTGCCGGCGAGTATTGAACCGCGGCGATAACTGGGATTTTTATTGTGTGGATCCACCAGCTGGCTACGAGTTATTGCCAGCTAATATCCTAGATTCAGTGAATACTCTACCAACAGATCCAGCTATATTCAATTGGTTGAAGTCGATTCGACCTTCACACCTCGTACATCGATTTGAAGATGAATGTATTCTTGAACCATATTTGCCTAGCCGTTTTGCACGCCAATTCGGCTATAATCAATTCCATGTAGGGAATGCCACAACATGCCTACAAGGGAAAGGATATTTGATTGATGGTGCCAGGGCTTGGTACTATTATAATGCTAAAAATACGAGGGCCGTTTTCTCAATGCCTGAGAATACAAATCATGGACCGCGAATGTTATTCACCTATTCAAGGTTTTACACTTCGGCTAATACCTTTGTGGAGACTTTTGATTTAGCACATAGCTTCGCTTCTGACAAACGAGCCAAGAAAGGAAAGCCGAGCCTTCTTTATAAAGATCCAAATGACGAAGAACCTGCTGACGAACCTTTTGAAATCTCCAGAGATATGAACTTCCTTGAGGAGTTTACTGAACCCTTAAACATTTCTCTCCGAGTAACAAAATCTCCTATGAAGGATAAGAAGAAAAGAAAAAATGATATTCCTGTTGCTTCTCCAGATCCAAAGAAAAAGAAAACCACTGCAGAATCCCTTGAAGGAGTTACCACTAGGTCACAATCGAGACAACGGGCAGAAGAATCTGTAAGGAGTGAAGAGATAACTCCTACGTCTTTACAGAAACAACAGGGCATTTCTGCTGACCAAGAAAGTCCAGATGTACCTCTTCGAAGAAGGCCGAGTTTGAAGAAAGTAGTTAGTAGAAAATTAAGATTATTGAGTCCATCTCGTGCTGCATCCATCCTGGCTAGTGCTGTTGCTGGGCATATGATGTCTTCCCCCACTCCCATCTCTGGATCAGAACCATTATCTACAGAAGAACCAACACATTTTGGCAAAGAGGCTATGGAAATAAACGCATCTTCTGTGATTGGCCAGCCTTCAACTTTGGCGATTCTTCCTGAAGCGCTTCCAGAAACAGTATCTAATACTATTCCGATCGATACATTAGATCATCTTCAAACTCATGCCGATGATCCAATATATTCAGATAGCGAAATGATTGTTGCATTACAGGCATGCGCTGAATATATCGAGGATACTGTTACTGATCCAGAAGCTGAAAATACAAATGAGCCATCTGACGCTCATAAATTAAATGAAGAGAATGTTGAGAGCATTGCTAATGAACCATTGGAAGAAGCACATGTCAATATTATGAATACCCCTACCAGAGAAGATCAGCCTTCACTTAGTACTTCTGATGCGGGAAGTAATCATGCAGAGGAAGTTTCAGAAGAAATGCCAGCTCAAATTTCTCAGGAAGTAACAGTATTGGTGGATACACCATACATACCCGATCCAGGTTAAATTTCTTGAATCCTGTAGATTGTTATCAATGATGATATTTGTTTTTTTTTGTAGCATATTGATTCCTTTTCTTTAATAGCTGAAGGTAATGTACACCTATCAGGCGGTTCAGAGGCGGGTAGTAGTCAAGCAATGGTGACATATACTATTCCTGCGATAGGCACCCCTGCTCGAACAATGAATACTAGTAAATTGCTAGTTTATTATTCTGAATTTCATAACCTTCTTAGAAAATTAACGCAATACGTTAACTTTCAGGAGAACAAATGAGGAGTGTAACTAGCTCGAAAATGGCTCCATTGGAGACTCCTGTCAGAGAAGAGAGCTCTACAGAGATACCTATACCTGGGCCATCACAAGTACAGATTGAATTGCCTCAATCAGGTAAAGCTTTAACTTTGTCGACTTTGTACAATAAGACTTGCTAATGAGAATATTTCGCAGAAGAACCAGTCAAAGCTGCTACAAGCTCTACCACGGCTCCTCCAATAAAAATAACCCAGATACCAAAAGAAAGATCTTCTGAAATTATTGCTTTGACGACGCCATCTGTCGCAACTGAAGTTACTCCAGCCGAGATAGCAGAAACTCCCATCACTTCTGAGGCAAACAGAATCGTTATAAGATCTTATACAAACGCATTCTATCTAACACTCAAGCCGATGGTGGAGAGTGAGAACATTTCTTTCTCCAAAGTCAGGAAATCCGTAAAATATTTGATCAATGGGATTCGTGACCACGGAGATGAAGCTCAGGCCGTTTATCTGGAACATATCCTCAATGAGCTTGAAGAAGTGAAGACTACAATGAAGAATCTATCATCTGGGAATATAGATTCCCTAATTGAAGAAGAATGTCAAGCTTTGGCTCGGGAAGCTGAACAGAAGGAAAAAGATCTTGAAGTATTTTTGGCAGCCTTTGCTCAGTTTACTGCTGATATGGAAACCCAGATTGAAGAAACATCTTCGAAGCTGGAGACCAATGAAGCTGAAATAGCAGAAGTTGACGAAGAAATTGCCAAGCTTCAAGAACGTCTGACTCTGGCGAAGCGGAAAAGGGAAGAGAAGATTCTCTTAAACAAAGAAACTGCAGATCACCTCGTTGCGCTGAAGCGTCAAAAGGAGCTTAATACCAAGACTCATCATGAAGAGCTGACTGCTCGTTTTGCTAATCTAAAACCCTTTGACTTCGAGTCAACAAGGAATCAAATTAGACAAAGGATTTTGAACTCTCAAAATGAAAAGATAGCTGCTTTGAAAAGACGTGTTGCAGAGCTCAGTACCCGGCCTTCTGAATAACTGAATTTTTGGGATGTCTTTCTTTGTTTTGACCAATTGTAATGGACTTTATTTTGAATGAAATGGAATGATATTTTGGATGATTCTATTTACTTGTTACATACCCTATTATAGGAGATAAGCAATATAATGAGAAAACATATTCAGAGGTACAGGACGTGATATATTTTCTTGATGTAGAAAATAACTATATTCTTTATATCTTGCTCAGAGGTAATGTGGACATGGCAAAATATAAATATCGAATATTTGTTATTTCAATAGACAACTTAGTCAGAGGTGATAGGGACGTAACAAGTTGCAATAGAAAATATGTAGAATTCAAAGGTAATATGGACATGAATTCTTTTTTGATGACGATGATGATATGATGAACGGTTAAAAATGAACCGTCAGAATGAATGATTCATTAAAAATGTCTGCTGGGGATTTTAATGAATGAACCTTTAGATTCATCAAAGGGGATGAACAGTCACCTCGATTCACGAAGAGTCAGTAGATTAGTATAAATAGTCCAGAACTCATGAAGAATTTTATCACTGCCTTCAACAGGAAAGATGTCTTCCAACAACATGTCTAAGGAGACTGAAGTCGTGCCGAAAACCGAGAGCGTCACCGGGGAACTTTCTGCTGGAACAGAGAAGGGCGAAGGGTCGTCCGCACCTAAGCCTCTCGTCGACTCAGTCTTATCGGATCAAAAGGAGATGGGTGAAGGCTCCTCTGTACCAAAGCCTTCACAGGATATCCTCGACTTTCTGATAGAGCCGGGGAAGACTGCGGAAGAAGAGGCAAAGAGGATAGCTTTCCTCAAATCCTTGCTGAGTTCAGACAAAGATGTCTTCGACTCCTTTGCTGATTTTGCTTGTGAGAAGGAGGGGCTTGGCCCTCGTCCTAAGTTTGATAGGGATGATAGTGATCTCCCTTAATGTAATGTAATATCTTCTTTGAAAAATAAAAAGAAATTTTATTTACATTGTCTGTCAAGAATTCTTTACACATTTATACATAGTATTTCTTAAGAAATTTACCATTGATAGGCATCATAGCTATTCTGCCATCCATCTCTGTTAACTGGTAAGCACCATTGGAAAATACTTTGTTTACAACAAAAGGACCTTCCCATTTGGCATCGAACTTGCCCTTACTCATGTGAGTCATAGTCATAGGACGTCTGACTGTAAGGACCAAATCACCTTTCTGAAATGCTCGTACTTTAACTTTGCGATTAAAGGCTTTTGAGATACGGGCCTGGTATAACTCAATGTGCTGTTGAGCCAAAAGCCTCTTTTCATCAAGTGCCTCCAACTCTTGCAATCGAAGTAGATCATTGTTCTCCGTTGTAAGTTCATTGGCAATGGCTATCCGCAGAGACGGGATTTGAATTTCCAGTGGCAAAACTGCTTCACAACCATATACCAAGGAGAAAGGTGTACAACCGGTAGGATTGCGAACTGTAGTGCGATAAGCCCATAAACATTCGCCAAGCTTCTCACTCCAATTTCGTTTGTTAGTAGAGACAAACTTCTTAAGGAGTTTGATAATGGTTTTATTGAAAGCTTCAGCTAAACCGTTTGCTGCAGGGTTATAGGCTGTCGAAGCAACATTGTCGATGCGATGATCGTCACAGAACCGAGTGAACTTTTGACTAATGAACTGAGGTCCATTGTCATGAATGATTCGCTGCGGTACACCAAACCTGTATATCACATGGTGTTTGATGAAGTTGATGACACTGCTGGTTTTGACTTCAGCCAGAGGTATAGCCTCAGCCCACTTAGAGAAGTAGTCTGTGATGGCCAGGATAAACCGGTGCCCTTTAGAAGAAGGAGGGTTGATTGGGCCTATGATGTCCATGCCCCAAGCTTCAAAAGGCCAAGAAGCAACCGTAGGATGTAGATATTCTGATGGTTGATGAATGAAATCTGCATGAATTTGACATGCTCTGCATTTCTTTGCGTATTCAATAGCATCGGATACCATAGAAGGCCAGTAATAGCCCATACGACGAATACGATCTTGCAATTTAGGACCAGGTTGATGCGCTCCACAAACACCATCATGAGCTTCACGTAGTATTTGTTTTACTTCATTACCAGCAAGACAACGTAATAGTAGACCATCATAAGTTCTTCGGTAGAGAGTTTTTGTTGTATGATTATAATAGAAACGGAGAGATCGTCTTCGAATGCTAGTGGCCTCTTTGGGATCTTCAGGCAATATTCCATAAACTGCAAAATCAATGAAAGGAGTTCTCCAATCTTCATTGATGATATTGACCTCAGCAGAATTACTAAACTCAATATTGTGATTATTTTCAATACAAAATAACTCTCTATTGGAAATAACAATCAATTGCTGTCTTTGGACAGGAATCGCCAAGACTGCTGCAAGGTTTGCTAGAGCATCTGCTTCGGTATTGTAAGCCCGACGAACATATTCAATATAGAAAGCTTTGAAGGAAATGGCCATAGCAATGGCTGCTTCATGATACGGAATCAAATCTTGATGACGAACTTTATATATTCCTCTAACCTGGTTAACAACCAGTTTAGAGTCACCGTATACTTCAAGATATTGGATGTCTAATTGTTTAGCCAGTTGAAGGCCGATAAGCAAAGCATTATACTCTGCAACATTGTTGGAACAAGGCTCATCCAAAGAATAAGCCCGTTGAATAGTTAATCCTTCTGGCGAAACGAGCACAATCCCTACTCCTGCTATAATAATCCCATTTGGTCCAATTCTGGAAGCTCCGTCAAAGAATAGACGCCATGTGGGAAATTCTTCCGAGATCAGATTTGTTTCGAGCGTCTCATCAGGAATCTCGTCGTAGAGTTTTGAAGTCTCAGAAACAGGATGAGCAGCTAAGAAGTCAGCAAGGGCTTATCCTTTAACTGACTTTTGAGGTACGTAAATCATGTCGTATTGGGCAAGTAAAATAGCCCACGTAGCCAGCCTTGAATTGAGAGTGCTGGGCTTCTTCATGAGTACCCGTAGAGGGTTAATTCGGGAGATAACATGGATTGTTTGACCAATTATATAGTGTCTTGTCTTTTGTACAGCGAACATTAAGGCTAAACATTCTTTCTCAACCATGCTATATCGATGTTCGGCACCGATCATAGTACGACTGAGATAGTAGATAGCCTGTTCATGTCCTTCTTTGTTCTTTTGGGCAAGTAAAGCACCCAATGAGTGATCCATTGCTCTGACATACATTAAGAAAGGTATGCCGGAGATTGGTGGCACCAAGACTGGTGGGCTCATAAGATATTGTTTTATGTCATCAAACGCTTGTTGACATTCTTCGGTCCAAACGAAAGATACACCTTTCTTCATGAGTTGTGTAAACGGTCTGCATCGTCCAGATAAATTTGAAATGAATCTCCTGATGTACGCAAGTCGACCTTGAAATCCTCGTAGCTCTTTTAGGTTGCGTGGAGGACGCATCTCGCGAATGGCTTTGATCTTCTCAGGATCTACGTGTATACCTTTAGAGGTAATAACGAAGCCGAGAAATTTACCACTAGAGACACCCAAGAATGACTTGGTGGGATTCATTTTCAGTTGATGTTGGCGCATGAGATTGAAGATAGTTCTCAGATCTTGAATGTGATCTTCCTTCAGACGACTTTTGACAGCAATATCATCAACATAGCATTCAACAGTCTTTCTCAAATGATCTCGAAAGATAGTGCTCATGGCTCGTTGATAAGTTGCACCGGCGTTCTTGAGACCAAATGGCATCACAGTGTAGCAATAAACTCCTCGAGGAGTACGAAAAGAAGTATGCTTTTCATCGTCAGGATTCATCTTGATTTGATTATATCCAGAGAATCCATCCATAAAAGATAACCTCTCGAACCCACAGGTATTGTCAATCATGACATCAGTGATTGGAAGGGGAAACTCATCCTTTGGACAAGCGTCGTTCAAATCCCGAAAATCAATGCAGACTCTGATTTTCCCAGTCTTCTTTAAAACTGGAACAACATTAGCAACCCAGTCTGGATGTTGCTCTTCACGAATAAAGCCACAAGCGATGAGCTTTCGAACTTCTTCATCAATTGCATCCATCATTTCAGGTTTGAAGCGCCGTTGTTGTTGTTTAACAGGTTTCGCATTAGGTAATATATTCAGCTTGTGCGTAGCAATTTTGGGATCTAAACCTGGCATGTCTTCATAGCTCCAAGCAAAGACATCAATATATTCGTGAATGAGAAGAATCAACTCCTGCTTATCATCTTCGGGGAGATTCTTACTAATGAATATAGGACGGGAAATACCGTTTTCTCCTACATCGATTTGGATTAGCTGATCTTCGGTAGGTGGTTCTCGTTTTTCAAACCGGAGCTTCCACTGATTGTCCATCTTTTGTACCCAAGGATCAGTTTCAGGGCTTTCTTCGAAGTCATCATCAGTAGCATCATTGTTGATATCTGGAAATTCAACTGAGACCATGTTGGAGGATATGGCAATACGATGTACGTGACCAATGCTAGTGTCAGAATCCCATGAAACTGTATCAGATGAAACAGTGCGTTCATCATCATCAGATTCAATAATTTTAGGAGCTGTAGCCATAGCAGGAAATGTAAATACATAACCAAGGCCGAGCTTATTCCTCTTGCTAGTAACATGAATAGGAGTTCGTCTCCCTCTTCCATAGTTGAGTCCACTCTTGAAATCATATCCCATTTTACGGATGATCTCTTTAGACTGAGTGCTGTAACGACGGAGTTGTAAATGTCCCGTGTCATCGTTTTTGCAATCTTCGGTATAAGAAAACTTTTGTTCTGGTCCTCTAATAAAGATTATTGGACTTTCGTCAGCTTTTCGAGCAGGAACTATAAAGTATGAACTATCTGTTGATTCCAATGATACATCTGTTTGGTAAGATTGTACAACTTCAATTGTGAGTGGCTTCAACCTATTTAACATATTTAAGTAACACTCAGCATGATATAACACATCAGTATACTGTAAAGGAGATGCATCTTTATTGATATTTACAACAGTGTTTACAGTAGGACTTTTAGCCTTAGCAGGCTTAGTCAAATTGATAACAAGAGGGGGAGAAGAAGAACGAGGAGGAAGAGAAGGCTTGTTACGACGAAGGTCGATAACAAATGGCTCAGAAGAGGTGAGCTCCCTTTTTCCTTGATTAGTCATAGGAATTGTCTTCTTGGCAGGAAGTCGAATGACCAGTGGTTCAGCATGCGAGGGCTTAGAGACGCGCCCTTTGACAGGAATCACAAGAGTATCCTGTGACTTTGGTTCTTGTTCCTTTTTGCTAGGAGGAAGATAGATGGTTAGTGGTTCAAAAGAAGAGGGTTGAGAGACGTGCCCTTTAACAGGAATTACAAGAGTGTCTTGAGATTCAATTCCCTGCTCTTCTTCAATGTCTAAAGCCAAGACAACTTTCATGAACTCATCTTTGTACATGCGAGCATCGTTGCAGTATGCTTCGACGCCCTTGAAAGGATAGAGATCTGCAACTTCTTTTTGGACTTCTCCTTTGTCATCAACATATTTGAAACATTGATGAAGAGTTGATGGCACAATATTATGCTCATGAAGGAACGGTCTTCCCAGAAGAGCATTGTAGGAACAACCATGGTTATCAATGATGTAAAAGGTTACCTTTGTACGAAGATTGCCTATTTGGAATTTTAAGCGAATCTTGCCCAGAGGTTCACTTCTTCCTTGATTGAACCCCAGAATAGTAGTGATTGTACCAGTAAGACTGCGTACAGGAATTTTCAAGGCATCCAACATTGTTTTAGGCATAATGCTGAGTGCAGAACCTGGATCTATCAGGATACGATCGACCTTCATGGTATCAACGTACCCTGTGAAATACAAAGGGCGATCATGTCGATTATCTTCCAGGAGCATGTCATCTTGCGTGAAGGTAATATTTGGAATTAATTCCAATACGCTATGACAATGGAGACAAGAGAGAGGCTCTTTCTCCGGCTTCTTCAGAATTTCAAGACAATTTTCTGCCTGCAACAAAGCTTCACTTAACGTCTCTCGAGTTTCCTTAGAGAGGCGCAAGAGCTCGAATATTGACAATCTGGCAGGAGTATTGGCCAGTTGAGCCAGTATGTCAAAGTTATACGGCTTCTCGAGTCCGAGAGAAGTAGACTTTTTGAGAGCTTTATCGAAACGAACCGGTTGTTTCCCTTTATCAGTAACTGCTGGTTTAACAGGAGGAGGAGTTGGGTTAGTTGAAGATGAAGATGGTTGAATTTCAGGAGGCGTGTCAGGAGTGGAAGATGAGGTTGGAGCTTCCTGATTCTCTGAGTATTCCCGTAAATAGGGTTTACCAGACCTGGTACCCAATAAGATCTCTTCTTCATTTAATGGTTCAAGAGAAACCATATTACAACTTTTAAACTTGCCTTTGGAATTTTTCTTTTGTTTAGATGAAGAAGAGGCGGAGGATTCAAAATCTGAGACCAGATCTGGATGAATCCACAAGATTTCCCCTCTAGAAGTAGATAAAGGGACTAATCCTTTGTTTCGAAAAGGTGGAAGGTTTACCAGCTCGAGAGTGGTTCGAGGAATGGGAACTACACCATCTTCTATCTGCATTGGTGGAAATTCGCCGAACTGAACAGAGACGACATTAGCCGTCACCGTCTTTTCATCTTGTTCGAGGGTTACTGCTCCAGATTTGATCATCTCTTGTATTTTTCCTTTAAGCACATAACATGCTCGAGTAGGATGTCCGATAAATCTGTGGTAAACACAATACTTAGGATGATCAGTCTTACCAACCTCTTCCGGCCTTTTGGGGTCGGGCAATTGAAGTTTGTTGCTTTTTGTAAGACATTCAAAGATACCCATGATGTCATCTTCATCGAAAGAGTATTCTTCTTTAGGACGTGGTGCTCTTTGAGGTTGTTGTGATGGAATAGGTGCAGATTGAGCAACATTAACAGCCAGTGCTTCTTTGCTTCTCAAGTCAATGGCCAAAGTTTCTTTAGGAGCAGATGTATCTTTGCCTTTTCTATTATTATTCTGGCGATTGTTGTTAGAGTTTGAGCCATGATCGCCTTGGTCAGGATTCATGTGAACCCCCAATGTCTTGAATTTTTCAGCGCTGAGTTCTGCTGCCTTAGCATTAATAATGAAAGAAGGCCAGTCTTGGAATTGAGTTGCCCCTGTCCACATACTGATAATTGGCAAGAGATTATTCTTGCAAATATCAATTGTAACAGCAGATGGAGTTCCCATTGGCATTTTGAGAGCTTCGCGACGGAACCTCTCGATAAATTGCTCAACAGGCTCATTATTTCTTTGTTTGATTTTAATGAGGGCTGACATAGTCATGTCATTGACGCCTTCATAAAATCGTTCAAGGAACATCTGTTTGAAACCAGCAAAAGAAGTGATACATCCATCTGGTAGACTTCGGTACCAGTCATAAGCAGCGCCAGTTAAGCAACTGACGAATACCCGAGTAAGAAGGGCATCATTAGGCTGAAGAGGATCAGTCATCAATTCAAAATGATTAATATACTGATTGGGAGATGAAGTACCATCGAACTGCATAATGGTGGGGAATTTGTATTTTGGCGGAAACTGCATTTTCTTCCATTCGGCGGGATAGGGTTGTTTAATGCCCAACCGTTGTAAGCCTTTCCTTTGTGTATAGGCTTCAAATTGATTCCGCAATTGTTCAACAGCATCATTAGCATTCCCTGAAGATTGAGGATTGCTAGATTGATTAGTAATAGCCGGAGGAGGAACCGCATGGTAAGCATCACCCCCAGCACCAGTTTGGCTAAAAGTAACCTGAGCTGGTACTGTGATGTTTGGAAGAGGTGGTATCCCCAGACCAGGGTTCTGAGGAGTGGAAGAAATCAATGGTTCAGGAGTTATGACCGGTGGAGTGTGCTGAGCCATAATAACATCATGCATTTTAGCCATCATTTCGGCCATAGTCTTCAATTGTTCCTCTAGTGCAACAATCCTTTGATTCTGATTGTTAGAACCAGAAGCATCTTGTTCTTCAGTAACGTATACTGTCACTTCTCGTGCCATGACAGATGACACAGTTTGTTCAGAATCATCACTGTCGACAGCAAAGTCCGAATTACCCCCATCATGAGAAGTAGACCGATCACTGTAAGGAAGATTCCTTTGACCGATTGTTTCTCGGCTTCGAGATCGAGTATGCTGGTAAACACCATCATCTGATTCTCTAAGTCGGTCAAGATAGTGCTGGCTAGGTCTCCGGGTCTTTCCGTGCTTGCATTTTCTACCCCCAGAGTCTCTAGAAGTCATGTTGACAGAGGCAAACATTACCTCTTCTTCATCATCACTCTTTTGATCAACAGAAGGGAAAGTCAGACGCTCGAAGACAGAACGCTTGGTTGTTTGGCAACAACATTTGATAACCACTTCGTGAGGATGATTGCAATGATGAACTTGTGATTGTTTGGGAGAACTGGGGGTGATATTCCGTTTCTGCCTGAGATGATCTCGAAGATCAGAGACAATGGGACTAGAAGAAGTAGCAGGGATATACTCATAGATGACATTTGGAACATGATTCCGATTTCGTAAACGTTCGATTCCATGAGTATAAAGAGAGGTATTCATCTGATTGGCGTAATTGTCAGGATTCCTTGCCTCAAAAGGTTGATACTGAGGCAAGTTGATCTTAGCATGCTTGCGTTTTACAGAGGTAGGTTTTGATTGGGGTTTTCTATTAAGATATGCCCGTAAATCATTTAAACCGCCCCTGGGAACCTCAGTTTGTGAAACTTGTAATTTGCCTTGTTCGGATCGTGAAATCCGCAAATTAGGCAATTCCTGAATATTTGCCTTGGGAGTAGGTAAAATACCTCTCTGATTAGTACGAGAACCCTTGTTAAGGGGGATATTCGTACTAATAGGTGCAGAGGCACTATCAGTTAGATCCTCCTTGATAAGAATCAAAGAAGACTTGGAAAAGGCCAGAGGACCTTTCCCATTGTTTTGAGATGAAGGGATAGCTAAAGAGCATTTCCCTCTGTTATCTTCCAAGTTTTGCGCTTGGGAAGATTGGGAAAAGACCAAGGGGCCTTTTCCTTTTGATGGAATGGAAGAAGGAACAGCCAAAGGACTGTCCTCAGCAAACTGCGCCTGAGCAGTTTGGGATTTCTGGATTCTGGAGTGATTCGGAGTAGACTGCGCCTGAGCAGACTGCGCCTGAATAGACTGCGCCTGTTTAGTCAGGGCAGCAGATGTATTGGATTGAGCCTTGGCAGTAACAGAAGATTTAACTTGTGCCAATTTGGCACAAACTGTGCCAGAAGAAGGTTTGGTGGCAGACTGCGCCTGTTTCCCTAAAGAGAGAACAGACTGCGCCTGATTGTGAGGCAGAGATTGTGCTGTTTTGGCATAAACTGTGCCAAAAGATGGTTTGACAGCAGACTGCGCCTGGTTCACAATTTTAGTCTGTTTCCCTAAGGAAGGAACAGACTGTGCCTGATTGGCATGTTTGGCCGCAGACTGCGCCTGAACATTCTGTTTCCCTAAAGAGGGAACAGACTGCGCCAGGTTACCAGAGATAGGCACTGGTGTCTTGGAAACAGCAAGTTGTGCCGAGGAAGTGGCAGCGTTCTTCATCAGAGAAGGAGCAGAGTTCTTGGGAGTCCACACTGAGCGAGTCTTGCTCTTAACGGAAGTCGTAGTGCGGCGAGGAGTGCTTTGTGCATTAATCATTGCTTCGTAAGCCGTTTGGTCGACTTTCACGACCAAAGTCTTCTGCGTCGAGCCGATAGACGCCGTGTCACATTGATTTGTCACCTTTTCATCAGAGGAAAAGGTCGTCCCCAGCAGAGTCGCCATTTTGTTTGCAAAAACAAAAGTATGATCTTTATTTCACAAACTTTGTAAAGAATATTACAAGAATTCTAGGAAAGTACAACTATAGGAATCCGATCTGAATGACGATCGCTTTATCCCTTGGACGATGTGAACTTTGAAGATTTGAATCTCTGAAGAACGCAGCAGCACTTGGACGAAAACTCTGATTTCTCTTGATCTTTTTCGTCATCTGTTGAATGGAAACGAAACTCTATTTATAGAGTTCTGAAATAACTGTTTTGAGCAGTTATTCTGGAGAGCGCCTGGTTGAAGTGCGCCTGTTTTGAGCACGTATGACAAACTGCGCCTGTTTTCACTCCATTATCACGAACGTGCACCAACTGCTCTAGACACGTGGCATTATTTGATTAAAATGCGCTTGGTCGTGTACAGTTAGTGGGACACGTGTTGGACATGTAGAGTGGTAGTTAGGCATTGATTTAGTCAAAGCGCGCCTGTTTCAGGGACACGTGGCAAGCTCTAAATTGATGTTGTATTGAACTGCGCCTTCTTCACTGAGACGTAGGCGCAATCTGCAAAGTGCGCTGAATTCGGATAGAAGTAGGCGCAGTCCGTTGATAGCGCCTAGTTCTTTGATGTAGGCACAATCTGTTTAGACAGCTGTCATATCTTCCTCGAGCGCCGCGCCATCAGAGGAATGATAGTGCTGCCTTGATCTTCGTGTTTGTCAGGTAATAATGACTTCACGTCAGCTAAGCGCAGTTTGTGAAGTGCGCCTCTGTGATGCAAAAATAGGCGCATTCTGAGTTTGTTGGTGAAGTAGGCGCCATCTATCTGTAGGCGCATTCTGATCAATCTGTTGAATCAAACCTAGGCGCGGTTTGATTTTTTGGACGTACACGCCTGTCATGCAACTATCGACTGTGCGGATAAGAGAGTTGTATTTCGCCTACCCGGGGAAACAGAATTTTCTTATTCGTGCGGCTCGCCGTTCCAAGGACCCATGGTCATATCAGCAGTTACAGCAAGGCACATGTTGTACTCAGGGTGTGAAGGCTTTCTCGCTTCTGTCCAAGACACTCGAATAAAGAGTGTATGCTCGAATCAGACCAAAATTGTGGCAGAGTTTCCCGATGTATTTCCGGACGAGATACCTGGGATGCCGCCGGATAGAGAAATTGAATTCACAATTGACACATTTCCGGATACTCGTCCGATATCTAAGGCACCGTACAGGATGGCACCGGCAGAATTAAAGGAACTAAAGGTGCAGCTACAAGAATTACTAGACCGGGGATACATTCGCCCAAGTGTATCTCCATGGGGAGCTCCAGTGCTATTTGTGAAGAAGAAGGATGGGACGATGCGGCTGTGCATCGATTACAGAGAACTAAACAAGGCAACCATCCGTAACAAGTATCCCTTGCCCAGAATAGATGATCTGTTCGATCAGCTACAAGGGGCGACCGTGTTTTCAAAAATCGATCTTCGTTCAGGATACCATCAGTTGAAGATCAGACCCGAAGATGTTCCTAAGTCAGCATTCCGTACAAGATACGGACATTATGAGTTTTTGGTCATGCCATTCGGCTTGACCAATGCTCCAACAGCCTTTATGGATTTAATGAATAGAGTGTTTCGACCGTTCTTAGACAAGTTTGTTATTGTGTTCATCGATGACATCTTGATCTACTCAAAGGACAGGGAGACTCATGTCGAGCACTTGAGAGAAGTACTTCAGACGCTGTGGGATAACCAGCTCTATGCAAAACTAAGCAAGTGCGAATTTTGGATGAACAGCGTGTCCTTCCTTGGACATGTTGTTTCGGCGGAAGGTGTTGCCGTCGACCCAAAGAAGATTGAGGCAGTGGCAGACTGGAAGCAGCCTGCATCAGCTAGTGAAATACGGAGTTTCCTTGGTTTAGCCGGGTACTACCGTAGATTTGTGAAGGACTTCTCGAGAATCGCCTCGCCTTTGACTCGCCTGACTCAAAAGGGAGTCGTATTTAAGTGGACGGACGACTGTGAGAGTAGTTTCCAAGAACTCAAGCAGCGGCTCGTCACGGCCCCAATTTTAGCACTCCCGGAAGGCTCTGAGGGATTTCAGATCTACAGTGATGCGTCGGGACTTGGTTTGGGATGTGTTCTCATGCAACGCGGGAAGACAATATCTTATGCTTCGAGACAACTCAAACAGCATGAGAAGAATTACCCAACACATAATTTGGAACTGGCGGCGATTGTGTTCGCGTTGAAATTGTGGCGACACTATCTCTATGGTGTGTCCTGCGAGATCTTCACGGATCATAAGAGCCTGAAATATATATTCACACAGAAAGAATTGAATTTGAGGCAGCGGCGTTGGTTAGAATTGATCAAGGATTATGACTTGACAATCTCCTACACGCCGGGTAAAGGAAATGTTGTAGCTGATGCCTTGAGTCGGAAATTTGTTGGGTCACTAACAATAGCAAAAGAGGTACTACGGGATCTTGAAGAGATGGGCATCGAATTCAGGATCCGTCCGCAGAATGTACAGTTGGCTCAATTGCAACTTGAGCCGAGTCTCCAGGGAAGGATTAAGATTGCTCAGAAGGATGACCCGTTTCTGCAGAAGATATGCGAGTTGATTCTAATAGGAAAGGCGTCAGACTTTACCGTTAAAGATGACACTATTCGTGTCAAGGGAAGATTGTGCGTCCCTAAGGATGAGAATATCAGGAAGGAAATACTGACCGAGGCTCATTTCGCGAAGTATTCCTTGCATCCGGGAAGTACAAAAATGTATAAGGATCTACGCTTAACTTTTTGGTGGCATGGTATGAAGAAGGATGTGGCGCTATTCGTGTCACAATGCATGGATTGTCAGTGTGTGAAGGCCGAACATCAACGGCCAGGCGGAGAACTACAAAATTTAACTATTCCACTTTGGAAGTAGGATAATATCTGTATGGATTTTATCGTCGGCTTGCCAAGAACTCAGAAGGGAAATGATGCGATTTGGGTTATCGTGGACAGATTAACCAAGTCGGCACATTTCATTCCAATAAAAGTTACATGGGGAGTAGAACGGTTGGCTCAGATCTACATAAACGAAATTGTCCGATTGCATGGGGTGCCAGCTTCTATAGTATCGGATAGAGACGGAAGATTCTTGTCGCAATTTTGGATAAGTCTGCACTCGGCTATGGGCACAAAGTTGAACTTCGGTACAGCTTACCATCCGCAGACTGATGGTCAGACAGAGAGGGTAAATCAGATCCTTGAGGATATGTTGAGATTGTGCGTGCTCGACTCGAAGACAAATTGGGACGCACATCTCGCACTAGCAGAATTTGCCTATAACAACAGTTATCAGGCAAGTATCCAAATGGCCCCGTACGAAACCTTATATGGACGGAAATGTCGATCACCGATATGCTGGGATAATGTCGGTGAACGGCAAGTGCTCGGACCAGAACTTGTGGAACAGGCCGTCGAGAGGGTTCGCTTAATTCGAGAAAGACTTAGAGTTGCTCAAAGTCGACAAAAGAGTTATGCGGATGTTCATCGACGACCTTTGGAATTCACAGCAGGCGATCATGTCTTCTTGAAGGTCACACCCATGCGAGGTGTGATGCGGTTTGGGATGAAAGGAAAGCTAAGCCCGAGATTCGTCGGACCATTCGAGATTTTGGAGAAGGTAGCCACAGTGGCTTATCGACTTGCACTACCTCCGGCTCTGGCTGATGTGCACGATATCTTCCATGTATCTCAACTTCGGAAGTACGTGCATGATCCAAGTCACGTAGTGAACATCGACCAGCTGCAGCTGAGCGCTGACCTATCCTACACTGAAGAGCCTGTCCAAATTTTAGACAGGAAAGAGAAAGTTTTGCGAAATCGGACAGTATCCCTGGTCAACGTGCTGTGGCGGAACCATGCTGTAGAGGAGTCGACATGGGAGTTAGAGGAAGAGATGCGGGTGAAATACCCTTCGCTGTTTGATAATTTTAAGGTAGGACTTTTACTTTAAGTTTCGAGGACGAAACTTTTTCTTAGTGGTATATTATGTAGTGTCCCGCTCCTAGCGGTTCACTATGTAACGCTTGTGGCTTGGCTAACTCGGTCGGAACCGAGTATTGGGGAAACTTACCGTCGGCACCGAATCGATCACGGACAAGTGCATAAGAACATTTTCAACTAATGGATTGGTTTCTCTTGAAATGCGTCCAAGAGTTTTCTCTGGATGTTTTTGCTGCTGGTTTTGTTGCTTGGTTTTGATGGATGCTTTTTTCTGACGATTTTCGATGATTTGATTCTTGCCTATTTTTATCGATTTGCATAGCATTCATTCTTGAGAATTCTGAGAGAAGAGAACACAACGAGATGGATTATTAATCAAACTTTTGGTGCCAATACAGACTGACGCGTGACGGAAGGCTAAGCGTGCAAGCGTTCCTCTCTCTCTCTCTTGGCGATTCTCTAATTTGGTGAGTGTGGATCTCTGTGGTGGTATTGTCCCTCTCGCTATTCCTTCATGCCAACTAAATAATTGTCTTGCAACATCCGTTGATCGATATCAGTTGCTAATGCCACAAGTCAATACCACTAAGAAGCTAGAGATTAAACATTGAACATTGAAATGAATGCTAGTCCATAGAACATTGAAAGAATTGATTACACTGTTAACAATAATAAGAATTATGCTTGTCCCTTGAACATTGAAATGTGGGAAATGAATTGATGCCTGAGATGTTGAATATGAGAATGCTGCGTATCTAATGTTGGCTTATTTACACCATGCATTGTGTACTGTTGAGTCGGTTATGCATTCGCGTGGTCATGGACGTCTTTGTGCACAAGGTTTGAGTAGTTTCCTCGGGACGGTACTTGGGGCACCGGGGACCGGCTCGACCTAGGGGGAAACAGTTGGTCGTGCTATGGTGGCACGAGGTATTGCGGGACATTCGATTAGGCTTGCAACCTACTCTGGAATGGTACACCGTAATACCCGTTGGAAAGTCCTTTATGGTGCAGTCTCACCAACGACCCAGTCCGAATGCATGCTAATGATTGTCTTATGCAGGGGCGGTAAGTATATTATTATTATCCTGTATCTTGTGCAGGAAAGCTGGATTCGGCCAATGGTAAAGTAAACATGGTTTATTCCATGTTACATTATTGTGATTTACTCTGAATGTTGCATGCCCCTAATGAGTTCATATCTTTAAAATGCTTGTCATTAATAAAATGTTGGTTTAGCTGAGTGGGCCAACGGGGCTCACCAGCGCATTGTTATAATGTGCTGACCCCTCCTCCACAGGTTCTGGAGAAGGCTCAGGTGCACGTCCGAATTAAAGCTTTCTGAACTGCTGTTTCCTTTCAAGTTGTTTTCCCTAAAGACGCACAAAGTATTGCAGAGTTTTCAAAAGATAGCTGCTTATATTTCAAAGTACTAAAGGGGCATGATGTATGGAACGGGAAGTTATTTCATGGCAGCCTATCAGTTGTACTTCTTTTCATGAATCAATGTAGCCGAAATGGCATTTCAAATATTATCGAGAAAAGTTGTATTCTGACTACAATTATGAATAAGATGAGTATTACTTCTTCCTATATTGTGTCTCAATGTTTTCGCAACTGTGGCTTACTTTCAAATGTTTCAAAGTGATTTAAATGTGCATGTTCTAGCCTTGTACAAGTGCAACTCCAGACTTGTACGGCATCACGCCTTAGCGAGGACGATCGATTCGGCGTGAATCGAAGCCAAGCGAGCGATTCCCCGAATCGGGGCGTGACACGAATGGTCTGCAATTTCTGTCACAAGGACGGGCACCTGGATACTGAGTGCCGACTCAAGCACAGAGTATGTTTCGCGTGCGGCAAAAGAGATCACCTCGTAAGGGACTGTCCGGAAGCTACGTCGAACCAGCGCCCCCCGCAACATCAACAAAACCGAGGCCAAGCACCTCGGGCTCCACCAACCGCACAACAGAATGGCCAGGACCGTCGCTGTCACGACCCGGTCCCAATTTTTTGGGTCGAATCGGATCATGCCCAGCCTGTACCGTTGTTGAGACGGCGGCAGTAAGCTGTATCACTCATGCAGGTAATATCAACAACATAATAATTGCCACAAATTTATTATTCTGAATTTAAAAACTTTTTACAATAAAATGAAAGATACATCTGAAATACACTGTTTTCCACAAACATCATGATTTATAAAAGAAGAAGAAAATCTAGGCAACCAGCTCATCAGTCTCGAGATCATCGTCCTCTAGTTGGAATCTCGGGAAAATACCGCGAAATAAAGCATCATCAGTGATACCTAAAATATTGGGTCTCCAGTCAGGAGTGAGCAAAGTACAATTCATGCTAATTTTAAACAGTTAAAATAAATAATAGAATCATGCACTTTTAAACAGTTTAGAAATGAACAGTTTTCAGTAAAACAGTGTGATTTGAATAGGCAATGAATATGACCGGCTTGGGATGTACAGTTGTATCCTATTGATACGATTCGGCTTATCCCCGTGTGTATGAGGGGTAAGCTAATACTGGCCTAAGTTACAGTTGGATGTGGTCATAAACATTACTCTATTCCCCCAGTCCCCAATCAGTTACAGTAGTTACAGTCGGTACTCTCAGGGAGAGTTTCGTGTTTGTATCGTGGTTTAAACTTGCAGTAAAGCGATTATTAAAATAACTGTAAAACCAACACAAACTATACTTGCCTCAAAATGGATTTGACTGGAGAGGATGAAGACTTTGAGATGGAAATTCAGAATCGTCCTCGAATTCCTATATTCGAGAAATTGACTCAGATTCCAGGGTTACCAATCTAGCTATGCTAGTTGAAATCTCTAATTGTGTCCTAATCCATTTTAATTTTTATTTAACAAAACACAATCAGAATTACGATTATCGGTACGTTGAATTTAATACGAAGGAAAAGATGATTTTAAGTTTTGTATTTAGGAAAACTCGTCGATATCAATTAATTGATTAAAACTTTGTATTTTAGTAACTATAAATATAAAACTAAATTTCTTATTTTAGTGGGAAATACATGATCGTTAATTAATATTAAAACTCGTAGATTTTAGGTAAGAAAATCTTTATTAATTTTTATACGAAAATACTTTTATTAGTTTTATTCGAATACTACAAAAACTCGCAAAATAACCAAAAACCTACGCTACCAAAATACAGTTACAGAACCAACAACCAGCTGGGCTTATGTCCATTATAATTTATTTACATAAATTAAAATAAGACAAAAACTGCCGTTAGTCCCAAACTTTAAATAAATTAAATACGAATAAAATTAAATGATAAAAATAAAGATAAAATAATTATTTATCGAGTCTCAGATATGGTCCAATCTTCAACTAGGCTAATGCCCCAACGTCCGGACGAAGCCGGTTTCGTTTGCACTTAGCCGGGCCCATTGACCGATACGGTCGTCGCCCAAAATCTAAATATTAAATAAAATCTCGAAATCCATTTTAAATTTATTTTTAAAATATTCTAGAATTTACGGAAAAAAATCCGACAGCATCTCCTCTGTTTTTGGTCAACCCAAAAACTGGGAAATATGCCGATAATCTTTCCTGCAAATCCCAAACCAGGGAATCCCAAAATATATATAATAATAATCCACAACCAATCCACAGATTATCTCGGAACGACCCGAAATAATTTCGGAAGTCCGATTCTAACCCAAAAACGTCACAGCACAATACCGGAAATATCCGGAAGCCAAAATATACCAAAATTCAATTTTCGAAAAGTTTCGAAAAATCCAAAACATTCAATAGAACCTTTCCGAAGGTTCCGAAAAATACGACGTCACTAAAACCGAATTCCCAAGAGGAAATCGGGGACCATTCTCATCACAAACTAACAAAAATAGGACAGGACAGGGGTTATACCTCGGGTTGCTCGGCTAGAGCTCTCAGATGATTAATAATAGAAAGAAAAAGATCCGAACAGCAGGTCGGAAAGAACCGCAGTGCTGGACAGCGCCGCGAAAGCACAGGGAGACGCTGCTGGAACGCCGAAAAGGTGCTGGGAACCGGGGCAGCTGAAACCACAAACTAGGGCACGCGGACAGAGCGTGCGCGGGTCCGGGGAAAACCGGAGAAGTCGGAGAGGGGCGCTGGCCAGGGGAGCTGCTGCGCCAGGGGCGCACAGGAAGGTCGGGGAGGCCGGCCGGAGTCGGGCGGGCCGGGGCTGGCCGTGCGGGCTAGGGCACGGCGCTGGAGTCGCTTGGGCCGGCGGAAAACGTCGGGAAGCACGGGGAGGCGCTGACGGAGGAGCCCGGGGAGGTCGGGGCGGAGGTCGGCGCCGCCGGAGGCCAGAGCTAGGGCGCCGGGGCTCGGGAAGCTCGGCGGGGTTGCTGGCCGGAGGAGATCGGCGGTCGGGTGGCCGAGATCCAGTGGGCAGCGGGGCGCGGCTCAGGCAGAGGGAAACTAAGGCACTGAAGTTTTTGGGGAAGATGGTGGATGAAAAGAAATGAAGGGAAAGGGTTTATATAGAAGTGAAGTAGAGGTTTTGGGAGCCTAAGAGTTGGCCGTTCGTTGAAGGGGAAGGGGCTCAGCCATGAATGGGAGGGAGAGGAGAAGTCCACGGTTTAGAAAGGAAAGGAAAGGCTTCTTTCCTTTGCTGGTGAAAAAGAAAGAGAGATAAAGCTTTAATGAGTTATAAAGAATTTAATAAGAAAAGTTTTTTTTATTTTATAAATAGCAAATAAAATATATATATAAGGGACTTCCGAATTAACTTTGGAAAGCTGAACTTGGGTTTGAGACGGGTTCGGGATGAGTCTGGTCCAACCTAAAATCCAGGAATATTAATTTTCTAAAATATGATTTTTCATGATAATAATTAATTAGCAACAATTTATAAAATAAAATTTTACGGGTTTTGACTAAACTCTAAAATTCCAGAAATAATATTTTTTTCTAAAAATACAATTTTTCTAAATTAACAACCAATAATGATTTATAATAATAATTAGCTAATTAAATTATTCAAATAATTAACTAAAAGTTACGGGTTTCACAGTCGCCCTAACGCTCAGGGCCGCGTCTACGCCATGACTCGGGACGAAGCGCTTGCATCTGATACAGTTGTGATGGGTATACTGTAATTCAATAATAAACCTGCTCGTGTATTGTTTGATTCAGGTGCCACGCATAGTTTTATATCGGCGGACTTTGCCGCCGAGCACAAATTCTCTCTGACACCGCTAGGCCTCGACCTCATTGTTAACGTACCGTCGGGCATGCCACTAACTGCAAATTTAATCTGCGGAGACGGAATCATCTGTATAGGTGGTCAAAAGATCAGTCTCGATGCGATAGTTCTAAATATTAAGGACTACGATATCATTCTGGGGATGGATTGGCTCGGTCCGTGCAACGCAACCATAGACTGCGCTGAAAAGAAGGTCACATTCTGTATACCCGGAGTACCTGAATTCTGCTACTCGTGTGGTGAGACGTCGCCGACCTTCATGGTGATCTCTGCAATATCTGCTCGACGGATGTTGCATTCCGGGTGCGAAGGCTATCTAGCTTCCGTTCGAGACATGCGACAGGATGGTGCAAACGCGGATCCGACCGACGTTGTGGCAGAATTCCCCGATGTGTTCCCGGACGAGCTGTCCGGCATGCCGCCCGATCGAGAGATTGAGTTCACTATCGATACATTTCCCGACACTCGACCGATCTCGAAAGTCCCGTACAGAATGGCCCCTGCAGAGCTAAAAGAACTCAAGGTGCAGTTACAAGAATTGCTCGACAAGGGATTCATCCGACCCAGCGTCTTGCCCTGGGGAGCGCCCGTGCTGTTTGTCAAGAAGAAGGATGGCTTTATGCGTCTTTGTATCGACTACCGCGAGCTGAATAAAGCCACCGTCCGAAACAAGTACCCCCTACCCCGCATAGACGATCTGTTTGACCAGCTTCAAGGAGCCACGGTGTTCTCTAAAATTGATCTGCGTTCGGATTACCATCAACTCAAGATCAAGCCGGACGATGTGCCGAAGTCTGCCTTTCGCACTCGATACGGCCATTACGAGTTCCTGGTAATGCCGTTCGGCCTAACGAACGCCCCTGCTGCTTTCATGGATTTAATGAATCGGGTGTTCCGACCCTTCCTCGACAAGTTCGTAGTAGTCTTCATCGACGATATACTCGTTTACTCGAAGAACAGGCAGCAACACACTGAGTATCTGCAGACCGTGCTTCAGACCCTTCGAGAAAATCAACTGTACGCGAAGCGAAGCAAATGTGAGTTCTGGCTTAGCAGCGTCGCATTCCTCGGACACATCATTTCTGCTGAAGGCATTGCGGTCGACCCAAAGAAAGTTGAAGCCGTTGTCGATTGGAAACGGCCGGCGTCCGTCGACAAGATTCGAAGTTTCCTTGGCCTAGCGGGATACTACCGACGCTTCGTGAAAGACTTCGCGAAGATCGCATCGCCTCTGACTCGTCTCACCCAGAAAGGAGTCGTATTTGACTGGTCAGACGACTGCGAAGCTTCATTCCAAGAATTAAAGCAACGGCTCGTCTCGGCACCGATACTCGCACTTCCAGAAGGGACTGAGGGTTTCTAGATATTCAGCGACGCATCCGGTCAGGGCTTGGGGTGTGTGCTGATGCAGCGGAACAAGGTGATATCTTTTGCTTCCTGACAGCTAAAGCCGCACGAGAAAAATTATCCCACGCACGACCTGAAGTTAGCGGCAATTGTGTTTGCGTTGAAATTATGGCGTCACTACCTCTATGGCGTGGCGTGTACGATCTACACCGATCACAAGAGCCTCAAGTATCTATTCACGTAGAGGGAACTGAACTTGCGGCAGAGGTGCTGGCTTGAACTGATCATGGATTACGACTTGACTATCGACTATACGTCGGAAAAGGAAAATGTTGTGGCGGACGCCCTGAGTTGAAAGTACATTGCCTCGTTATCTATCGACCCCAGACTGCTACGTGACCTAGAAGAGATGGACATCGAGCTCCGAGTCAGATTCCGGAATGTACAGTTGGCAAAGTTGCAGTTAGAGCCGAGCTTGCTTGAAAAGATCAAGACCGCTCAGACGGATGATCCATACCTGAAGAAAGTGCGAGAGCTAATCTCGACGGGCAGGACGACCGACTTTGCGGAAGACGAAACCGGCGTGCTTCGATTGAAGGGTAGGCTATGCGTTCCGGGCGATTCAGAACTCAGAAAGGAGATACTGTCGGAGGCGCACTATACAAAATACACCTTGCATCCCGGCAGCACAAAGATGTACAAGGACCTCCGTACAAACTTCTGGTGGCACGGGATGAAAAGAGATATGGCATTTTTTGTGTCGCAATGCATGGCCTGTCAGCAGGTGAAAGCTGAGCACCAGAGACCCGGCGGGGAGATGCAGAATCTGGCGATTCCGGAATGGAAGTGGCAGCACGTGTGCATGAATTTTATTGTTGGTCTGCTGAAGACGACGCGAGGAAATGATGTCATCTGGGTCATCGTCGATCGATTAACCAAGTCAGCGCACTTTATTGCCATCAAAGTTACTTGGAGCGTTGATCGCCTGGCGCAGATATATCTTGATGAGATAGTACGGCTGCACGGAGTTCCAGTATCCATCGTCTCTGATCGGGATTCACAGTTCATGTCACGATTCTGGAGTAGCCTTTAGTCGGCACTGGGTACCAAGTTGCAGTTCAGCTCAGCTTACTATCCTCAGACCGACGGCCAAACGGAGCGCGTCAATCAGATTCTCGAAGACATGCTACGACTCTACGTAATTCACTTCAAATCAAGCTGGGACAATCATCTACCGCTGGCCGAATTTGCATACAATAATAGCTATCAATCCAGCATTCAAATGGCGCCGTATGAAGCCTTGTACGGGCGCAAGTGCCGATCACCCATTTGCTGGGACGAAGTCAGAGAGCGGCAGATTCTCGGTCCGGAACCGGTTGAACAGACCATGCAGAAGATTCGGCTCATTCGGGAAAGATTAAAGACCGCACAGAGTCGTCAGAAAAGCTATGCGGACGTTCATCGTCGATCTCTCGAGTTCCAAGAAGGCGATCACGTGTTTCTCAAAGTGTCGCCCATGCGGGGAGTTACTCGGTTCGGCGCGAAGGGAAAATTGAGTCCGAGATTCGTTGGGCCATTCGAAATACTTGAACGGGTCGCCCCGGTTGCCTATAAAATTGCCCTACCGTCGACGCTTGAAGGTGTACACAACGTCTTCCACGTCTCTCAGCTGCGGAAGTACGTGCACGACCCTAGCCACGTGGTGGATTTTGGCCTGTTGGAGCTAAAGTCAGACTTATCCTACGTTGAAGAGCCAGTTCAAATCTTAGAACGCAAGGATAAGTTGCTGCACAATCGAGCGATCTCTCTCGTCTGCGTCCTCTGGAAGAACCACTCGGTCGAAGAGTCGACGTGGGAACTTGAATCAGAGATGAAGGAGAAATTTCCTTCATTGTTCTCGTAGAGGTAGGTTCCATCTTTAAGTTTCGAGGACGAAACTTTTTATTAGTTGGTTATGGTGTAGTGTTCCGTCCCTACATCGTGTCCCGTCTCCGTCCACGGGGTGCGCGAGAAAGAAACACTGTCGCTATCGATTCGGTCGGGACCGATAGGTCGGAATCGGCCGAGTCGATCGAACGGGAACGGTTGAATTAAGATCCATTCCACGTTATGGAATGGATTCTTCGGAACCAAGTCCCTGTCACGACCCGCACCCGGATATACGGGTACGAATACGTGGGCCACGCCCAGCCTACGCCGCGGTATCGGCGGTAGAACGCTGTCAAGTATACTATACTAACTACAACATCTAAGAATCCATAACTAGAAATGTACTCATGTCACATCACGAAAACTAAGGAAGATAAGACAAGAATTAATAACAATATCACTAGAACAACTAGAATCTACAATGATCATAATACAGGAAGATAATGAAGGAACAACAAGACTAACTAAGGAATAACTACCAGGCAACTCACATAGAGGAACAGTGTGAACCACCTCAGCTAGAATCATCTTGCAGTCCAACAAATGTGGCACAACTACTCCTAAAATTTTGTCAACATATCCAGTCAGGATGGAACGAGCACAAATCTCAAATAACAGTTCTAATTAGACGATATTGAAAATGTAGCAGTAAATAGAGAGAATATACGAGGTAAATAATGTGTACATGAATCATGGTAAGGCATGTCAAGACTGTAACTGAATGTAAGAACAGGGAAAATAGTATAAATCATGTACAAGAATCTGGAACTATATCTATGTGAGTTTAGCACTAGTTTCAACATGTGACCGGCTTAGAACTTGATACAATGTTTGGCCTGGCTAATCATACGTGAGTGTATGATTAACACTATACAATGATGATACAATATCTGTGGGGTATTGATCACATATCTACGCTAGTACTCCCCGTCCCCGACTGGTAGAGTGGATCCAAACAGGACACGTCACTGCACGGGATTCTAATGAGAAGGTCGCGAACCTTCTCTAGAATCAGTGACCACATATCGAGCAAGAGCTACAAGGGTGCTTGCACAATACATCCCAACCTAAGAAGGAGAAACATCTCTCGTCGGGATCCATGAATACCAATCCGTGTGACCAATGTGTCGAGAACAAGCATATCTACACTAAATACAAGAAACATAAACGATATCATAAAACAGAAATATTATCAGAGAATGTACTCGCCTGGGGTCCTGCTGTCAATATGAATCAGGGTTCGGAGTAAAGCCACAGACCTAAAGATGAAATAATACAAGAGCTGATCAGGGTCAAAAGACATACTAAACATCTAGGTCAAACTAAGTCAAACTAAGACAAGCTGGGTCAAGGTTGACGTACAGTTGACTTTGGGTCAACTGGTCAACTCTGGTCAACTCTAGGTCAAACTTGACTAACGTTGACTAACAGTTGACTTTGGTCAAAATAGTCAACTGTGGTCAACCAGGGTCAAAACTAGTCTAACCTAGGTCAAATGTTGACTCTATTTCGACGTTCAGTCAAAGTAGTCAACCAAGGTCAACAAGGTAAAAGCTAGTCTCTAAAAACATCTACAGGGTCAACACATTCAATTTCAGTGATTGTGAAATCACCGGAATCGATGGAACTCAAAATACCACAAAAGGAGAAGGATTATAATAATAGGATAAAAACCTACAGATGTTGTCGGATGATAAAATAAATATCACCAACGTGTCCAGAATGGTCAAATCAGCTAGGATAGCCTGTCCAAAAGTCCAATTTGGATACAGGGGCAAAACGGTAATTTTGGGCCAAAATGATGTCCGCCGTTGGACACACTTTGCACCGAAAAACGTGTCAGGATAGAAGTCTACAAAACCTAGCAAATTATATGTCCACGAATCCAGAATGATGATACGAACCCAACGGTATGTCCAAAATTGGATTCCGTTGACCCGATCTCAAATTGGTCCGTTGACGCGGACATTGGAAACCGATTTGCACGGAAAAGCGTGTCGGAGCCAATGTCCTCAAAACTCAGCAAATTATATGTCAACGAGTCCAGAATGACGATACGAACTCAACGGTATATCCGGAATTGGATTCCGATGAGCCGATCTCAAATTGACCCGTTGGCCCGGATATTGGTATCCGACTTGCACCGAAATGCGTGCCGGAACCAATGTCCACTAAAACCTAGCAAATTATATGTCAACGAGTCCAGAATGATGATACGAACTCAACGGTATATCCGGAATTGGATTCCGATGAGCCGGCGTCAAAAAGTCCCGTTGACTCAGAAAGTGGGACCCGCTTTGCACCGAAATGCGTGCCAGGGCCCACGTTCTCCAAATCAGGCAAACTTTATATGAAAACATGCCAGAACGACGCCACGAGTCTACTGGTGGTGTCAGAAATTGAATCCGGAGTCCCGGGTTCAAAAATGGAATTTTACAAGTGCAACACTAAGAATTCGAACGGCCAACTTTGGCGTCGAATTCGACCGACCTAACAAGCTCAAACTGAAATGAAATCTAAAGGGGGCAGGAAGAGGGTTATACCAGCTGTGCATCGGAACTGGTGGCGCGCAAAACGGAGCTGCGACGGAGGAGATACGAGTCGACGAAGTCGGCTCCACAAAACTGTCCAAAAATAACACAATTTAAAGTGTCAACTTGGTGGCCGGTTTTGATGTATCAAACGACGAAATTAACGGGTGAAATTTGAGAGGGATGAAGGGGTATATACCGAGATTGAGACGGAGCGAAGAAATCGCCGATCCAACGGTCGGATTGTCCAGAAAATCGGTGCGAAGTTGCTGCCCCGAGACGCAAATTCTGACTTCGTTCCGAGCGCGCGCCGACGGGAACTCCGAGAAAAACGTTGAAATCGTCTAGACGGCGCGTCCCGGAGGACGTTGGCCGCCACAGGGTGGTCGCCCAGGGTGCGCCCAGAGGGTCGGGGGCCAGCCACGCGGCGGGGGACCTCGCCGGCGGCGACTGCCGGCCGCGGCGGCGCACGCGCGCGCGCGGTTGCTGCTGCAGCGTCGCGCGCTGCTGCGGCTGTGCGCTGCTGCCGCGCGGTTGCTCGGCCTGGCGCGGCGCAGCTGGTGGGCGGGGGCACGTCGGAGGTGGTCGCGGTGGAGGTGGTGCATGGTGGTTGTGGTGGGATGGAATGGTGGTGGTGGTGACTAATGATGGTGATGAAGAAGAGGAGGAAGGGCTGGAGAGGGTGTTCGGGAGGAGGAGGAAGGAGGAGCTCGGGGTGGTGGCTTTGGTGTGTTAGTTTGACATGAGGGAGAGAGTAGGGGATGAGGTGCTGTAGAATAATGAGAGGGAAGAGAGAGAAAGAGAGTATGAGTGTGTGTGTATATTAATATATGATAAGAGAGAGAGAGATAGATATTTTAGAAGGAGAAAGAAGTAGAGGGAGGGAGTGGGGGTCTGCTCGTGTACACGTGAAGGAGGGGGGTGCTGGTGATGTGAAGAGGGAGAGGGATGTGATGGTGTGGGGAGTTAATGAGGAGAGAGGGAGGAAGATATTAATTTGTGTGTGTAGATATTAAGGGAGGAGAGAGAGAGAGTAATAGAATAGAGAGAGATGGGGAGGGTGTAGTCGGCTGCTCATGGGGAGAGGGGTGAGGTAGTGAGGGGTGTTGGTGTTTTTAAGGAGAGAGTGTGTATAATATATATATATGTATATATATATTATGTATATATATATGTGTATATATATACAATGAGAGAATTAGATATTTACATAAAAAGAGATATTTAGGGTAGAGAAAAAATATCAGTGGGGGTATGGACAGTCATGATGGAGGGCAACATGGAGCTAGGGTTGGGTTCAGTGGAGCCGAGTTGGGCCAAAATCGGACAGGGGGCAATATTCGAATTAAAAATAGGGATTTCTAATCATGGGTAAATAAATAATATACGGGGACTCCAATAAATGGGACACAAGTTTCATGTGGGTAGTAGGCTTCAAGTGGGCCATGTCCATATTTGGGGTCGACTAGGTTGGACCGATGTCGGGCCCGAAAATTAAATGGGAATTTAAATCAGGTTTTACGGCAGATAATTAATTGGCCTAAATTGAACCGGAAGTTGTGCGAAGGAAATGGAGCACAAAATGGAGTGTCTGAGTGGGACACGAAGGTCATGGGTGAAGAGCGTCTCGAGTAGATCAGGCATGACAAGTTGGTTTCAAGAAAAAGGCTAGTCTGGTGCTCCTAAATTAAAAGCCACGGTAACGTGCTTATGGGGATCAAGAAAAAGAGTGGGAAATCAATTAATAATTTAAATGGTCTAAATTGACCCGAACTTGCGCGATACAAAAGGAGCGCAAGGGAACGAGTTTGGATGGGACATGATATATCGACGTGAAGGTAATCTCGTCTACTAAAAACTTCAAGAAGGAAGTTTCCAGAGACTGGCATCCCTGATGCTCTAGAATTCCAAGTCACGGTAAAGAGCATTAAATGATAATAACTAATTAAATCAAAATTAATTATCAAGAATAAATCATTTAGGAAATTCGAAAAAAAATTCCAGAAATTCAGGGGGCTTACATCCTACCCACCTTATAAAAATTTCGTCCTCGAAATTAAGGTTGTACTAGGGGTAAAACAAGATAGAAAGTTTTAGGCAAAAACTTAGGCACGATCATAGAATGACAATTTTGCACGATTAAGATAATCAATTCGAAATTGTTCAGGCACGATGATGGATTTTGGCACGATAGAATCATGATATGACAAAATCATATGTGTATGATTTCAGAAATAAGTCTAAGTCATTGGGGCACGATTTTAGAGACAATTTAGAAAATCGAAGATATAATTGAAGTCCAAGTACGGGATGATTTGTGTAATCAAGACATAGCTAAACAAGGCAAAGGAAATGACGGTAAGATGAGAAAATCATCATGCGATGGGAGAGAAAATAATGATAAACAAGAAATAATGGTAGGAATTATCTTGCTTAGTTGGTAAAAGAAGTGAATCAACTTAAGATATGACCTGATAACCATACACGTCTATCCAAAATTATGTTGCCAGAATTTACGCCACGCCAGTAAACATAGCTACAATAAACGATAGAGTCCATAACCAAGGTATACACCCTATAATCATGTCATCTAGATTCCTTACCACGCCAACCGGTATGGCTGCAAGAGAATCTAAATTCCATAACTAGGATAGTATATCCAAAATCAGGCTCCATGTCCCTGTCAGGCTAGCTAATATGACTGCGATAAATTCCAAACTCCATAAGTAAAGAAGACACTTATTGTTCTCATTGTCCTCGTCCAAAATATGTTTATCAGGATATCTTAACCAAATTCTTAAAAGAATTATCCAAAACAAAATCAAAGGTCAACAACGAATATTAAGATTTAAAATTCAACAACAAGTCAAGGGTAAGTTAATAGAAACAACGGAAACAACTTCCGAGATAAGGTTCAGAGGAAAATATCAGAAAAAGTCCCGAGGGTACTACCTAGGTCAAGATAGAAAATGGTGGAGTATAATCTAACACAAACCTCGACCATGATACGAGGTTGGTAAATCATATTCTCTCCCCAACCTAGATGACATATAAGTTCAACTTATACCTCCCTCTGGGGTCCACAAACTCATCCCAAGAAGGAATAAAGTTTGATACGGACAGATATTTCAGAAATCAGGACGGACAGGAATGAATGGGAAAAAGTTTCAAAAATTTCGAAATAAGATTCCCAGGGGTCATCCCTGGAATCTACCAAGAGTTCCTAATATGTGACTGAGTACCAAAATCCTAAAATATTCCATTACTCAACCTTAATCCTAGGGCAGGCTCGCAGTAGTACAGATAAGCTCAAGTACTACCACGACTTCGCATTAATTGCAAAGACTGACCTGCATGGGCCACCACTAAAAACGTGTCACGACCCGCACCCGGATATACGGGTACGAATACGTGGGCCACGCCCAGCCTACGCCGCGGTATCGGCGGTAGAACGCTGTCAAGTATACTATACTAACTACAACATCTAAGAATCCATAACTAGAAATGTACTCATGTCACATCACGAAAACTAAGGAAGATAAGACAAGAATTAATAACAATATCACTAGAACAACTAGAATCTACAATGATCATAATACAGGAAGATAATGAAGGAACAACAAGACTAACTAAGGAATAACTACCAGGCAACTCACATAGAGGAACAGTGTGAACCACCTCAGCTAGAATCATCTTGCAGTCCAACAAATGTGGCACAACTACTCCTAAAATTTTGTCAACATATCCAGTCAGGATGGAACGAGCACAAATCTCAAATAACAGTTCTAATTAGACGATATTGAAAATGTAGCAGTAAATAGAGAGAATATACGAGGTAAATAATGTGTACATGAATCATGGTAAGGCATGTCAAGACTGTAACTGAATGTAAGAACAGGGAAAATAGTATAAATCATGTACAAGAATCTGGAACTATATCTATGTGAGTTTAGCACTAGTTTCAACATGTGACCGGCTTAGAACTTGATACAATGTTTGGCCTGGCTAATCATACGTGAGTGTATGATTAACACTATACAATGATGATACAATATCTGTGGGGTATTGATCACATATCTACGCTAGTACTCCCCGTCCCCGACTGGTAGAGTGGATCCAAACAGGACACGTCACTGCACGGGATTCTAATGAGAAGGTCGCGAACCTTCTCTAGAATCAGTGACCACATATCGAGCAAGAGCTACAAGGGTGCTTGCACAATACATCCCAACCTAAGAAGGAGAAACATCTCTCGTCGGGATCCATGAATACCAATCCGTGTGACCAATGTGTCGAGAACAAGCATATCTACACTAAATACAAGAAACATAAACGATATCATAAAACAGAAATATTATCAGAGAATGTACTCGCCTGGGGTCCTGCTGTCAATATGAATCAGGGTTCGGAGTAAAGCCACAGACCTAAAGATGAAATAATACAAGAGCTGATCAGGGTCAAAAGACATACTAAACATCTAGGTCAAACTAAGTCAAACTAAGACAAGCTGGGTCAAGGTTGACGTACAGTTGACTTTGGGTCAACTGGTCAACTCTGGTCAACTCTAGGTCAAACTTGACTAACGTTGACTAACAGTTGACTTTGGTCAAAATAGTCAACTGTGGTCAACCAGGGTCAAAACTAGTCTAACCTAGGTCAAATGTTGACTCTATTTCGACGTTCAGTCAAAGTAGTCAACCAAGGTCAACAAGGTAAAAGCTAGTCTCTAAAAACATCTACAGGGTCAACACATTCAATTTCAGTGATTGTGAAATCACCGGAATCGATGGAACTCAAAATACCACAAAAGGAGAAGGATTATAATAATAGGATAAAAACCTACAGATGTTGTCGGATGATAAAATAAATATCACCAACGTGTCCAGAATGGTCAAATCAGCTAGGATAGCCTGTCCAAAAGTCCAATTTGGATACAGGGGCAAAACGGTAATTTTGGGCCAAAATGATGTCCGCCGTTGGACACACTTTGCACCGAAAAACGTGTCAGGATAGAAGTCTACAAAACCTAGCAAATTATATGTCCACGAATCCAGAATGATGATACGAACCCAACGGTATGTCCAAAATTGGATTCCGTTGACCCGATCTCAAATTGGTCCGTTGACGCGGACATTGGAAACCGATTTGCACGGAAAAGCGTGTCGGAGCCAATGTCCTCAAAACTCAGCAAATTATATGTCAACGAGTCCAGAATGACGATACGAACTCAACGGTATATCCGGAATTGGATTCCGATGAGCCGATCTCAAATTGACCCGTTGGCCCGGATATTGGTATCCGACTTGCACCGAAATGCGTGCCGGAACCAATGTCCACTAAAACCTAGCAAATTATATGTCAACGAGTCCAGAATGACGATACGAACTCAACGGTATATCCGGAATTGGATTCCGATGAGCCGGCGTCAAAAAGTCCCGTTGACTCAGAAAGTGGGACCCGCTTTGCACCGAAATGCGTGCCAGGGCCCACGTTCTCCAAATCAGGCAAACTTTATATGAAAACATGCCAGAACGACGCCACGAGTCTACTGGTGGTGTCAGAAATTGAATCCGGAGTCCCGGGTTCAAAAATGGAATTTTACAAGTGCAACACTAAGAATTCGAACGGCCAACTTTGGCGTCGAATTCGACCGACCTAACAAGCTCAAACTGAAATGAAATCTAAAGGGGGCAGGAAGAGGGTTATACCAGCTGTGCATCGGAACTGGTGGCGCGCAAAACGGAGCTGCGACGGAGGAGATACGAGTCGACGAAGTCGGCTCCACAAAACTGTCCAAAAATAACACAATTTAAAGTGTCAACTTGGTGGCCGGTTTTGATGTATCAAACGACGAAATTAACGGGTGAAATTTGAGAGGGATGAAGGGGTATATACCGAGATTGAGACGGAGCGAAGAAATCGCCGATCCAACGGTCGGATTGTCCAGAAAATCGGTGCGAAGTTGCTGCCCCGAGACGCAAATTCTGACTTCGTTCCGAGCGCGCGCCGACGGGAACTCCGAGAAAAACGTTGAAATCGTCTAGACGGCGCGTCCCGGAGGACGTTGGCCGCCACAGGGTGGTCGCCCAGGGTGCGCCCAGAGGGTCGGGGGCCAGCCACGCGGCGGGGGACCTCGCCGGCGGCGACTGCCGGCCGCGGCGGCGCACGCGCGCGCGCGGTTGCTGCTGCAGCGTCGCGCGCTGCTGCGGCTGTGCGCTGCTGCCGCGCGGTTGCTCGGCCTGGCGCGGCGCAGCTGGTGGGCGGGGGCACGTCGGAGGTGGTCGCGGTGGAGGTGGTGCATGGTGGTTGTGGTGGGATGGAATGGTGGTGGTGGTGACTAATGATGGTGATGAAGAAGAGGAGGAAGGGCTGGAGAGGGTGTTCGGGAGGAGGAGGAAGGAGGAGCTCGGGGTGGTGGCTTTGGTGTGTTAGTTTGACATGAGGGAGAGAGTAGGGGATGAGGTGCTGTAGAATAATGAGAGGGAAGAGAGAGAAAGAGAGTATGAGTGTGTGTGTATATTAATATATGATAAGAGAGAGAGAGATAGATATTTTAGAAGGAGAAAGAAGTAGAGGGAGGGAGTGGGGGTCTGCTCGTGTACACGTGAAGGAGGGGGGTGCTGGTGATGTGAAGAGGGAGAGGGATGTGATGGTGTGGGGAGTTAATGAGGAGAGAGGGAGGAAGATATTAATTTGTGTGTGTAGATATTAAGGGAGGAGAGAGAGAGAGTAATAGAATAGAGAGAGATGGGGAGGGTGTAGTCGGCTGCTCATGGGGAGAGGGGTGAGGTAGTGAGGGGTGTTGGTGTTTTTAAGGAGAGAGTGTGTATAATATATATATATGTATATATATATTATGTATATATATATGTGTATATATATACAATGAGAGAATTAGATATTTACATAAAAAGAGATATTTAGGGTAGAGAAAAAATATCAGTGGGGGTATGGACAGTCATGATGGAGGGCAACATGGAGCTAGGGTTGGGTTCAGTGGAGCCGAGTTGGGCCAAAATCGGACAGGGGGCAATATTCGAATTAAAAATAGGGATTTCTAATCATGGGTAAATAAATAATATACGGGGACTCCAATAAATGGGACACAAGTTTCATGTGGGTAGTAGGCTTCAAGTGGGCCATGTCCATATTTGGGGTCGACTAGGTTGGACCGATGTCGGGCCCGAAAATTAAATGGGAATTTAAATCAGGTTTTACGGCAGATAATTAATTGGCCTAAATTGAACCGGAAGTTGTGCGAAGGAAATGGAGCACAAAATGGAGTGTCTGAGTGGGACACGAAGGTCATGGGTGAAGAGCGTCTCGAGTAGATCAGGCATGACAAGTTGGTTTCAAGAAAAAGGCTAGTCTGGTGCTCCTAAATTAAAAGCCACGGTAACGTGCTTATGGGGATCAAGAAAAAGAGTGGGAAATCAATTAATAATTTAAATGGTCTAAATTGACCCGAACTTGCGCGATACAAAAGGAGCGCAAGGGAACGAGTTTGGATGGGACATGATATATCGACGTGAAGGTAATCTCGTCTACTAAAAACTTCAAGAAGGAAGTTTCCAGAGACTGGCATCCCTGATGCTCTAGAATTCCAAGTCACGGTAAAGAGCATTAAATGATAATAACTAATTAAATCAAAATTAATTATCAAGAATAAATCATTTAGGAAATTCGAAAAAAAATTCCAGAAATTCAGGGGGCTTACAGTCCCATATTCAGCGGGTTGCGCCTCGAGGATTGGCTCTGCGGCTGAGTCGGGAGAGACCTCCCGTTGCTCTAGTTTTCATGCCGTACTTGATTTGGCTTTGGCTTTGGCTTTCGTGAATACGTTTTTCGTGAATGTTTTCGATGGATTTTCGTAATACGTTTTCGAGCTTCGCATTCATATCGAATATCCTTGATTATACAGTGTTCTAATCAGTTGCTTATGTGATTGCAGGTGATCGCGTAGGCGACGTCAGCGCAGCCAACCTGTCGCTCGCTTGAAGCAAGGCTAAGGCGAGTGGCTGACCTCCTTCGTCCCGTCCCTCTACTTCAAAACTCAATATATGAAGTAAAATAATTGCTTGTCATAAAAGTGTAGAATCAAAAAAATCGTGGCACGATTCTTCACGAAACACTTGCTATCAAACTGCCGATTTTGAAAATGGAAAACGCGCTTTCTTATACAAATCCACTTAGCCTATGCAAACAGTGAATGAATCGATTAACGTTTATCGCAACGATACGGCTAAGTAAGCAAATCAACTAAGTCCAAAGGAAAACGGTCATTGGACAACTTGTCGACAAGGTGAAGTTTCCTCGAACGGTTGCCTAGGCCAAGGGACCGATTCGGCCTGGGAGGAACGAGTGTAGCAACGCCAACCCTTCATCGGCGCGAGTTATGCGGGCACTTTCGCACAGGGCTCGCTACCCGACGCGAAAGGGGCGTCGTCTAACCAAATGCTATAGTCCGCGATGGCTTGACATTGCCAGTGGCCTTTATACCCCTTTTACTTCTTAACAGGTGCACGGGACACGGGATGAACATGATAATTGCTTAATGATATACAGGTTCATATGCTTGCCTCAAAATATGTTAACATGCAAATCGAACATGATGGTTAGAAAGATCATTGAAATAGCTAGCTAACATGTTTACGAAACTTCTTGAATCAAATGCAGTGCTTGGATTTAATTAGCCATTCGCCAGTACATGTGTTTCGTGTTGATCCTCGCTCTTTGCAGGTCCCGCGAACCAGGAAGGACGCGCCAGCTAGCTCGGTGGCGTTCGTGACTTTTGAAGCTTCGGCCGTACGTCGAAGACTTACTCGACGACTCCACTTTTGAAGGCTCTCGACAGTCCAAGGCAAATGACTCAGCGTCCCTCCCATCCAGGTCAATGGAGTACTTGTGTATATTGAGGGATGGGTGCAATGTATGGAACGGCTATCTCATCGGCACTCTTTTGTAAATCGAGTCATGTTGTAGCCCGCGCGGCAATGATTTTTGTACCGGAGTCTGTAAATGATGTTCATTATCAATAAAGAATCAAGTTTCCTTTACTTATTGTGTGTATCAATTTGTCTGCGTACTCTCTTAGATCTCGTGTCTCGGATTACCTTATGACTAGGCCTTGTGCGATCGCAAATTAGGTTCGCACGGCATCACGCCCAGGGGACGACTATCGATTCGACGGAATCGGGACGTGACATGGGGACACTTCAGACCAGTTGAAGCTTCTTAGAGGGTTTTAGAATATGATTGATTATTGATGTACTAGATGATGTACTCTATTAATATTTGAAGCGATTTATCGAATTTGTCTCTAAAGAGAGTGACATGTATGATGCATTAAAACATGATAGTGGACTGTGGTGATTGGATGCATGCGTCTGAGTTCGTTTTTCGTTCTTAGTGTTGTGATGTGAAATGTGATATTTGTATACTCTGGTGTTATTGAGATTAGAACAGCAGACGTCGATACTAAGGCATAGGTTGGACATGCCCACAACGCATGTCCGTTCATGCGAGCGTGGGATGTGATAGAAATGCATCCTAGATTGCTTGTCATGTCCTTTGATGTTTTCTTTGGGTTCCTTTCGATCACTGTAAATGGAATGATCCCGCGAGCAAAAATTTGTTGAGACAGGATTGTTCCAGCGTGCATGAACCTCTTTATTGTGGATGTGGAGCTTTATGTCACGTGGTCATTTGTTAATAAATGATGTTTAACAAGTAGCAGCCACGTGGCTAACAAGTAATGGCCACTTATCATTAATGCAGTCGCACTGTAATAAATGTCGGTCTTTAATGTAGCGAGCAGTAGTACCCAAGTGTTAGTTGACCATAGAGGCAACTTCTGGCGCCTCAATGAATGAAGTCACGTCTGCCTGTTCGCCTAGAAGGGTGTGTTGTCTGCCATAATTGTTGTCATTACAGCGTTTGCATTTGTTAGTCGTGGCCAGGGCAACTTACTGCCAAAAAGACTTTCTGCGCGTCCGGTGCTTTTATGGTCGTTCGCCTCTTTGCGCACCCTGGTGCTTGGATGATTTATGCGTGCATAGATTCCTCTTGGATTTTGACTCCCTTTTTGTGAAGAAGTTTTTCGCCTTTTGGCGTGATGTCTTGTGTCTTGAAAATTTCTGTGCAGAACCATTTTTAATGGCTCTAAATAGGGCATTACTCGTTCTAACCTACGACTTACATGTTCACAACTATATATAGTCTTAGAAATGTCGCATTGGTATCCCATACAATCAAAATATCATGTTTTCCTTTTCATTATAGTTCCCGAGTAGCGAATGCTACACAAGTATTAACATTTGCCAATTTATTTTTCACATGCTTTCTTTGGAACCACCCAACATATAAAGGACTACTTCAGTGATCGATCTATTAGGTTCTACTCTACTGGAACATCAATATAATTAGAAGGAATTTCATTTTACACTATACATGATGGAGTTGTCGCATGTCCGTAGCTTGATATCATGTTGGTAAGTTGGTGGTTTGTGGAACATGTGACAGTCATATACATTTATTATTAGAGATTTTAATAGTGTATCAAATATAATAACATGTAAATTGTTGTTTATCCCAAGTATGGAAACGGGAGGTACCGAGAATTTGAGATACAAATACATTACCCACCCCTATTGTTAGAATCTAATTAAGAGTAGTAGTTAGCTCAATCACCAGCCCTTTAATTGTCTCTTAGGTTGTCTTTTTGTGAGGCAGATAGGTGATGGAGTTCATTTTTGTTCGCTCACTAAAATTAGGGTGTTTGTTCATCATCCAATAAAAAATTGACTCTGTGTCAAATTCTTTAGTCAAAACCACTTTAAATGTTTACAAAATCATTTCCAAAGTGATTTATGCTGAATGAATTTAATACGCGTCAATTTTTTTGGGAAGGATGAATAAACACCCTAGTTTTGGTGGGTGAACAAAAATTGACTCATAGATGATGGGCCAAATGTAAGGCACACTTCCATGGCCGGACTTGATATGAGCCGTATGAGGCGGCTGCCTCAGGCCCAAAAGTTTAAAGGGCACCAATTTTTACACTATTTATGTATGTAAGTTCAATTCTAAACAAAATACCAACATATTCATTCTAATAATTTTTGTCAGCATAATTTTTTTCATGTTACATGATATCTAAATGTAATACCAAGAGACAAGTCACTTAGTCAAATAAAAAAAAATGGTATAGTCGCTGTCAAAATCCTCTCACCTAAATTTGTCGTTCTAATAGTCTGATGCTCTCAAACTCCTCTACCTCTCCATCTTTGTCAATCTTCCTATCTTTCTCTTTGTGTGTGTTAAACAAGTTGTAATATTATCTTTTGGTTTAGAACATCTTCAATTTTATTAGTATTCTACTATGACATATTATTTTGGATACTATATTTTGTTTATTATTTTATTTTTTAAAATTTGTGTTGATAAATACTATTGTATTATCATCGATAAAAAAAAATATTTATATGAAAACTAAGCTTTAAAGATATTATTTTTAGAATTCGTCTCAGTTTTTAAAATCTAAAGTCCGGCACTGCACACGTACAAAAAGTTTGGTGACATTTGAAGAAGTAATTAAGAAGTTCCGACAAGGGTTAGTGATGTTATTAGTTCAGATGACATTTTGGATCTACATTTTGGATCTTACAAGACCCGTTTCCATCAGCCAATGGAGGGCGAGAGAGAGTGTCCACCACTCTTCTTTTTTTTCTTCGCACACTCGACATTCCATTCCTTCGTCCATCAACCTCAACTCTCTCTCTCTCTCTCTCTCTCTCTCTCTCTCTCTCTCTGAGACTATCGGCAGAAAGAGGAAGCAGAACACCAATCAATCCTCATAACATAGTATGAATTCTCACCTCGTTCATTGATATAGTTATGTTCGGTTCATTTTACTTTTACTTTTGCAATATGTGTGTAGAAAAAAAAAACTTTTCTTAGAGGAAGTACTAGTTGATGTGTTTGTTCTTGGTGGTGCTAGCTGTTGTCATCCACTATAACCCACTCAAAGTTGGCACCTTTCCCACCTACAGCACCACCATCCACAAGACCAATGCCACAGAATTCTTCCTCTTCAATCCAGAAGAAGAAAGCTTTGGGAATTTGGAATTCTAATACTACTCATCCAAAATTGCTTCTTTCCTATTCCAAACACGAAATTTCTTGAAATCCACGTCTTATATTGCTCCGCAAGTGTAAAAGTTCCCGACTTGATCGAGCGATCGTCATTCTTGGGTCAGTTCCTATGGAAGGCACACAGGGACCAGAGACGGCCATGGCGACGGCGAAGGGCCGAGATAAGTGCAAGAGGGACGAGTGGAGCGACGGCGGAATCCTCTCCCTCCTGGAGGTTTACGAGGCCAAGTGGCTCCTCCGGAACCGGGCCAAGCTCAAAGGGAGCGACTGGGAGGACATCGCGCGCGAGGTCTCCGTCCGGTCCTCCGGCACGTCGAAGACCCCCAACCAATGCAAGAACAAGATAGAGTCGATGAAGAAGAGGTACCGTACCGAAGCGGCGGCGGCGGCAGCAGCGAAACACCCGAGTGCGTGCTCCTCCTCCTGGCAGTTCTTCGCTCGAATGGATAGCTTGGTCAAAGGAGCACCGAATTGCTCGGCCCAACCGAGATTGAACAGTAACCTCAGTCAGGGACAGTTGCAATGCAGCCATCGCGGCGGCGGCGACGACGGGTCTAACTCGATACCTGTGGATCTCAATGCCGACAACGTTAACAACAACAACGAGGGGGAGGAGGAGGAGAAGAAGGAGAGCAAGGGAACGGATGGCGACGAGAGCGCGGACAGCGCGGCGAAGAGGAGGAAGGGGACAGGTTGCGAGGTGGCAGAGAGCATCAGGTCGCTGGCTCAATCCATACTGAAGATTGAAGAGACCAGGATGGAGATGTACAAAGACTCCGAGAGGACGAGGCTGATGGCGGAGATCAAGAAGAGCGAGATGGAGCTCAAGCGGACTGAAATCGTAGCGCGGACGCAGCTGCAGATCGCCGAGCTCTTCGTGAAGAGGTCGCGGGAGAAGAGGGATGGAGCGGACGCACAGCCGGGGCCGGATCAGGGACTGGTCAGTCATGTTTTATGCTCCTTCTTGTATGGAATTTAACACTTCGAGCACCACCTAATGTTTATTTTTCAAAGTAAGAATGGTTTATGCTCACTTTAATTATGATTTCTCTATATATAATGTTTGTCTTGTTCTTGCTGTTCTTACAAATTTGTGAGAACTATTACTGATCAATTTTAGCAATGTTGGGCAAGCACATGCTTGACCAAATAATTAACATGAAATGGTGAAGATTTGAGAAGAGTATCAAACTAGGTATATAGTCCATGTGTGCAGTACTTCATTTTTTTTTTTTTACAAGAAGATTGTTAATAATGCCAACTAATTGTCTTGTATGTAAATTTTTGACATGTCATTTGTTTCCATCATTGCATGTAATATTGGTCAATAATTTCACAGGAAAGTTTGCCTATACTGGAATCATATAGTAAGTTTAGTAAGTGCTCTCGTGTGTGTGTATAAGGAATTATGCGGGAGATCTAGATCTATAGTTGATTGTGTTTGAGCCTTGAGGAGGTCCTGAACATATATAGCTAATGAGCTTGTAAGACTATTATTAACCCTAAAGAATTGTTGGTGTGGTTTGTTCTCTTGTAGGCAGGGTTGGCCCTAGGGTAAGCCAGACAAGCCATCGGGCTTGGACAACCCCCTCCCCCCTTCCCTTTCCTTCAAAGTCTATATTTTGAGATTCCACTGGAAATGCCTCCAGTAGCTTAGGAGTTAGAAAAGCAACTCGGAATCCGAGCTCCACGTTGCCGTCAGAATCGGAGACGACCGGCAATCTAAGCGTTTGTCAAAAATTATTGTTCCTATTTTCTTTAGGCACAACATTTATAGTATTTTTTTTTTTTTCCTAAAGTTAAGAGACAAGGGACAACCAAATTTAGCTCCGATTAGGACAACCCAGCTCATTGGGCCGGCCCTGCTTGTAGGCGTCTTGGTTTGATGTTAGCACTGACCTTAACTGGACTCAGTCAGTTGTAGTTAGGGTATGCAAGCAAGTTTGATACTGATAACAAGGTAAAACTACAAGTAGCACTTTGAAGCTCCAAAAAGGCAATTCTGGTGAACAAGACACCATTAGCAACTAGGCAATGCTCTTGCCCAAAACAATAGAGCTAGTTAACTACCAAAATGAACATCCTTGAAAAGCTGGTCTAAATCAACCAGCTAGGCAATCTTCTGTTCTGGAATAAAAAAATCCAGCACTCGACCGTGCACATGAGAAATTCTCATGCATGTATCCGAATTTTGACATTTTTCATCAATAATACCAACTATTCTTCCTGCAGAAATTTTCATATAGAGTAAAAAAATTTATCCAAATTGTAAAAAAAGTAAAAACTTTAGTGAAATTGTATTCCGAGTAACGAAACGACATTGGAGATGGCGCGTGCTTGCAGCGAAGAAGGGACGCGTCATGGATGATGGCGTGCACATGGACGCGCCATGGGTGGTGGCACGCGCTGGAGAATCCCGCAGGAAGCCACATGGACGCGCGTGAAGACGCGCCATGGATGGTGGCGCGCGCTGGAGAATCCCACAGGACGCGCCATGGGTGATGGCGCGCGCCTGCCCCCCTCCACAATTCTTAATCCATTACTTTGTATTCACAACCAAGCAAACTTGATAACAATTCATTTTGTACAAAAAATCCTCCACAATTCTACTTTGCAACCATGGGAGAAGAAGCACAACTTCTAAATGACACATTAGATGGAGTATGAAAATAATATGATTAGAAGTTGCTTGGATGCAAAATAGTTTACTTTCTCACAGGTTCCATTCGTAGGTAAAGTAGAGTGGGTTGTAAGGTTGCAAAGTAGAATTGTGGAGGGGATTTTGTACAAAATGAATTAAAGTAATGGATTAAGAATTGTGGAGGGAGGAAGGCGCACCATCACCCATGGCGCGTCCTGCGGGATTCTCCAGCGTGCGCCACCACCCATGACGCGTCTCCACGCGCGCCACTGCCCATGGTGCGTCCATGTGACTCCCTGCGAGATTTTCCAGCACGCGCCACCACCCATGGCACGTCCATGTACGTCCCTTCTTCGCTGCGAGCACGCGCCATTTCCAATGTCGTTTCGTTACTCGGAATACAATTACACTAAACTTCTTACTTTTTTTACAATTTGGATAAAAAAAAGTTATCCTATATGAAAATTTATGTTCTCCCTGTAAACAATTCCAGTCGATATAGGAGGTACATAACAAGCCTTTACGAGTCCCTAAAATTAGTGTTACTTCAGGAAGACCCTATGTATGGGTTTCTATAGGAATGAATTGCTTGTCTCGCGAGTCTAAACGTAGCGGGGCGGAGCTACCCTTGGGCACCCGTGGGATGTAGCCCGCCCCAAATTTCTGAGAATTTTTTGTGTGTTTTTTGTAATATTTTTTTAGTTGTGTTTTATATTTTTGTTTAAATTTGAAGTATACAACAATTAAATATAAATAAGTTCTCAAAAAATTAATATTTTAGACGGTGGGATGCTATCGTTCAAGCTATACCTAAAGTTCAGCCATTCCTAATTTTAGACGGTAGGATGCTATCGTTTGAATATAAAATGTTGTTTACACATGTATTTTACAACTTTTTTAAAGTAAAAGTTGTAGAAGACCCCCATTTTTTACAATTTTTTCAGGATGTGTTGTAGATGAAACGTTGTAAAAGAAGTTTTTTCTTGTAGTGGATCCGTCACTGGAAAGTTTCAGAAAGTCGAGGAGGCAAGTGGTTTCAGTAATAATTCAGTGCTGGTCATGATTCTTAATTGAAGATTTATTGCAGTAGCAGTGATTCGAATATGTCCATCCATCCTATTGAATAAATGGTGATTTTTACCCAAATTATGACTATTGGTTGAAATTTATTTTTATTATTTTGGCTTTGTATTGTCAAAAAAAAAAAAAAAAAAATCTCTCATAGCTTGTCAATCTCATCATCATATTGCTTTAACATGCATGATTATCATGAAGCAAACTCCTAGTGCAACCACTCAAAAGAAAAGTAGACTTAACGAAACGTCATTTTATACTCTGTATAACATTATTAACTTCTATTGCTTGATAAATTTTTCCATGATATAGTTGTTACTTTGTTATTGTTAGGCTTCATACATGAATAAGCTATATATCTCCATATATAACCGAAACTTATCCACCTCGCTTCCTTCTGATCACTTTTTTTTTTTTTTTGAGAAGATTACCTATCAAATTCTCCGGCGCCTATTATGTGATGCAGAGATTATTAACTTCAGATTCTGTTTGTGTTTCAGGGGGATTAAAACTATTGTGTCTGCTGTGGATTCTGATGGAGAGGGATCACATATCAGCTGCTAATAATTACGTTACATGATGGATTTAGTGAAGATGCATTGCAGTGGTGACTAGTAGGGGACTGATAGTCTTCCTAATTTTAGTCAGTACTATATGGTTAGTCTTTTGAATATACTGATCATTTTTATTTATTATATTGAAGAAATAAGTACGCTTCCATTATAGTTCAAGAATTCTCTATATGGTTATAGATTCAGAGAAGTACAATAAAGTCGAAAGCTATTCACAAATTAATAGTGAATTTGGATGATAGCAATGTTTTGAAGGGATTAGTGATGCCCAAGGGATCAAGTCTACCAATGATACCACAAAGAAAACAAATACATATGTTTGCCGTCCGAGAAGATCTTAACCCCACAAACCCCTTATCTTTCGCTCAACATAAGTCTTTCCAAGATATCGCATGAAGACTCCCACGCCATACAAAATCAGCTCCGTTGTGTGGACAATTAGCTCAACCTCTCAATGTATATCAATATATCTCAAATGTGTTTCTACAAGCCATCCCAACCTCTCTTTATATAGGGAGAGAGAGGTTGGGAGTTACAAAGTGAAAAGTCACTTGGGAGTTACAAAGGTGAAGAGTCACTTGGGAACATGAAGGATTACCATGAGTTACAACACTCCCCCTTGGCTCTTCACAAACTCTGCTTGTAAACACCTCTGAGCTTCTTCATCTGTCTGTAGCTTGCTGATTCAAATTTGACCACCTACTTGTGCCTCGTCAAAAAATCTTGTCAAAGAAAACTCAGTGGAAAAAACTTTGGTCAAAGGACAAAAAGAGTACACACAGGTCAGTGTGATGGGGGTAAACTAACCATTGCAAAGGTGCCTTGTCAAAACCTTGTCAGGAAAAATCCAGTGGGAAAAAACCGCTGATCGAAGGACAAAAGAGTACACGATGGTTTAGAAGTATACAACTGGATACTCCCCCTGATCATAATAATCCTTAGTGAATAAGGGATTTGAACTGTGTCTCATTAAAAAAACCTTGTCAAGGAAAATGCAATAGAAAAAAAACTTGGTCTAAGGAAAAAAAAGTACACAAGCATACATCAGGATGCTCCCCTTTTCACTCGCACTCGACAGGGCACGGGATATACGCACAATAGGGCGTTTGGAGGCGCTCGTTGGGGCGCTCCCCCTCACATGCACACAATAGGGTGCAGAAAACTTGTTTCACTTAGGCTAGCTCTGAAAGTTTCCTAAGTCCAATTGCTCTGACATGTTTCTGGAACGAGTGTTTCGGCAGTGACTTGGTGAACAAGTCTGCACGGTTATTCTCCAATCCAATGTGTTGCACTTCAATCTTCTGAAGCACTTGTTGTTCATGTGTAAAGAACAACTTGGGCGATATGTGCTTGGTAGCATCCCCTTTGATGTAACCATGTTTCGCTTGATCAATAACAGCGGTATTGTCCTCATAGACGACAACAAGTTCATCTGGGTCATATGGAAGATCACATGTACTTCGAATATGGCCAATAACAGCTCGAAGCCATACACACTCTCTAGTCGCCTCATAGAGCGCAAGTAGCTCAGAGTGGTTCGTTGAAGTAACCACTAAGGTCTGTTTGCGAGACCTCCAAGAAATCGCCGTGTTCCCAATGGTAAAGACGTAACCAGATTGGGAACGCCCCTTGTGCGGATCAGATAAGTATCCTGCATCGGCGTAGCCAACAAGGGTCGCGTTGTTTCGAGTGCCAAGAGAGTTGGACTCACTCAAAACCGCGTAGGGATAGAACAAGCCCAAGTCCGTAGTACCCTTAAGGTAGCGAAAAATGTCTTTTATGCCATTCCAATGGCGGCGTGTTAGCGCGGTGCTGTGTCGAGCTAGACAATTCACAGCAAACGAGATGTCCGATCTAGTACATTGGGCCAAGTACAATAAAGCGCCTATTGCACCCAGATAAGAGCACTCAGGACTCAATATCTCTTCGTCGTCCTCCTTTGGACGGAATGGGTCCTTAGTAATGTCTAGAGAGCGGACGATCATGGGAGTAACGGACGACTTAACGTCAAAATGACTAAAGCGTCTCAACACCTTTTAGGTGTAGTTCGCTTGATGGACAAGAATTTTATCTTTACGGTGCTCGATCTGCAGGCCGAGGCAAAATCGTGTCTTCCCAAGATCCTTCATCTCGAATTTCCTCTTCAGGATATCAGCAGTTTCTGACAAGTCTTTTTCGGTTCCTATGAGATTCATGTCATCTACATAGACCGCGATGATTGCGTATCCTGAAGTGGATTTCTTTATGAACACACATGGGCAAAGTTCGTTATTAATGTATCCCAAACCGATCAAGTATTCGCTTAGGCGGTTATACCACATTCGCCCGGATTGTTTCAATCCATATAGGGAACGCCTCAGTCTAATCGAGAACGCGTTCCGTGGTCGGAAACTACTTGATTCAGGCATCTTTAGTCCTTCAGAGACTCTCATGTATATCTCTGTGTCCAGATCCCCGTAGAGATAGGCTGTGACCACATCCATGAGCTGCATATTCAGTTTTTCGGAAACTACTAAACTGATTAAGTAGCGGAACGTTATGACGTCCATTACTGGAGAATACGTCTCCTCGTAATCAATTCCAGGGCGTTGTGAGAAGCCTTGCGCCACAAGGCGAGCCTTGTATCGCACAATCTCATTATTCTCATTACGCTTCCTTAGAAAAACCTATTTGTGACCAACTGGTTTAACATTGGGTGGTGTTGGAGCTACAGTTCCAAACACGCTTCTTTTTGCTAAGGAATCTAATTCAGCCTGGATTGCTTGTTTCTATTGTGGCCAGTCCGTTCGTCGTTGACACTCGGCAACGCTGCGAGGTTCCATGTCATCATTGCTCATAATGTCAGTGGCCACTGAGTATATGAACACATCATCGATGACAGTTTCGTTTCGCTTCAAAATATCGTCTAAGCTAGCGTACTTGACGGATATTTCGAGGTTATCGGCATGATTAGGAATAGGCATTTCATTTGGAACACGCTCTTCTAATACATCGCCGTGATCCTTAATGATCTCATGTGGCAAAACGCTTTTAACAAGATTTCTCCGTTTCCGGGGCAAAACATCTTTGGAACCAACCGATCTTCCCTTCTTTTTGGGAATAGCGGCGGACTGGACGGCCGATGGCAGCGTCCTTTGCTCGGCGGGTTCGACCGAAGCAACATGTTTCACAGGAACATGGCGTCTCTCAGGGACGTCTATCCTTGCAGGCACATTTGCAGCAGGTATAATTGATCTCGTAACTTTTGCTAGGTCGCTAAATGCGTCTGGCATTTGATTTGCAATATCTTGCAGACCTAGAATCCTCTGCACTTCCTTATCACTATGTGCAGAGGGGGGATCATGATGAGCAAAAGCGGGCACATGCCACGCTAATTCACGTCGTTCCTCATCAACGTTAGCGTGCATTTCTTCCCCTAACGACGGGAAGATTGCCTCATCAAAGTCACAATCCGCGTGTCTCGCGGTAAAGAGATCGCCTGTCAAGGGCTCTAAATAGCGAATGATGGACGGGGAGTTACAACCGACATATATTTTTCGTCGCTTCTGAGGTCCAAATTTTGAACGTCTTATCGGCTCAATTGGAACATTGACTAGGCACCCAAACACACGTAAATGTGAGATGTCAGGCTCACATCCAGTAACCAGCTGGTACGCGAAAAGTGGTTGGGTGGCCATGGGCCTCAGACGGACCAAATTCGCAGCGTGCAAAATTGCATAGCCCCATGCAGATAGTGGGAGTTTGGTGCGCATAACCAAGGTCCGCGCTATCACTTGCAGTCGCTTTATAAAAGCTTTCGCTATACCATTTTGGGTATGAACATACGCAACAGGGTGTTCAAGATTTATTTCCAAAGTCATACAATAATCATCGAAAGTCTTTGATGTAAACTCCGCGGCATTATCAAGTCTAATAGACTTTATCGGATAATCTGGATGGTGAGCCCTTAACTTAATGATCTGGGCGAGGAGTTTAGGAAACGTTGCATTTCGGGTGGACAACAACACTACGTGTGACCATCTAGTCGATGCATCAACCAAAACCATGAAGTATTTAAATGGTCCGCATGTTGGTTGGATTGGTCCACAAATATCTCCATGAATTCTTTCAAGGAATTGAGAAACCAATCTTGTAGGTTTCACATGGAGCGGCTTGAGATTCGTCTTTCCAATCGAGCAAGCTTGGCAAAGGCTTTTCGGATTTATAACGAAATTCTTTCCTCCAAGAGGATGCCCATGCGATGCATTCATAGTGCGAAGCATCGTATTTTGACCCGGATGACCCAGCCGGTCATGCCATAGCATAAAAATGCTCTCATCAACTAGCGCTCGGCGAATGATGAGATTACTCTCGATGTGTTGTATCGTAGTGAGATACAAACCACTTAAAAGACTTTTCAACTTCTCCATGATACGCTTTTGGCCATACTGAGTGGAGGTAATGAAAAGATACTCGAAGCCATGTTCTCGAGCAGTTTTAACATAAAATCCGTTTTCTCGAATATCCTTAAAACTCAGTAAGGTACGACTGGACCTTGGAGAATATAAGGCCTCTGATACTTCAACGGGAGTACCATTGGACAACGAAAAACGGGCTTTGCCAAAACCTTGAACAAGGGTTGAGGGTCCCGAAATGGTTGTCACTGAGGTTACTTTAGGCGTATAGGAGATAAAGTATGATTTATCTCTCAAGATAGTGTGAGTTGTTCCACTATCAACCAGACAATCTATTGTCCCGTGGTCCATGCCTATAAGTAAAGAAAATTAAAGTTTGTCACACGTTTGAGGAAAGTGCTTGAAATAGAACTTTAATTTATCGAAAAAACAGAAAATACAAACCACCAAAAGTTTCATGACTTAAATCAAATATAGAGAGAAAATGGAGATTCATTCTTCCATTTCTGCTATAAAATTGGGGGTCTCAAGATTTAGATTTTCGCACTCGTTGGCCAGATTTGCTTCGTCCCGGCGCCCCTTGTGATAGTTATCAACTTCTTGGGGGGTTGCCATGCAAGTCCGTTGCATATGACCATAAGCACCACATTTGTAGCAGAGAGTAGGCGCTTGGCCTTCCACTCTCGCTTTGGGACGACTGGCCCGTTGGTTCTTACCATGAGACTGTCTAGGAGTCAAAGGTCCTTGGTTCTTGTTAGAACCTCGCTTTGGGTGACGAGACTTAAACTCGTCTCTGTTCCTTGGTTGGGACGACTGGCCCTTGTCTCGTTTCCACCGTGGATTTGGTCCACCGAGAGCGTTTGCATCAGGCATTGGAATTGCCTTTGTTCCAGCAGGACGAGAATTGTTGTTTCTCATTAAAATGAGACTGTTCTTCTCGTCTAGTAAAAGCTGGGTGATGAGCTCGGGAAACTTGGTGAACTTAGACTGACGGTATTGCTTCTGGAGCAAGTTGTCAGTGGAAGGAAATGTGGTGTATGTTTTCTCCAATAGATCACTGTCGGTTAATATCTCACCGCAGTATTGGAGAAGTGATCGAATCCTGCAGACTTCATTGTTGTAATCAGTTACACTCTTGAAGTCTTGGAAACGTAGGTTTAACCAGTCATGGCGCGCTTCAGGCAGCCATATGGTCTTCTGGTGGTCGAAGCGCTCTTTCAGAGAGTCCCATAGCGTCTTCGGCGAGGAGATTTCAATGAACTCCGCCTTCATGGCGTCAGATAAATGCCTGCGGAATAGAATCATCGCTTTGGCGTTCATTGAGCGAGTGACTTCCACTTCACGCTCTTCCTCGTTATAGATGACGTCCAAGAGGCCCTGCGCATCTAGATGGTTCTGGATGTCTTGCGTCCAGTCCAAGTAGTTCTTGCCAGAGGCTTCAAGGATGGGAAAATCAATCTTGATCGACATTTTTCTACAACAGGAGAAAAAATCTTGATCAGTCAACATATAAAACGTCAGGTTTATATGGATTTGGTTTGTATAAGCAACAACAAACAATCGTAAATAAAACCAACGGTTTTGATAAAACAATTTTTTTTTAAATTTTTTTTCTTATATCGATCGACGGGCCGATATAGAGAGTTCAATTAGTTTCTTGTAAAAATGCATAATTATAAATACAATTTGAGCAAAAAAATATATTCGGTCAACCCCTTTCAGTAGCTCTACGTGAATATGACCAGGCGGAAAAATGAGGGAGGAGGGTCACCGAGGACCTCTTAAGAACCAAGCCCCAAGTTCTTTCTGACATCATACTTGTAATGCCCCGCTCCGTACGGTACATTATGCTGAGTCGTTGACTCGAAGAGTAGCGTTGACCCGATTGCGTATCGATACGAGTCGATGCGAAGAGTTGCCTTGTCCCGAAGAATGCATCGAGCGAATCGATGCGAAGCGCCACGTTGCCCCGAAGGATGAGTGTGTTGAATCGGCTCGAAGATTCTAAGAAATCGAATCGACCAAGGCGCAAGTCCGAATCGATGCAAGTATTGATTTTAGTTGGTTTCGTGTGCAGGTTATACTTTGACGCAAAAATATTAGAGGTCGATCTTCGGCAATATTTAGTAAGGGGTCCGCGGAACCAAATCGACGCCTTGCGACGGGCTGAGACTTGGACACGCTAAGGCAAATCGGACGTATGATTCAAAGAAGCACGAAGTGCTCAAATGGCTAAGTCAGGAGAGTGGCCGTGCAACAAAGTTAGGGAATCGAGCCGCATCGGCTCGGCGAAACGACGAAGGCAAATCGACTCGAGGTGGGAGGATTGACTTCTTTTTACTCCTTCATTCGATAAGTCAAATATATCATTGTATGCTAAAAGTTAACCTATCGACGCCACGGGCGTGGTCCGATCGGAAGTAAATCATAACGTGTGTCGAACACTAAGTTAGTACAATTGAAATGAAACGTGCATCAAATGCACAAGTCGCTACGGAACATTGGATATCGCTAAGGCGAGTGCCTCGGTGCGCAAGCCGCAATAACATGGGATAACTGTACTCGGCGAGTGCCTTAGTGCACGAACCATACCGTGCCTTCGTGCACGAGTTAGAACGGCTAGAACATTGAAAGACAATAGGCGAGCGCCCTAGCGCGCAAGCCACGGACATTGAATGCTAAGTCATAGAACATCGGAATACGGTCGAAACGTGCCTACGTGCACGGGATAATAAAAGATGGCTTCGTTGCGAAAGAATACAGTTGTGGCATGAATGTGGCGGAACTGTCGGATATGACATAATGCCTCGAAAGGTGTTCGAGACCTTCGGGTCGTTCGGTTGACGAGCATTGAGTTGAGGCATGATGCCATTGAAACATTGAAACGAAGAATGAAACGTAAGAACATAGAAAGTTAACGGAGAAATGCGAGATGGTAATGCGGCATGGTGCCCTTCGAAATATTCGCGGCCTACGGGCGTTCGTTGAGGACATTCGGGCGTTGTGCCAATTGAAATAGCGATAAGCGAACTTGCTTGGTTGTATGAAATATAAGATTCGTTGCATGGCCAAATGGTCAAATGGTCAAATGGACTTAAAGATATAAAAGCCCGTGCATGGGTTTCCCTCGAACGCGGCGCGCCAGGGCGCTGGGACCGTTCGACCTAGGAGGGATTCGTTTTCGGTATTGTTGGTGCCACTTCGACCAGACGGGTAGCAACCTTATGGTGAATGTGTTAAGCAACTTGCTGCGATTATTTCGATGGCCTCTGATGTTGGTTAGCAACCGCACAGAGTTAACATCGTCTTATGTTTCGAATATAAGTCTATTCTAGCTTGACAAGCTAGTGACCTTCATATAGTTAAGGGCGATGGGTTTGGAAGTGCAAGGTATGCGTATATCCTGCATGGATGGATCCGAATAGAGGGCACTTATAACATGACAGGGAAAACAGATAGACGTATTCATCTTGCGTCGGTTGCAAGGGCGGGTGCGTCGATAAGCTAAGTTGCGCCACGAATCAAACACGAGAATGCTTGCTTGCCTATTCAATTCGATAACATGCTTGCTATGATAACATGCTTTACGCTTTCGAAGATGCCATGAAATTGACCCTAAGGAGAACATAGCAAGATCATAAGCTAAGATGCATGATTCAACATAAATATTACAATGTCGGTTTAGAAAGAAGATCTTTGCTTCAGTACATGCGAGGACGAACGTACTGATCCCCCACCAGCTTCATGCAGGGTGCAAGGAATGGATTGCTCGTGGCGAAGCGTTGCTTGAACGTGTTGAGGCTTGGAATGCCGAAGCGCATTGAAGCGTGCGATCGCATTGACGCTCGGACTATGCAACTGGATTGATGCGGCCGAGATATAGAAGGCATGATGTATGGAACGATGAAATCCTTTGTGGGCAAGAGAGAACCTGAGTGTTGTAGCCAATCTGGCAAATTCCGTTTGGGCTATCGAAAGCCTTTGTAATCTGATTTCGAATATCAATAAAGAGATTTGTTTCGTATACTCTGTTTTCCTTTCGTTGTGAATATCAACTTAAAAGATAACCATTTGAGAACTTGTCATCTTGCCTTGCACGAGATGCAAATCCAGGCTCGTGCGGCATCACGTCCCCTGCGAGGACGATAATTCGGGTGATTCCGGGTCGGGGCGTGACAATACTCAAATAGGTGAGCCTATTCGGAGAGACTTCGTAAAAAAAATTTTCAAATGTAAGAATAAATAAGATTTTTCAAAAAATTCACATTATTTGCGAACTGTGCAAAATAGGTGACAATTTAGTGCGTGCTCAAAATGAGCGTTGCCTTTGAAAAATTATTAGCCAAAAAAAATTATTTTGGAAGGCCCAAATTTGGCGGTGCCAGAATTTGTTTATATAGCCAAGACAATTTTTCAAGATTTTCCGTTATTACGTTAAAAAAAACGTACAACATAAACAGATAATAACACACAAAAGAATTGGTGCCTAAGCAAGCGGCACCAAAAAAATGTCAACTATTTTTCTGACGTCTAATGAAGCGACGCCAAAAAAATAGCGAGAAAAAAATACAATTTTACTACCCATCTGTTACAATAATTCACTGAGTAACATAAAGAAAAAAAATGCTGCTGAGGTGCTCGGCAGGGCGCAGATGGCACTGAGGTGCTCGCCGGGGCTCTCCAAATCCATCATTATCAAAAAAATGTTAGCATTTAAATTTTCTTCGTCAACATGAAAAAAAAATTTCAAAAAAATTTATTTTTTCAGAAAAAAAAAACTAACAAATATTTTGTTGGGATAAGTACTATTTAAACAAAAAAATTTCTGAAATTGTCAGTTTCAAAATTTCAGAAAAATGTCTTTTACCAAAATATATACAGCAGACTATTTGATAAACACGCCAAAGTATATTTTGATTAAAAAAAATTTGAACAAAATATTGTGTTTTACCAAAGTATATTTTCGTAACAAAATTTCTGTAACAAAATATATTGCTGTAACAAAATATATTTGATAAAAAAAATTTACTCGTATATATTTTTCAAAAAAAATTCTGAGTATATATTACGAAAGCTTCTACTACTCTTAAAAATCACACACTTCATTTCTTAAACAGTAAGTATGTCCAAATTCATGTTGGGAACGAAATTCGGATGAAAAATAAATTTCGTGACGACTGAAATAAGTCGGAAACATCATGCAATACACAATCGAACCATCGTAAACATAGAATTTTTATGTGAACCATGAAGAGTCTAAGTAGAAGACGAAAAATTTACTAGACGAATAGAAGCGAAAAAAATCACTCTACTACAATTTCTCCTACCGATCTCAGAAACTTAGAAAATGGACCAACCACAACTACTCAAAATGAAGAGTATATTAACAAAAAAAATTTACCTTTCTTACCTTGTGGTGGAAGAAAGTGAGAAAACGATCGGTACGTCGGATCTCCGGCGTTGCACGAGCAAGGTGCTGATAACGTGTTGTGTGGACAATTAGCTCAACCTCTCAATGTATATCAATATATCTCAAATGTGTCTCTACAAGCCATCCCAACCTCTCTTTATATAGGGAGAGAGAGGTTGGGAGTTACAAAATGAAAAGTCACTTGGGAGTTACAAATGTGAAGAGTCACTTGGGAACATGAAGGATTACCATGAGTTACAACAAGCTCAAAGTTTTTACACTTTTCCAATTGTGACCATTGGCCATTATGACCAACTGAACTAGTTCGAGTCGACCTCCCAGAGACATTTTTGTGCTTGCCAACCTTCTAATCTTTGATGAACATAATCCACTATCCCTGTACAATCAACATCCCGAGCATAGAGTCGCAGGCCAAGGTATTTTGCTGGAAGACTTCCTTTCTAAATCTGAACCAGGGAATTCAAATCCTCGTTATTCGAGCACATGGTACTGAAGTAGATCTTACTCTTATATATCATGATTTACTTGAAGTCCTGATAGTCTACCAAATTTTCCATTAGCTGGGTTATATTAGTTGAAGTCCTGATAGTCTACCAAACTCTTCCATTGCTAGCTTATGCCCATATGAGCAGCTGCAGCTGTGCTGCTGTGCGCATATGCGTAGATAGCACAATTGGCATATAATTTCACTGATTGCAGGATTTGAACAGTTATGGAAAGATAGAGTCAAATATCCAGATCCGATTTTTGTGGGATTTGAATTTAATTCGATCTTTTCTTTCCGTAATTGGTTGGCGACCATGATTAGGGTTGGGTTTCCTCCCTACTTTATAAATACCCTACTTTATAAATATTCTTTTCGTGCCTCCTTTGAGGACTTACTTCGAAATTGAGGGTCTGCTTGGATTGAGGGAAAAAAAGTAGAGTTAAGTGGGGTTAAATGAGGGAGAGTTAAGTGAGGGGTAGTAGAGTCAATACATATAATCTTGTTTGAATCGGAGGAAGAGTTAAGTGAGGGGTATTTAATAACTCTTGCTTGGATTGAAGGTTTTGAGTGAGAAGAGAATTAGTAAAAGTATGATAGTTACCAAAATAACCTAATTACATATGTCATAAAATTAAATTTGAATGAAATTTTAATTATAACTTGTCAAAATATCTTCACAAATTAGGAAGGTACGGAGCAACATGTTGAAAACAAAAAAATGGAAGAAATATCATAATATTTTATAGAACAAATGAGGGATATTTATGACTTTTTAAACAAAACCCCTCAATCACCCTCCTCAACTCTCCAATTTGGGGGGTTAAAAAAATGGACAAAAGAGGGTGAAATAAACCCTCACTTAACCCTCTATAACTCTCCCTCCTGACCCCCCGCCCTCAAACCAAGCATGGTTTTATTTTCCCCTCACTTAACTTCCCCTCACTTAACTCTCTTAACCCTCAATCCAAGCGGACCCTAAGAGCGGAAGAGAGGGGATTACAACGGCTACCATTGGAGTCCAGGAGTTTGTGCGAGTCTGAATAGAGGTAATAACGAATGTTCCAGAAGTTCTTGTGTGAACTTGCTGGTTCCTGGAAGCGAATCGTATAACGACGAATCTTGCTTTGAGCAACGGTAATTCTCATCGCCCTAGCAAGCCGATTGTTTTCCGTTTGTTCTTCTTATCTTCTTTATCTTTGTACACGTTCTATCTCAATTGCAAGGAATAACAGATTACTTTTTGTCAGTTTGTAATCTTAGAACGAAAAGTTGTAATCGAGTTCTTTAGAGAATAAAATTATTTGTGTGAGATCTCTAACGTCTCGACTACAACTTTGGTATCAGATCAGAGAAGCAAATCTCCTAGGATGTTCTGTGTGAAATCTCTATTTTTGGCATATATTCATCCTTCCTTACATCTGCTCGAGAATAATAATATTTTCACTATATCCTAATTTTATTTTAATTAGTACTCCCTCCAATTCTAAAAAATTATGACATTTTTTTGGGCAACTAAATTTATAAATAACATATTACGAAGGAATATGGTAATACTAATTAAAATAAAAATGTGAGCAGTCGAGATATGATTAGCAATAAGATAAATACAAATAACTTATAAATAAACACACCAGCTTAAAGTAACTTATAAATAAACACACCAGCTTAAAGTTATCCGCGAGACATCTTAACATAGTATTCCCAGAATATCCCTTTTTCCCTATTCTCTTCTCGCTCCTCCAAAACTCCTCCTCTCCCAGATGACGACCGAAGACGAAGAACCCATGGCAACGAGATCCGATCGTCCGATCCCCAATCGCTCCCTATCTCATCCGTCGAAGCCACGTGGGAGGGGCGCGATGCTCCTCTCCCTCCTCCTCCAAGCCCTAGTAATGGCGGTCGCTCTCCTCCTCTTCTTCCTCTTCGCCGGCTTCGCCACCTTCGTCCTCGCACACCTCTTCGTCGCCGGACGCTATCTCCGCCGCTACCGCCGACGAAACCCTAACCCTGGCCTTAACGCTTGCGGCCTCTCGGTTGACGTTCTGAAGAACCTCCCGTTCTTCTACTTATCGGGTGCGACCCGAAGCCCATTAAAGGAGGATTGTGTGGTTTGTCTGGAGGGGCTGAGGGAGGGGCAGAGATGCCGGTCGTTGCCGGGCTGCGGACATTGCTTCCACAAGGACTGCGTGGACCGGTGGTTGGTGAGGACGCCGGCGTGTCCGCTATGCCGCGGCGGTGTGGGGGTGGTCGACCGGAAGGAGATCGCCGCGGCGTGAGAATTTGATCTCTTTTCTCGTCTGTGAGTTTGAAATCTTGAAATTTTGTAAATTAGGGTTTTTCTTTTTTGGTATGGATGAACGTTGCCATTGTGATTATTAATGTTAGTCGATTGTCCGGCTTCAATTTCTTTTTCATGTTGATCATAGTCTTCGATTATTAATCTTGGTTATGATATGTCGTATCGGATACGGTATCGGACAAAACAACTAGAACACGCCTGAATCGGTGCAGTGTCGTATGAATGAATATCCGTGGAGCATAGTTTACAACTTTTTGAGTTTTGATAGGAGGGGTTCAATTTGATTAATGTTGTTTGCTTCTAAGAAATGTTTAGGGAAAGATGAACCATTCATTGGTCTAAAAGATTGATAAGTAGATAAGGGAGTTATCCAAGTTTTGAGGCTACTGTTGGGGTTACCGTTATGAAACAGTATACAAATGCAACCATAATAAATGACAACAACAGCCAGAGCAAGAAAATAAGCATCGAAATGAAAGAATTTGTGATGGAGACACTATTGATACAGCAAAATCGCACCTTATGGAACAATGTCACAACTAATATGGGATGATAGCTCCATTTACATGTTTCGTAAGAGTTCCTTATTGTCATGTAGCTGTCGGACCAATTTCCTTGTATTTGTCTTGATTTGGATGAAAGCAGCTTGTTCTTTGTTCAAGTCTTCTTAGTCCACTAGTGTGACGAACATCACCATTCCCCACCGAAAATGTTTAACAGCTGCTGACGTAATACCAGGATTAATAATTAGTTCAATTCATTATTGAACTTAAAATGTAGTTAAAAACATTTAAGCTCTGCCTAAGTAATTGTTAATATAATAATATAGGACTAGTAAACATTAACAACCAACATAACAGTCTGGTATTTCCCATATTCTGCAGGATACCCCATTACTATTCAAGGGTGGATTTTACCTGACTGCGTTTTACCCATTTCTGAGGGTCACTGAAAGCGGTATATCGATGGATACACGGACGCACTAAGTGACATGCTTTGGTTAACCCAATTTCATAACATTGGGTTGATGGGAAGAAGTTGGGGAGAGTAGTTACAATGTAAGGATTGGAAACTTTACCTGGTGATTGGGATTGAATATAACAAAAGAATTTCTGAACCTGAATCATGTAAGTTGCAGGGATGTGTAGCTTTCTGTAATAACATGTTAAACCAGCTCGCCTGCTCCTTTTGATTGATAGTTTTAAGCCAATCATCACTTTGTTACAAAATTTGTTTGGTATTTGGGTAACTACACTTGATTGAATGGTATATGGCATGGCTAGGAAAAGGTTATACTTTATTGGCTCTTCATGTTATCTTTCCACTTCAGGTTATACTTTCCCAAGATCTTGGTGGTAGAGAACATAGAACGGTTCAAATGACCTTAGGACACTCCAAGACTATGAAGCACATACACTCCAAAAATCTTGGCCGGACATGTACTGAACACAACCCGAACACTCCAAAATATCCTAGGACACACCAGAATAGGTGTTGTGTCCGTGTCTCCATGTCGTGTTGTATCCGTTACCAGAGAGAACACCAGCTCCTTCGGTAGAGTGGAATGTGTGTATAATGTTTGAGGAAGATTATAGGTTTGATTCGAGTGTCCACAAAACTATGGTCGCTAGGGCTAGCTATGCTTTTGATTTCCTTATCTGCAAATCATGACTCTATGAATCAGTTTCCTGATTGTAGTAAGTAGGCTAGATTAACAAATTAATAATATTGGATATAAGAAATTGAGACGAGAATGAGAAATTATATCCTAAGAATTACCGGTGCACGGTTTTGTATTAGTTGTTGCGAAGAATAACAAATCAGTACCATCTTAGGTTGGGTGTTAGTTTTTACTAATCGGCATCGGTCAAAGTCAAACTTGAAGAAGACTTGGCTATCCTGATTGCAGTACCCAAATTGGCAGTGGCAAGAAAATACTGTTGTTATAGAACTCGAATGATTTAATTGAACTGAACAGAAGTAAAACCGTAAATTGCAATATGCAATATGCAATATGCGAGTTCAAAACAACATATCAAACCAAATTTGTTTAACAATTTCTGAGATATGTTTCTTGTTCATGGTGATGTGAGGTGTACTCATGTTTCTTCTTCTTTTTTCCTGGCAACTAACAGTGGGAATAAAATCCTCCTGCATTGATGTACAGGTTGTTTGCCTTGTAGAAATTCAATATCATGTAATGACTTTTTACATTTACTAGATCGAAGTTTGGGTTTATCCTGGTTTAAACTGATCTTTAGAATGATGCCTCAGACTTCTCAAGTCTTGCAAATTTCTGTACTCGGAGCACTAGTTTGTCCAATTCTTACAGATCAAAAAGAGTGTATTTTCATACAGCTGTGTATTTTCATACAGCTGTTTGAATGATATCTATATGAGATGGTACGAAAATGATACAGGGTTTATAGCTTATGAAGGGTCTTGCGACCTGCTTCAATTTGGACCTCTGAGTGGTCTGTCTGGTTCCGAAGGTTTATCCTCGTTAGTTAATAGAAACCATGGATTTCTTGAAGATATGTGTACTGGAAAATTATTTTACTTCATTCCCCAGACTATGCCCTTGTTTTGACAGAAACTATGGACGATGTGAAAAGGATCAAAATGCATGCATCTCAATGATCAGCTTTGAACAATAGATATCCGCATAAGCCAAGAAAGAAACTATCATCATTAGAAGTTGATTTTCTATGCATGGAAGATTGATATATTAAAAGATTAGAAATTGTCAAATATATTATATAACACCATAGCAATACTTCTTAGCCATTGTAGTGTTATTGCGGTACGTCTTTGGTGTTGTAGTGTTATAGACTTCGGTTCATACCATTAGTAGTCTCATTCTAACTAGTCAGCCATGTAATAAAAAAAGGGCAAATGTTAAAGACCACCCCTTTTTTTACTAAGGGCAACCCATTTACTAAGGACAACCATGCCTTTGTATTTTTTTACTAAGAGCAACCTAAAGTTCACAAATTTACTAAGGACCACCAAGAGGACTTTGGAGGAGGACTGCAGTCCTGTCTTCACGCGGTGGCTGGGGGCTTTGGATTTGGGGTCAGCCGACGGGCTTGTGCTCGTGCGGAGGAACTGCTTCGGGGAGGAGCTCGGCGGACTGGGAGGCACGCGGTGGAGGGGTTGGGGTCACCGGAGATCCGGGTCGCGAAGCTCGCGGACGTCATAGAGGAGAGCTCGAGGAGGCGGAGGAGAAGCTACAATGACCGCCGCAGCCCCACCCCCCCCCCCCCCCCCCCCCCCCTCTCCTCGCCGCTGCAACATGTGACAACCGTGACCACTGCATAGGTACGACTACTGAGCTTTCCAAAAAAAAAAAAAAAATTCTTAGACGTCAGTTGTTGTGAGCCTTGTGACCGCTGCAACATGTGACATGGAAAGCTCTGCTGTCGTTTTGGAGGGTTGGGCAAGTGGAGTTGGGGACTTGGAAGGGGTGGCTTTGAATAGAATCAATCTATGGAGTCATATTATTCACTTCAGACCTTCATATTTATTTGTTGAAGGAACGAAAGGGGGTTGAACGAACGAAACGAAAGGGGGTTGAACGAACGCAACCGTGGATTGTTCGCAGGGAAGGCGGACTGCAGGCCTTGCCTGCAGTCCTGTCTTCATTTTGGACTGCAGGCAAGTCCTGCAGTCACTGTAGGTTAAAAAAAAAAATTTGTCAATCTAGGACTGCATGCAAGTCCTGCAGTCTTTGTTTGACAGGAGCGGGGTGGCCCTTAGTGTTTTCAAAATGGCAAACTTGTAATTTTTTTAAAGTTTTAAGTTGGTGACCCTTATTAAAAAGGGGGTGGCACACTGGCATTTAACATTTGCCTAAAAAACAAGCAAACATATAGCTGAACAAAAGGAGGACAGAAGTAAACCCTGCGCAAGCTCACAAATTGTAACCGCTACCTTAACTTCAAAAAAGAAGAAGAAAAGATTTAGCCCACACATAACACATGGAGTCCTCAGCTATGGAGCTTTTTGCCATTTAAGACCTCCCGAGTACTCTCACGCCAAAGGAGAACAGTTCTGCAGCTATTCTATCCTTACTACCCATATCTCAATCAAACTCTTCCAAGTCTTCTCTGATCTGAATCCAAACCCTCAAATTGCTCCTGAAACAACTTTCAGATCGGCATTTTTTTCACTCTCCGTGAGGCTTGCAAGACGGTCTTCACACAGAAGAAGAGAGGTGAAGCCTCAAACAGAATGAATAACTAACGGCCAGAAGCTAAACTGATATAATGTTTCTGTAAAACTATATAATCCATTCTCAGAACACTACTTTTGATCTCTAGACGCTCCATTTACCTACAAATTAGACATTCTCAGAACACTATCGATTTCCAGATTAGATGATGCTCCAGTCTCCTACATTATAAAGAGAAGAAACAGTCAACAGAAGTCGCTCAATATGGATGTTGAACCTCAGTTTGTTAAAGCAATCAACAATGGAAATCCAATGATTCTGAATTATACAACTCAGAGACTAACATATCCAGTCAAGTCAAACAACTATTTGTTAAAATAACAAATGACAAAACAAACTTTCTGAATTTGATGTCCCAAGCTACTGCCATGTGCATGTATATTTTGAGTATGACTAATCGAGTAAGTTTAGTTGTGTGATATCAATAATAATCATACAATCACTACAATATTCATACTCATACTTTTAGTGGTATGTATTTATTGTCTTTTACATATTAGTAATATGAGCCTTCCAATTATCTAACTATATTTTTTATTGTGATTAATTGATTAAGTTTAGCATTATGATATTACTAATAATTATGCAATCACTATTAATACTTAAACTTTGCGTAGTCCAAATGTGCATTAAATGTATCGTACTTGTTACTATGTATATTGCTTTTTCGTTTAACATATATTTGCAGAAAAGTAATAAACAAGATCAATCATGAACATATGCAATGAAGAAGTCATGATGACCAAGGACAATACTTGCCTATAAGATTTATCTGAACCACCCAACGATATCTTTGGGACCACACACTCGCGGGTTCCGTTCTGTGTATCTTTGAACAATTGTTGTTAAGGTAGCTTTCACGATATAAAGGAAGAAGTCAATACAAGCCATCATCATTTTAAGACTCTAAAGAAGCATGTACCTACATATTCTATCAAGATTTTGTAATGAGCTTAGTACTAATTGTAAACACAAGAAATAGATGACAAAAATCGAAAGTTATGGTAGAAAATAACCCAAAATTACTTTTGAGCAGTCAACGAAATTTTGAGGAACACCGAACTTCTGGTTCTCCAAACTAGAGGTTATACAAAGATATTCCTTAATTTATTTGCTCAGATATTCAATATGATACCCATCTGCCTTATATCCTTGAAACTCTTACTATTTTTCTGAAATTAGGAGTATGTACATGTTGGATAAATGTACTACATCGGAGCCTTCAATTAATTTGAGCAATAGTAGTACGTTCGATCTAGTATTAATGTTGGAGAAACATATCATATTCTTAATGATATTAGTGTGTGTGTAGTAGCATTTTAAACCATTAATTAAATATAGAACTTCAGGTCTATGATAGTTGGTAGGACAACCAAACATCCCTAGTCATCCTACGGATTGGACAAACTTATGGTACAAATTTTCTAATTTATATAAGTTTTGTAACTTTGAAATATATATTGCAACTATGAAATACTAATATTCAGGTTGGTAATTTTTACTTTTGGTCTTTCGAGGGCTAGCAACCCACTACGACCTACAAAAGTTAGTTCGCGGTCAACTGGTTTTCCCTGAACATGCAGTGTAATACATATCATGCATGCACCCATTTAGGATGGCAAAAAGTTAATACAATAATTTGTATTCTCATTTTTAATCATATATGAATAAAAGTCTTGGATTTGACATAAGTAGAATCAAAACTTATCATAAGCCATAATCAGTTATTATACTAAGCGTGCGCATGCAATATGATGTAGATCATTTGTCATATATCACCATTAAAACTTGAGCAGTGAATGAGTCACCAACATGTCATTATAACTCTTGTTTAAAAGAATTGAGTTCTTGGTTTCACTCTATAAACATCATATGGTATACATTTGATATTGTCCAATTCAAATTATTCAATTGTTATGAAATAACTTGTCTAATTGACTTAGTCTATTTATTTTGAAAGTTTGGGTAGAATCCTTAATATAAAACATACTGGATAGAACTAACATACATGCATCTATACTAGACTCCTTAATATAATATTTTTATGTAGTGACATCGATAAAAATAATCTATATGAATAATCTCAAATGGCCATACGAGAGGTAAATGTATAGATTAATTTTCTTTTAACGAAAAGTAAGCAAATCTAAAATAACATGGCATGACCATAATATGAGAACATGAATCTACACTTTTATCGATAGGGGTTGTTTCGTAAAGATAATACAAGGAAGGGATGAAACATTCCAACAATGCATGTACTCATGATTGAATGCAATCTTTTATTCAAATTAGTGCCTAAGACGTAAACTCATAGAGCATCTTCAAATGTTAGCGCTTGATGTACCTTTCAACAGGTAAGTCTATATGCCAGTGAAATGTTCTTTAATGAAAATAACTACGAGTCATGAAATTTTATTTTTGAAGATAAGTTAATTTTCGTGAATGGGTCATACGCTAAAGAAAGATATTACACTCGTACTAAAAAGTGTTATATCCTAAATTTATTTCAAGTCATTATAGAGACCCAATCTGCCGACAAAGGATCGGAACTTATGATATTAAGGATTATGGCTAAGGATTATATTTGCAGCAACATCAACACAAGTAATCGAAAGTGCAAATTAACCATAATTGATTATACAAGTATGGTATCAAATAACACAAGATAAGTTTATCTAGAGTGCAAACACATAACAATGCAATGATGGAAGTGACATACAATCATACATTTAGCAAAAGAAAGTTTGTGTCACAACTGTCATGCCCCAATACTAGAATACGAAGAACAGTGGTATGACAAGGACAGCTACGCACTACAGAGTACATGAGCACCCCATAATACGGTCACGACTATCACTAAACAATGGGGTGCATACTACAATCAAGTCACCTCACACAAAACATGCATGTCTCAATTAGTCAATCAAGAAACAGTAAATAAAGAGCATGTAAGATAAAGCAATAAGACATCCTCAACGCTCTAAAAAAATGATCAAGAAACTAGCTATGCAAAATGATAAGCTAGTATAGTGCCAAGTGTACATAATCATAGCTAGTATAGTGCCAAGTGTACATAATCATAGCTAGTATAGTGCCAAGTGTATATCATATGTCAACCACAGTCTGAATAAGTACATTCATGTAAAGAAAAGTAAATATCCAAAATATCCGGATAAACATGTGTCAGTGGCTAAACGTCTAAAAGATACAAGATGCTAATGAGTGGTGAAGAATAAAACCACTCAAGTCCCGCGGCGGCTGTCCTCCTGGTGCGCACCGTCGATCAAATAATAAGCTGGATCCTCGGACTCTGGCTCTAGATCTGGCCAAACAAAACCAGTAGGGTCAGACCCCAAATAGCATGTACCACAAGGAAGCATGAGTGAATAAAACAAAAATCAAGTAATACATAAGTAAGACTTGTGCCATAATCATAGGCGTATACCATATCATCGAGGTAATACGAAATTCCTACACCAAACAAGGACAAAACTGGTCGTATCACGCCGAGATAGAGTACATCCCCTGACCATGGTCAGGCTATCTGCCTCTGTGTCGTAGCTGTAGTGACCCGCTCCGCCCTAGCGGAACGCCGATTCCAAACGGCAAGTACAACGACTCAAACGAGCCGTCGACCCGAAGAGTTGCTTCGTCCCGATGAAGTATCGATGCGAATCGATGCAATGCTTGCATTGGCCCGTCAAGATGAATCCAGACTTAGACTGTCAAAGGCGCGCTCGGAGTATCGCTCGGCCGATGCGAACATCGCTAAGGTGGGTGGCTCCGATGAACCCGTCACTGCTTAGCCTAGACACTTAACAATGCGGACACTATCACGAGAATCGCTAGGCGATAACCCGTGCATGCTAATAAATGACTCAACGCACCTAGCTAAGGGAATAATCCCATCTTGCATGCTTGTTTAGAACATGGAAAAGAACTCGGCAAATATAGAAACTCTCGCCCGCGCTCTATGCTCGTGCTACGGCACAAGCTTACGTTCAAGTCCCGTACGCGTTCAACAATGAAACTATGAATGGATTACAACAATGAAATGGGAAGACTATCAACATAGTCGTTCCGAGTATAGTATAGCAACATTGAAAGGCTATGGGACCGATGGGTCGCCAAGGCGACTCCCGCTCTGGGAGTTGCGTAATGCGTGAATGAATGAATCAACGAATGAATAAATACGTGAAACATGAATGAACATACGAACAAGTGAAAGAATAAAATGAAAGAAAGAATACATGAAAGATAAGACATGGAAGACGCTAGCGACAGGTGTGACGGGCACGTGCAACGGGGCTCGCTACCCGCGCTGTACGGACGCCAACCTGGTCGTTAACGCATTATGGCTAAGGGTTAGCCTACGGCTCGGAGATAGCCGCTAAGTAAAAGACAAGTTAATACGAAATGGTCGTGGACAAACGGCACGGGCGATGGGGGGGTAAACCGTGGCCGTCGAGTGGAAGGATTCTGCGGCACGGGCGTTGGGGGGGTAAACCGTGGCCGGCCTAGGCAGAATCAATACGGGCTTACGGGCTGCTTGGGTGCGGGCTTGGGCACCAAGAGACGTAAGTGCAGGGTATATTCAAGAGACTTAACGGGGTGTACCAGCCATCACCCTACGCTAAGTTGAGAAATACCACAGGGGAATGTCCTAAATGGCTTGTAAAGCCAGCGACCCGTGCATGTAGATTAAGTGGACTATGCTGGTGGCAATCCACGTGCAAGTTCTTGCATTGAAATCAAAGTAGTCTAAGTTAAATGAACAAGTGTCTACTGAACATGCTTGCAAAGTAACATCCTGAACATGAACGTGCTCGAAATGTAATATGCCTGAACATGCTTGAAATATACCACCCCGAACATGCTTGAAATGTGCCTCCTGAACATGCTCGAAACGTAACGCTAGAACATGCCCACGACGTGCTAGAACCCGAGACATAGACTCGCCCGTAACATTGAATGTTTACATGAATCACGTCAAGCTACTTCATGTTAATTGTTGTTGACTAACTTGGTTTACTTGGACAGGGAAGGCCGGACGGTAAGTATGGGTAAGTCGTGCATGTATTTCCATACGACACTTGAAATCAGTAACACGAGATAGGTCATGATATGTGCCATGAAATTGACCCTAAGGCAAGATTAGAAAGACAATGAATGATAGTCGATGCACAAAAGTAAATGCAACGTGTTTGGTAATGATGGCGTTGTGGGCGAGCTAGCCTCCCCACCAGTGCATAACAATGTACTGATAACCCCACAGTCTGCTTGCAGGATACAGGAGACGCCGGCTGGTGCGGAGCTTCCATCGAACGTGTTAAGGCGCGGAGCCAACTCCGGGGCCTTGGGACGTTGCAGAAGCTGAAGCACCCTATACAGGACATAATGTATCGGAACATCGCCATGTATCATTCCATCTTGTAAGCCACTTGGCACGCCTTTTATGTTTCAGAGAGAGCTTGAGCGATTTGTAATATCGGCCTAGCGCCGCTTGTAAACTTCTTGAAATTCAATAAAGAGATTTGGATTCGCTTCTACTTGTGTTCATTTTTACTTCCGCTGCAAATAGGGACACTCTGTGCGACTCTGTGGCCTAGACTCAAATCGGCCGTTTCTGGACTTGGCCTTGCACGGGCGCAACCTAGGCCCGTGCGGCATCACGCCTTAGCGAGGACGATCGCTCCTACGGGAGCGGGGCGTGACAGTAGCTTCGGTCCATATCCTATCATAACACAATAGCCCAACCCTTATTTGGCATACCAAATAAGGACAAGGGTTGGACTACCGCACCACGACAGTCCATGTCCCTAGACCACTAACAGATGGTACATTACACAATCAAACTAGGTTTAATAATCGGCTAACCAAACCTACGGCTTTCTAGGTGATATCTGGGTTACCCCCGTAATGCACAATATATATAAGGATACTCAAATCGTGCTATGTCCGAGCAAGGCTAGCCGAGCCAAATATGAACGAGCAAGAGATAATGCACCAGTCCCTCGTAAGGCCACCGCGCTAAACAAATCAGCAACAGTTTTAGTTCTCCTGTAGGGAGAACTGACTCGGCATGTGACACTGGTCTAATACTGCACTCCACTAGTGTGGGTGATATACAGTATCCGTGGTGACCAATCTTGCACTCCAAGTGGATAACTCATGGTATCCGTGGGTTGCCGACATACACGATCTCAGGATCTCGTTTCCACCCAATGCTTCTACGAACTTTAGTTACTTGATTAACCCTGCAATTATCTAGAATCTTGTGATGTGGACACATAATCATCCTCCTAGATGTCATACCTTGGTACGATTACGCTAGGTATAAATCTACATAAGTACCCAAGGGCCCAACCTAGATTCACCCGAGCATAGTGTAACAATCAATCAAACATCATATCCACGCTACAGCTACTGACCAACTACCACATAGTCCATACACAAATGAGTGTACGATCATATATCGGGAATGTATCAAGAAACATGTAGCACCTCAGTTCTTGTGCAGCATTGCTCCTAGCCACCGCTCTCTCCTTGCTCTACGACCACGTCAGCACTGCGGTTGCACCGTCAAAGTCGCCAGATCCCGCCTCTCGCCGTCCGAACTCTGTGTCGAATCCACCGATGCGCCTCTGAAATGACTAGCCACTAACCTTGAGTCCATATGGACCTCCAGATCCACATTCCTTCCAACCGCCATGGATTTCCCTTCCTCGCGTCGAGCTCCGGCATTGTGTCTCTGCCATAGAGGCCATGAACACCCAAATTTGACCACCTCTGGAACACCGTGGTCCTCTGGTGCCACCTCCAACGGTGACGACCGGACTTGTTCGCCTTTCGAGTCCGATCGAATGGGTCGTATCGTCCACCACATCCCATGTCACGTCCCAGTTCCAAAATATATAGGAGCTTAAGACGTGAACATGCCAGCTAATACGATCTAGAATAAGTTTTCAATTTAATGGACTTATCCAAATGTACTACGATGTAGAAGTGTACTAAATCTATGCTATCTCAACTAAGTCTCAATCCACATATAGGTAAATAAAGCAAGAATGAAGAACATGTAATATAGTCGGCCGTCCTATAATACACATGTGACATGTTTGAGCAAACTCGAAAATGAAATAAGTTTGTAAAACTAGGATATAACAAGAAGTAATAGAAAGATACTAAAGAAAAATGAAAGATAACATCTAGCATAAATACCTGAGTAGTTGAGGATACCCCTCATCATCTGTAGATACAATCACACCATTCATCTATCTATTTCATACGTGATCAACAAACAATCTTGAGAGATCACCAGGTCCTTAGAGGGACGTAATAAGATACAAAAGAAATATGACATAATATGAATTGAACAAATAAATAAAAGGATAAGGTAACCATCTATGTGAAATGCATATTGAAGACACGATGTGACGTATGGGTTTGGCACCGAATCATAGGCCGACGTCGGATCACGAGCCGATCTCCAATAGGGAACAATAAACTGAACATGTAACCATAAACCCAAAATCGGGTAACAATAAGGCTCATGATTCTGTAACCTCCTCCAAAGATTATGTAGTCTAAAGGATTGTTACATTCGCCTACTAGTAGTCTTTTCCGTCCATGAATAGTACAAGTCATATACATGACTCAAACAACTCATATCTCAATGCAAAGTCATCCTATCTAGACACAATCTAACTATCCAATGAACCGAGGCATCGATGGCCAGTCGAGTGAACAAGCTCGTGCAATATGAATCCTCACTCATGATGTAGTGTATTGATACGTGTCAAGGCCAGGAAAGTTATAACAATAACTTCACAACTAAAGGTATGTCTACTAACTCTAAGTCATACAAACAAACACACACCCTGATGTCATCTTCGGTACCACCCAAGTCACTATCCCTCCCTAACAACACAAGTAAAACAACATAAATTTAAATATAACAAGTATGGCAATGTATCTTGTCCGGAGCCTCGGGATGAGTGTACAACAACGGTCCGGCTCCAACAACTGCAGTCAAACTGTCATGAATGCCTAAAACATAAATAAAACTACCAATCAACTAGGTTTCTATGGCATGTCATACACCATATATAATAAAATATATATAGTCTCAATCAGGTCATAATCTAGCTAAACTAGTACACAACCAATTAAAGCTATATATACACTATATATAGTATCATGCTATTACGATAAAAGAATATTTTTATAAACTTAAAATATAACATATTAATTCTGGAATATTTATTAAAAATATTTCTAAACATTTTTTAATCATAATATTCACAAGAAAATAAGGTTTCTAATTAATAGGTCCAACTAGTAGCACAATATTGCCAACTTGTTGATTTGTTTGGAACCAAATAAAATAGAAAAATAATAGAGTTTTAATTCTAAAATAATTCAGAAAAATAATGAAAAACATGATTTTATATCAAAGAGTTCATGATATACATCATAGAAAAATATTACGAAGTTTAGATGTCAAAACAATACTAGATTCAACTTGATTTCGATGTTCAATAACTTGTCTTACGAAGACGGATGCATAAACATATGAAAAACTCAACGAGATCATTAGAGAGAATATTAGGATGATAGAAGTGGTTGTTAGGAACTTTACAAAAGATTTGTTTGATGTCGGAAAGCGTCACAAGACGGTGCAAACATCAGTGCACGAAAACTGGTTCATTCTAGACCAACTTTCGTAAAACGTTCGCCACGGACAAACCGTTAAGATCCACGTGAGATGACAATTGAAGATGTTAGGGGACACGTAGGGATACATGTTAAAGTTAGTTTGGTGGAGGATTGATAAATAAAAAGTTGGTAAACAAGGGTTTGAAGATCACCAACCTGCTGAGTAGAGCTCAATTGTTTGGCTCTCCACCGGCCAAACGAACGATGGTGGCTCCGTGGAGGGCTTAATAGGTTTGAAGAGGAATGTCTCGGGGTCGTTGTGGAGGTGGTGGAAGTCTTAGAATTTCTCGAAAAGGGGTTGAGAAGAGCTGTGCACAACAATGGGGGCGGCAACCTGCTGCTGTTTTAGGGTTCGGGTTTGCGGGTCCTAAAGGGAGGTGGCTGGCCACTTTATGTGGTTATATATATAGGGAAATGTGGGGGAGAGGGTTAGGGTTAGATAGGTTAAGAGTTTGGTTGAGTTTTGGTAAGGTTTGGTGGCCCAAGTCATTAGATACATAGGATTGCATCTTAAAGCTTGAATGAGTTTCTAAATATGGAAAGTGGATCTTAGGTGATATACATATTGATTTAAATCAATAATGATTATTCATTAGTTGATAAAAATCAATCTAAATTAATCCTAGTAGGTAAATGCAACCTAAAATAGGCTCTACCACACTAGTTGGACTAGTTTAGGGTTGGATTAGCTAGTTGAGTTCCGAAAGGACCGAAAATGCGTCTTGTGTGTCATTTGTATATAAGTAGCACATGAGAACTCAATTGAGTGAGATACTAGTGATATGAGTGTAAAGGCTCAAAATATGTCAAAACCATATATTGGGACGAAAGACTTGGGTCGAGATTGGGTCTCCAATTTAAATTAGAAAGAATAACAATATTATGGGAGATATTAGAAGTAGCATTTTTACCCAAAGTTGTACAATAAAAATAGAGTTAATGGGACATGTTTGAGTATGACATGATAGGCATAAATGAAGGTAGACTTGTCTAAATCAATAATATGAAATTAGTTTTGAGAAAATGACATTTGTTGTGCTCCTAAAATCAAAGCTACGATAAAGAATATTTAATGATCAAAAAATAATACTGAAAAAATATCTATTAATAAACAATTTCAATAAAATTTAAAATAAATTCTAGAAATTTAAGGGGGGACATCCCATATCCGTGCCGCCCTGACCGAAACCCTCCGACTAGCACCGCTCCTCACCGTCGACCGATTGGTTTCGACCGGAGCCCTTCTTCGAGCACAATTGGTGAGTCTCTTCCTTCTTCCTTTCGCTTTCCTGCCAGTAATAGAAATGAATTAATTTGGGCTTTGCTAAGTATATGAGCTTAGACTTAATTACTTTGGGTTAGGCCTATAAACAACCGATTGGACTTTGAGTTGCTATGTATATATTAATTCAAAATATTTGGAAACATTCATTATAATTTTGGTTTGGGATTTGAGCCTGAGGCCATACTAAATTCAGAACTTAAAAATCAAGTTGGGCTTTTAGGTTAGTTGTTCTAATAAAACATTTGGTTAAAATAAATAGATAAAATGGCTTAAAGGATATGATGTAAGTTTTGGTACTACTGGATTGTTTTGAGGTTATAGAGAAATATATGATAATTGAGCCAAGGCTCTATAAGGAATGATTTTTAGAAACCAAATAGGAATTCTATAATGTATAGGAACCTGATACGTAAATATGTATTTCTTCATAGGTTTGGACTAGGAACAACATCAACAGGCTTTGGACCGGAGGCAGGTACATACTCTCGTCCCACTTGACAATTTTGTGCTTATATATTTATGCATTGTTTGTTTCATGTGTCCTTACTTATATCTTGATTGATTGAGTCGTATCGTCGTATCGGAAGGGAGGATACTATACAACATGTAGTCTATCTAGCCTGGGACAACTATTGACTGTTAACACTGTCGTGAGGTGTGTGCGTGACTGCTATCACATCATTCGTGGTGTGTCTTATTTCCGATCAACCCCTACATGCTTGTCTAGTATTCTGATTACACTTGTCACACTTAGATAGCGCATGTAGTCAGTTATTTTACTATATTTTACTTGCTCATTTCATGTTTATTATTTTGTAATTTCTGCATCATATTGTTTAGTAGTTTTGAGATGTATGATACTTTGCTCCACCCTGGCTGGATAGTTGATATATCAGATTTGTCACAAGAATTCAGCATATGAAAGATGATTATGGAATATCCTAGAAGACTTATATTAGGTTCTATTCAGTTGTATCATATGTATATTTGTTTATGAGATAATTTTACCGGATACGCCACTACGGAGAGTTGATGTGTATAATGTACTAAAAGAAGAATACTAGTGGACTGTGGTGATCGTGTCCGTGTGTGGGTTTTCTATTTCATGCTTTATCTTCAATAGTGGTTGTGATTGTCAAAGATTAAAAAAATATGAACATTAGGTGATTATTGAGATTTAGAACAATTGACTACCACCGAATTTGTATCGTAGGCTGGATGCGTGCACAACCCGTACCCAATCATGCGGGCGCGGGACTTTACAACGATAACCTTAACAAAAAAACTATATATTCATTCCATAACATCAACAAAACTATATATTTATTTCGTGAATAAATCCATGAATAAGATACATAATGTGTGAACAGGGGCGGACGCAGGAATTTAAATGAGGGGGGTCAACATGAAAGGTAAAGAAGTCAAAAAATATTCAGCAGTTGGTGTACTAGATTAGCAAAAAGAGATTTTATCATATATGCATAAAAATGTATTGACTAATTTTTTTGGACCTGGATGCCATATTCTAATTTATTAAATTGGAGATAAGTAATCATTCATTTGGCGGATAAAACACATGAATATAGTAATTTGTATAGTATGAAAGGGAACATATACAAATTATGGAGACATCATGAAAATTGTCTTTACACTTTGTACTCTTTTCTTGCAATGATATTTTTTCATCGAAATAATTTTAACAAAAACCTATTTTGACGAGGTAGTGTCAGTCATACTCACTTAGATTCCTGAAAAATTATGTTATATTCTTTTCTTTCACTAAATTTTTTTATCCCAAAGATGGATTTTTCTTTTAGGATTTTTTTTTAATAAGACGATGATCAGAAGATAATAATCAATAAGAGTGTTGTGAAAAATAATGGTTTTTCTTTTTCTTTTATAACAAGTTCAATTCATCTCGCACATTCATTCTTTTTTCTCTCTTATAATAAGTTTAAAGTTTTTTTTTTTGAAAAATAATGATTTGCAAGGAAAATCTATTTTTTCTTCCCTCATATATGAATTTTTAAACAAAAACAATTTTGTCTGAGAAAAAAAAATATTGTCAGAAATGAGATTTGAACCCACGTCCTCTCACAAAGAGAAGAACTTAAGTCGGGTGCCAAAGACTACTGGGCCATCATCACACTTTTTCACTTACAGAAACCCACATAATAATACCAAAACCTTAAGCACACTTCCACTACAACAGAAATATATATTGATGTTATTGCATTTTTCAGTGTGGTCACTTGACCCCACGTGACCCCACCTAGATCCGCCCCTGTGTGTGAATGAGTTTTCATTTTCAACGAGAGATTGGAACCTCTCAAGCATGTTATTATAAATAAAAGATCATATTTTAAAAATAAATTTGTTTAAAGTTCAATTGAAAACTTCGAAACTTAATTCCTCCCCCTTATGTTCTATACTACAATATAAAAAAGATGAAGTCTTCAATGTAAAAAAATTGTTCCAAAAAGTTCTTACCTATGTTTACTAATTAAAATTTAATTAAATTTAACATATGAGTAGTTAGATAATTATGTTATAAAATTCTTTAATGGTTGTTGTTTGCTCTTTCCAAATAGTAGAAATTTATGAAACTATTATTTGTTATTTTCAAGTAATTAGTATAAATGTACGTGCTTTGCACGTATTTTATAGATTACTATTAAGAAGACTAAAATGTTGCTGTGATTATCTTAGGAAGGTCAAATAACACCTCTCATAATTATCTAACTGTCCCTATTAAATTTAATAAACAATTTTAATTAGTAGACATATGCAAGGGCATATTTGGAAAGAAGAGTTTCACGATGAAGATCAACTTTTCCCATTATATAGTATTAGTTTTTCCATTATATAGTAGTATAGATAAAATAATTTAATTAGTAGACATATATAAGGGTATATTTGGAAAGAAAATTTTTACGGTGAAGTTCAACTTTTTTCACTATATAATAGTATAGATATGATATTATGGATTATATAGTAGTATATATATAGTAGTATAGATATAAATTATAGAAAAAATTGTTGTAAAATATTTAATTTACTTAAATTACGTATAGGGTAACAACTATCTGAAAATTACAAGTAAAGGTATTTTTCGTTAGACAGACTAGCGAAAATTGGACATGTCCAATTTCCACCAGATCGTCTGGCGGAAATTAAACATTTGATTTTTTTTTACATAATTTGGTTTGGTTTAATAATGTAGTCGGTTTGTCTGTGTTTTTATTTTTTAATTTTGTTTTTATTGTTGTTTTGGTTTATGTAAAAAATATATTTACTTGTGTTTCTTTTTAGATAATAATAAATTATCTATTAGTGATATCAAAAAGATAATTTTGTGTATAGATAATAATAAATTATCTACTAGTGATATAAAAAAAATACAGTATGAATAAAAAATAATTTTAAAATTTAAAATTGAAATCTAAATGTTATCGAAAGTTAGTTTGTTATTATCCAAATTATCTACATGCTATTTAGTAAAAGCACGTGCGTTGCACGTAAAATATTCCTCTTCTTTCTAATCTTATCAAAAATATAATTTAAATATTAAAATTAAAATTTGTTATATATATATATATATATATATATATATATATATATATATATATATATATATATATAGGGAGAGAATTTTAATATTTAAATTATATTTTGTTATATATATAAAATTATCTAATTGTTATATATATTTTTTTATAGATAATATCAACTTTTCTGCACATGATAATACATTATATATTTTCTATCTATATAATATTATGTGAAAAGAAATACAAGTAGATATATTTTTTACATAAACCAAAACAACAATAAAAATAAAACCCAAAATAAAAAGCCAAACAAACCAACTACATTTAAACCAAACGAACTAAAACAAACCAAAGTATGTAAAAAAAAGTTCCAAATGTTTGGTTTCCGTCATATGGTCGGGTGGAAATTGGACTCCGCCAATCTGTCCGGTGGAAAATACCTTTACTTTTAAGTTTTAGATAGTTGTTATCATATGCGTAATTTAAGTAAAATTGAATATTTTACAGTAAATTTTATGTATAAATTATGTGTGTAATGTATGTGCATATATACTTTTTTTTTTGAGGTATTTTTTTTTCGGACTTAGACAAATACCAAGAGAGATTCTAACCTGCAGTCACCTTCAACGTTGAGGTGTATTCCTACCACTAGGCTACAACCCACGGACAGATCAACATGTTCCACGTGCAGCTCACGTGCTGAAAGACCTTCTTTCTCTCCCTAGCGCAAAATCGGAGTTCTGTTGGTCGGCTTACTCCCAAACTTCACCAAATCGCGATTTTTAGGGTTCCAAAATTCTCCCGTCTCTGAATCTTTCAAGTAATTCCTCTGATCTCCGATCCTTTACTTTCTTTAAAACCCTAGAAATATAGAATAATTGCGTTAGAAACCCTTTATAATCTTATCTAGATCTGATGGGTTATCGTTAGTTCCTTTTTAAAAGCTAAAGAAATATTCTCTTTACCAGTTTTTTCTTTTCCCAGGTCCAGATCTTTATTCTAGATCTACAGATCTTTAGAATCAAGTTGCTTTTGCTACAGATCTTATAAAATTTGCTATGTTTGCTAATATCTCTTGCTAAAGTTAGAGATTTATCTATATCTGGACGATTCTGTTCATATTTATATGTTAATTATAGCCCAGGTTGAACTGACACGAACGGACACGAATGGACATGCTGACACAGTCTGTGTCGCCTGTTTTGGCGTGTCCTAGTGTATTTGGGTAGTTTGTATCATGTCCAATACTGGTCCAAAATCGTAAGTGTAGAGGAGCGTACAAATACTTTTTCCACTGGAATCTGTGAAATGTCATGTGAAAAATGTCATTTTGATTGCCATTCAAGTGTTTTTAGGCGAGACAGCAAATACATGTGCACATTACTTTGTTTTTCCTGTACCTTTATTTTCATGTCGATGAATGATGGGACAGGTGTGATTGTCAAAGATGGCTCGTGTTTATGTTGGTAATTTGGAAGCACGAGTCTCTGAGCGGGATCTCGAGGATGAGTTTCGAACTTTTGGAGTGATAAGAAGGTAAAGATCTAACCCTAATTTCTTTTCTGCCACTAATTCTTTGTGCAAATTTGTAAGTTTGTTTAATTTTCTATCATGTATATTGGTGATGATATATACTAGTTTAAGAGTGTTATTGGCATTACAATAATTTTCTTGGAAGTTATTTTGTTTTCTCCCTCATGAATTGTACAAGGTATTTGTGACAGGAATTTAGCTTAATCATATGACAAATGGTCATGATCAATGCCGTTCAATCTTGACTACTTTCTTTATCGAAGTAAAGAAAATAAATTTCACTATAAAAGACCACTTGATTAATTAACACAATAAGTCACGACATCTATTGATGTTTTTTTGTTCCACAATTGCCCTCTTCAAGAATCGAACTTATAATGACTAAAAGTTTGTCTAAACTTTAGTAAATAGACTTGGAGCTAAACTACTCAAGTAGAACTCCTTTTTGCTTCTCAGGTATTAAACTTGTGGTTTCTAAATCCCATTTAGACCTTGGCACTTTGGGGTTAATATTACACAGGTCTTTGTTTTACAATTTTCTGATCTAAATTGTTGTAGGGGCCGTACATGGTAATGTGTCAATCAAATATATGCACATATGCACTTCACTTTTTCTTCAAGACCTTCCATTGTTTAAAAGTTTGTGACTGATGTTTGCTATGCCAATTGCCACCTTCCAGAAAGTAGAAAGTCCTGTGTTTATGTATAGTTTAACACGGGACACTCTTCCAGATAATAAGAAAGCATCACTTGTGTACATCTTATCTCAAACTAAAAGAAATCCCAATAGACTTGGGGGCAAGTTACCTCGATTTATTATCTTTTGTTAATCCTGCTCGAACCTGCACATGGTTTGGCTTAGGCTCGGTCTCAGCCTGCTTTGTGACCCATATATGCGAGTAATATTGTTACATTATTACTTCAAACTATATGAACAGTGAAGAAAAAAGTTCAATGGGATTTAGACTTAAGTGGATAAGGCGGCAATGCTTTCATGGTATTGTGTCATGCCGTGGAGAAGACGGAACATTCTTAAGGCTTTGATATGCTAAATTGCTAGTGAAATAGTAAAACTCTAGTTCCACTAGGATTAAGTGATGGACTTTCCTACATGAGATATGAAGCATTACTTAAGGAGTTATTTTTTTATTCTGGAGAATAAAAGGCACACAAGTTATTTAGGCAAGATGAGACCCAAGAAAAATATTGATGTCTGAATAAACAAACAAGTAGTTGTTGAACTCTCTATACAGAATCAGCTAGGAGATGAACACTAAAGAGATCTCATTGGACTTTCTAGATGGTATAGACGCAGACAAAGATACCAAGCCTCAATAAACTGAGATAGTGTAAGAAGAGAGGAGCCATATCGTAGCAAGCCTTTTGGAAATTGTCATAAAAATGTTGATATAAGATTTGTAACTTGGAAGTGTTGGTTATGATTAGTATTGTAGATGTTTTAGAGTCAACTTTTCTTTGGTTGTTACTGAAGGTCCCAAATGACAAAGGGGCAATACCAGTGAATATGAATGGACCAAAGGGTAAGATACTGGAACTTCTCTTTATAATATTTCCCAAGAGTCTCTGTTTGGATCGAGAATTAGTTCACTTCTAGTATTTTTATTCAGAAGAGGAGATTTTCTCCTTTGCATTTTGTTGAAAGTCTCTCTAAATAGGCATACTATAGTGAGTTTTAATTATATTTTAAAATAATATGGTAATATATGCATGGTGCTTATTTCCACGATATGAATTGTTTCATTCCATAAGGTTTTATAACACATTATCTTTATGCAGCATTTGGGTTGCTAGAAAACCACCGGGCTATGCTTTTATTGATTTTGATGACCGCAGGGATGCTCAAGATGCAATTCGTGAACTTGATGGTATGTTGGGAATGTATAATGCTTGTTCGGATTATTAGTTCAAGTTCTTTATCTACAAGAAACTATAAATTGTGCAAAACCAACATTTATCTTTATTTCTCTTGTCTAGCTTGTTCTGTTTTCGGGTACTGTAGGTACTTTTGTGACATTAGGAATAACACATATTTAATATGACTTATCTTGTTCTTCTTATTTTGAAATGTTTCTGGCATGATTTCTTTCTAAATGTGATTGATTGATTTGACTATGTTATATAATATACTATTGCACGGACATGAATACGACATGACATGGTAAGGACAAGGCGACAGAGACACGATACCTATTTTGGTGTCCTAATAAGTGTTTTAAAAAGTCCATGACTGTCGCCTAGGCGCGTCTCTGACTCGAGGTTCACCCTTGTGCCTCCTTTCTATTATGTGAGGCTCATTCACCTAGGCTCACCCAAGGCGCACGTCTCGTTCGCCTCATACTTATTTTTGAGGCGCCCGCCTCGTGCGCCTTTGCAACCACGCATGCTTCTAAGTCTAGTTGAAGCACACGAGACTCATTAACCTATTGTTTTTCTATTCTTTTTGTTTTGTTCTTTTTGTATAGATGTCTTAGTAGTTTAATGTATATAATTAATCAAGTAATCTTTCTATTGTAATTGATAGGTTTTTATCTTAAATGTTGATGTTGTCAAGTCAATCAAGACAAGATCACGGATAAAAATATTGTCCTCAACTTGATCTAAATGATAAAACAATATCAAATATGTATCAAGTGAAGCAACTAATCCTTCTACTGTAATTAATATGTTTATATTGATGATTACGGCGGAGAATGATAGAAAATCGTTGGTAGTGTTCATGATGAAGATGATAAGATGGTTGATGATAAATTGATAATCTTTAGTGATGCTTTCTTGAGTTTTGACTTTGGTTGAGTATTAGCTCTAACGATGTTATAAATCGATAGATCTTCATTTTTAATATTTAATGGTGTTATGAACTGATTAGATATTATATGGGTTTGTTTATTTCAGACTCTATTATCAAAAAAAAATCTAAAAATGTGCACCTCGCTTCGTTGAAGACCATACACCTCCGTGCGCCTTGTGCCTAGGCTCCAAGGACCCTAGCACCGTATGGCTTTTAAAACTTTGATCCTAGGGTGTTTTGGAATGTCCATGGAGTGTCCAATATGTGTCTGACACAGCACAACCACATGCTTCCTAAATGATATATAAACTCACTCATAATTCTATATAGTGTGATGTAACATAAATTTGAAGTCATCATAACAGGATATGGTCTTTTATTGAAGTTGCAGAGGACATGAGTTACATGACTCTTAAGGGTGGCGTTTGGATGAAGGTATTGTATTCCTAGGAATCAACTTTCATTCCGGAATTCAATATTCTTATACCCGTGTTTGGTTAGGTTGGAAATATGCAGTCCGAAAATTCAAAATTTTCATTCCCATGTTTGGTTTAGACAAGAATAGGAAACTTATTTTGTTTAGTAGTTTTTCATAAATACCCTTTCATTAATTTCATTATGTTATTATTACCTAAGTTCAAATGATGTCATTGAGGGTATTGACATCAAAATAAATTGTAATTAATGCACCCAACCAACATTCCGTGGAAAGCAAAATTATTTCCAAGGGGGGCTTGGGAATTACTTTCCTACAAGTGGGAATTTAAAGCCCCCATTGTTCCCTCCCAATTCCCAATCCCGTACTTACCAAACATGGGTAAGGAATCCAAAATCCATTCCCAAGCCTCTAGAACTTGAACTGAACAGTCCCTAAGAGAGTTGAATGGAAGAAAATGATTCAAACAGCTGACACCAAAAATTTGATGAAAATTGTTTGACTGGAGACTAATTTACTAGCGAACTTCTAGAAGTGGGTGCCATGGTTCAGAAACTCTGTTAAGTGGTTCTTTTATGAAGGATATCCACTCTCTGTTACTATAGCTAATTTAGACGGAGGGGTAGCTTATCAGCTAACATGCTTTACACTTAGTGTGAGCTTACTTTTTGTTTGAAATAATTTGGTACAGGTAAGAATGGATGGAGGGTTGAGCTTTCACATAACTCTAGAGGTGGTGGCGGCGGTGGTCGTGGTGGAGGTGGAGGTGGTCGTGAACGTTCTGGAGGTTCAGATTTGAAGTGTTACGAGTGTGGTGAACCTGGCCATTTTGCTCGTGAGTGTCGTCTGCGAGTTGGTTCTGGAGGACTAGGCAGTGGACGTCGTCGCAGTCGAACTCCTCCCAGATACCGCAGGAGTCCAAGCTATGGTAGAAGGTAATTACACTATATAACCTGTCACTTTGATATTATGAACTTTTTTCTCTTACTAGTCACATAGCCAATAAATTTGTCTATGAGAGTTTAAGAGAACCGTGTGAAGTCTCCTATTTACTATACCATGTTTAGAAGTTGATTAACAAGACGAGCTAGCATTCAGAATCATTTAATCAAATCTTTGCTTAGGTTGTCAACTCGCAGGTTACATCGTGTATCGATTTGCTTGTGTATTGTATCGTGTATTGTGTGATACAATAACTTTAGGAGTTTAGGCCTATACTTCTAAATCCATATGCTAATATATGGGAACACAATTTGATATACTTTTCTCATAATTTTTTGGTTTCACTTTACAAGTGTATATGTAACGTATAAATTACATGTCTCAATAAAATAAAGCAATAATACCTATTAGCATATATGTAACGTATCGGATCAACTGAGACACGTGGAATGGTAGTATATCATAACCTAGGTTGTCAACTCGCAGATTGCTTTATTTAGAAGTTGATAAACAAGACGAGCTAGCAGTCAGAATCATTTAGTCAAATCTTAACCTAGGTTGTCAACTCGCAGATTGCATCAGTCTATCGATTTACTTGTGTATTGTATCGTGTATTGTGTGATACAATAACTTTAGGAGTGTAGGCGTATACTTCTAAATCCATATGGGAACACGATTTGATATAATTTTCTCATAATTTTTTTTGGTTTCACTTTACAAGTGTATCTAGTTTAAGAACCTAGATACTTCAATATATATTACATGACTCAATAAAATAAAGCAATAATACCTATTAGCATATATGTAACGTAACGGATCAACTGAGACACGTAATGGAATGGTAGTATGTCATATCTCGTGTATTGTGCGATACTAACAACATATATCTTAGCTTTTATTGTCTCTCTTGGGCTTGGGTTCTCTTTTATTTTGACTTGTGAAACCTATAATGGAACATATGTGAATGGGCTTTATTAATTCATGGAGCAAATAACTAAACACCCCGTATAGGAAGTCATTTACAGAGGGAGAGTTGTTAAGAGCATGTGACTCATACTAGTTGAGTTGGTGACTGATGCTCTTAAGTGATGACTTATATTCTCTTGAGTAAACGAGTCATGCTTCTTGAGTTGAGTTAGCATTTCAAGCAATTGAGTTGAGTTAGCAATCCAAGCAATTGAGTGATGACTTATGCTTGATAAGCCTATGACTCGCCTTCTTGAGTTGGTAAGGCCTTTAAGTTATAAAGAAGTAAAAAAGGGACAAAACAAAAAGAGAGATGAAAATGAAGATGAGAGCGAACAGAACTTCTTTGAATTGTCGACAACTCATGCTTTTTGTGTTGGTAACTCGAGCTCGAGTGATTTATCATGTTTTCTTGAGTTAACAACTCATCTTGATAGGTTAGATGACCCATGCTTGATAGGTTTGATGGCCCATGCTTGAATTGTCAACAACTCATGCTTTTTGTGTTGGTAACTCGAGCTCTTGAGTGATTTATCATGTTTTCTGAGTTAACAACTCATCTTGATAGGTTAGATGACCCATGTTCGATGGCCCATGCTTGATATGTTTGATGACTAATCTCCTTTAGGTGAGTCATGTTTATCAAGCATGAATCGTCAAACATATTAAACATGATATGTTAATTCAAGAGAGCATGAGTCATCACTCAAAATCACAAATCACAAACTCAAAAAGCATGAGATGCTCACTCAAGAGAACGAGTCATCACTCAAGAAGCACGACTTGTCCACTAAAGAGAGCATGAGTCGTATGAGTCTATCAACTCTTCTTTTCTAGTGGGCTTTCCTACATGGACTTTAGTACCGTCTCCATGAGTTTTTAAAGTTGATTCACATGTATTCTCATTGTGGGTTTCACGAGCTCATAACAAAAGAGAGGTCAAAGGCATAATCTAAGATTAGGATTTGATTTTGAGTTATAGCTCCTTAATCATCTCTTAGACGGTGTAAGAATTATAGGACATCACAAAAAAAATACAAGTTTTACGAAGTTCAATAATGTTATCTTGATTTAGAGATTCATTTAGTTCTAATGGCCATGAGGAATCTGATACAAGCCTATATAGATGTTGGCTTTATGTACTGTTAGAATGGCATACAAGAAATCAACCGGTCTTGTGACATTGGTTACTCCTCTCCTTGAGCTTCCTGTTGCTTTTTCTATCACAACATTTTCCAAAACATAATTAGCTTGGTGTTGTAGTCTTTACAAGGTTTTGAGAAATCATAGTATGGAGAATTGCATTATTGTTTGTTTTGAAGTGGAATTCCAATATAATGCAATAAACAACTTCGGATTTTAATCATGAAAATCAAGTTAGTTCACGTTTCAGATTTTAATTAAAAGATTGAGAATATTATTGTTTTTTAGAAAAATAAGACTAATGGTTATAAATGATGCAGACAGTGTGTCTACTGAGTCCATGCATCTGCTCAAAGAGGGCTTTCTTCTACTTATTTCTCTATGACAAATTAGGCCCAGATAAGTCACGTTTCAGATTTTAATTAAAAGATTGAGAATATTATTGTTTTTTTAGAAAAATAAGACTAATGGTTATAAATGATGCAGACAGTGTGTCTACTGAGTCCATGCATCTGCTCAAAGAGGACTTTCCCTTCATAATAGAAGATAGAAGTGCGATAATAATTTGTTGAGAACTTTTAGTTACTAACTTATCTGGGCCTAAGTTGTCATAGAGAAATAAGTAGAAGAAAGCCCCATCCATAAGCAAATTATCCCCATTTGGAACCTAATTACCAAAGCGTAAACCTACCAGGAGGTATATCTAAAAATGGTATAATTATTGTAGAAAGGTAGCAAACACATTAGAATAGGGGATAGTTCATGTTTTTGTAGAATCAGTGGCAATAAATGAAAGAAAAGTAGTTACAAACACTTAATCCTATGTATAAATATATGTACTAAAATGAATAGACATTTAATAAAAAAACATTAGAATAGGGTTCGATACAAAAAGTTACACTTTTTGTGGAACCAATGGCGGCAATAAACATTGTTGTTTTCTTATATAGTAGAGCAAAGCCTAGATTTTAAAAATCTGGAGAGTTCATAATATGCTATGCTGTGAACATAGTAAGATTAATCTTCAGTCGTTCCATAATGGGCACCCCTTTTTCATGAGGCTCCTTCTAATGCAAGTAGCTGATAAGGTCAAGGTTTATGCAGTCTTTTCCCCATTTGTTGAGTGGCTGTTTTGGAAGAAGGGTATACTAGTGTCGCCATGAGGGGTTGAGGTGAAGATATATACACTTACTTTCATTTTATGGAGACTCTGCTTCGCTGGAATGAACCCTCATCGCCTAGGATACTAGTGAAAAGCTGTACCATAGATCAAGTCAATGTCGTTCTTACTGATATGCTTTAGAAAACTTAGTGACCGAACACCGATGGTATCTCTTAAACTTTTTACTTTAGTTATATAAAGATATAAAGATTTTGATGGTTTCAACTCTTTTGGCCAATTGTCTTAAAATAATGGCCAATTGTCTTAAAATAATACTCTTCTGGCCAATCTTGCACATGTAGTGGTCTCGGGCATATGTTTGTTTCTTATCAGTCTGTCGCTGAAAAAAGACTGGTCCAGGACTGCTTTATTGGAAGCCTTAGCAAATTGTTTACAAGTGAGTGCAGACTTTATGTTTGCCAAAATGTGTATTCTACTATTCAGTGATCACGTATGTGTAGAGTACGATCTTGGTATAATAACCCAGCTACTGTATGGCCTCTCCTTCTAGATCCTTTTCACCTCTATCCTAAGTAAACAAACAGGCTTCCATATAATGTACCCATCTGCCCTGTTCTTGGTGTGGATCTTCTCGGCTCAGTTCTTTCATTACTAAGCTCAAATTATGGACTGGACATCAACCAGTTAAAAGCATGAGAATCCTATGTATATTGGCCTTGTTTAGAGACCAGTCTTCTGCTATTTTGCCTTAATTCTTAATTTTTGAGATTCTTAATGTCATTTATTATGTCTAGTGAAACATGTCTGGTGCCGTTCTATTTAATGATTTACTCTTGCTTTATTCATTTCCAATCTGGCACTTTCTGCATTAAGATTGACGTAAGGAAATAAAAATGGATATATTAGTTATAAAATGTTTTATCTGAATATGGGATGGCATCTCATATCTGTGTAACTGTTGTTTGCTTTATATAAGCTGGTTCTGATTCTATGCTTTTATGTTTGACTATGTGTTTGCCTTTGAGCAGGAGCTACAGTCCTCGAGACCGCTCTCCAAGACGCCGTAGTGTTTCACCACCTCCTCGTGGTCGTAGTTATAGCAAATCACCTCCTTATAAGCGTGGCCGTGAGGAGTCACCTTATAAGCGTGGTCGTGAGGAGTCACCTTATAACAATGGGTAAGCTCTTCTCTACTTGTCCAGTTCACATGTTATGCTTGAAATGTTGTTTAAATTTGTTGATTTTGTTGTCCAGGAATGGTGCTGTGAAAGCTAGGGAGCGAAGCAGGAGTTGAGCTTTAATTGTGGTGGCATGGTGACAAATATGTGCTGCATTTCTGATAGTTCCTAGTTCCTTGACTCCTTTGGCTCTTCTGGACTATTATTGTTAAAAAGAGCGACGCTCTATTTCTGCTTGGATTTTGGATACAAGGTTATTTCGACTTTATTTGTGCCTTTTGTTTGTTCTTAATTACCTTAACATATTAGTATGAGTATCTTAGCATGAATGGAATTTGAATACAAGTACTAAGTGACAATTTCTTTTGTGTTGAGGAGGCTTCGCCCTGCTTTAACAACATGCTACACAACTTTGCTGCCTCGGCATGCATTGGTTTCGTCCTCCGCACCCCTCCACACCTGTCATCTTTCTTTATACTCACATGCGATGCTTCTCTGTGCTTCTACACTTCATGCAATGGTTCTTCTCCCTTGCCCTGTGTTTAAGAGGGCAACGAATGTTCTGCCTCAAAGTTAGCAGGTAAATTCCAGACCATATCCTGAAGCATTGAGGCACTTCAGTCTTAACTTTTAAGAGTTACAGGTCCCAACGAACTTGCCAATTAGCTACTGCTACAGCTTGACATCGTCAATAGTTTCCTTCGACAGATTCTGCTTTCTTCGCCAAAATCACTGCAGTCGTTATCGTAGAAGTTTGAAGCCTTCTACTGGTTAATTACGAAGTTGTGACCATCTTACCAATAATATTGTTTTATTGAGCGTCTTTAGTCTACACACTATTGGCCTCTTTACCTGCTGCATCTCTGGAAAACCAAATTGAAGGTTGGAACTCACAGAACATGTTCATTTTGGTTGGGATAATGGTTATATTGTTGCCATCCGATGTTTCAAACTCGGTATTGTAACCAGGTACCGCTGTTATAGAATTGCAACATGTTTTATACGAGGAATCGTAGGTTACAGGATATGGATGCTGCTGTTGGTTTTAGTATCATCTTTAAGGGGTTTCATTTGAGAAAAGTTTTACTCACAGGATGAAACAATATTTTCCGGTAGTGTAAATACAATATTGCTGCTTGGTGAAGTCGACCACCTTTTCATTAGGGTCATTGTTTTTGTCTGTTTAAATGTGTGCGGGGTGTTTTATGTAGCCCCTTATAGAATTTGTGGGGTTGCTAGGTCGCTGAAGGTACTAAGTTCAGTCTGATGTTGACAAATATTTAGTACCTTGATACTCAGATGTAAGCACTGTTTATGCGTGGAATTATTTCTTTGATATTATTGCTACAAGAAACTAGTCCGCGATTGATGTCCAATGCCTATTGTGTACTTTTACAAGATTACATTTATTGGAAACAACTTGAACCTGGAGTACTTTTACAAGATTACATTTTTTTTGGAAACAACTTCAACTTGGAACGTCTTTCGTACTTTTAGGCCTCGTTTGGTTCGCGGAATGGAAGGGAAAGGAAATTAATTTCTTGTCATTTCCTTTCCTTTGGGAAATTTTATTTTCTATCGATTTTTCTTTCCGATGTTTGGAAATGCCAAGGAAGATAGGAAAGTGATTACTTCAATGTGGAAAAGTGATTCCTTGCTTGGACGGATGGAATCACTTTTCCTCCTAATTTTTTTTTCTATTGGGAATCACTTTCCTTTCCTCAATTTCTTTGGCATCCAAACGTAGGAAAGTAACTACTTTCCTTTCACAATCTGGAGATACCGCGAACCAAACGAGGCCTTACAGCAAAGTATGCAAGTTTATCAACAAAACATTACAAGTATATAAAATTTTCAACCAAAGCAGAATTTCTGCAGAAACTTTAGACCAGAGGTTAAGTTGAAGTTAGCAGATTATCCATGAGGTTTTGGCTTCCTAGAGTTAAGGCCATCATCTCCAATGGGGATTTCTAAAAATGGGTTTCTATCCTACGTGTGATTGTACTCTATGAAAATTTCTATCCTAGTTAGGTAGGGTTTCTATATAAAAATTGTACATATAAATAAACATTTTTCAATGGTTCTACATTTTAATCCTATGTGACAACAAATAAAAGAATCAATTTAATGATGTGGGGTCCAACATTAATTGGTACGAGTGATGGAAAGTTTCTACATGTATAAATTCTAATAGAAACTCTACATCCTATATCACTACCATGTAGAATAGAAATTATTATAGAAATCATCATTGGGAGTATTTTCTTTTTCCTAAAGTGGATTTCTATCATAGAAATAGGGGAGGTAGAAACCTCCATTTGAGATGGCCTAATATTGGGTCATACACCATTAAATTGATCATTTCACTTGTTGCCACCTAGGATAAAAATCGAGAGCCATTGAAGGTTTTTTTTTTAATGTTTGCAACTTCTATGTACTATCAACTAGGACAGAAATTTTTATAAAGTACAATGCCAAGTGGGATAGAACCCCAATTTTAGAAACGAAAATGATATTTTGCCTTCGGTTTGTAACCGCGTACGTGACCGCCGGGCGACGTGGCGGCCGGCCATTGCCCCCCCCTGCTATCTCCGGGTCCCACCCGGACCAGGGGGCCAATAGCCGGTCGCCACGTCGGCCGGCGGTCACGTCTGCGATTACAAACCGCGGGCAACGTAGCAGCTCCGTTTTAGAAATCCATTGGAGATGGCTAATTGGGGTTTCTCTCCCCCCTATTTCTATATAAAAAATTTATTTGTTTCTATGAGGGTCATAGAAACTCTCCATCACTCATACAAACTAATTTTGGGTCCCACATCTTTAAATTAATCTGTTTATTTGTTGTCACATGAGATAGAAATAGAGAACCATTGGAGAGTGTACATTTGTATGTGTACTTTCTATATAAATTTTTATAGAAACTTCCATAAAGTACAATGACAGTAGATAGAAACCCAATTTTATAAATTTCCATGGGAGATGGTCTAAGGGCTTGTTTGGTAACCGGATTTTACTATTTGAATTTGGATTTGGAAATCCTTCAAATCCAAATCATGGATTTTACTATTCAAATCCAACTCCAAATTCAACTCCAACCAAACATAGGATTTGGTTTTATGATTAATAATTAAATTATAGTCATGATCAATAATTAAGCTATTAATTAATTATGATTAATTATAGTTATTATTATTTATAAAATTAATAATTTACGATTAGTAATTAACGATTAGTAATTAATAATTGATGATTAGTTATTATTAATTATAAAATTAATAATTAATGATTAGTTAATTTTTAAATAAATAACGATTAATAATTAAAGATTAATAATTAATAATGAACGATTAATAATTAATAACTATAAATTAAATAATTAATAATTAACGATTAATAATAGTAATTATAAATTAAATAATTAATAATTAATAATTAACGATTATAAATTAATAATTAATCATTAACGATTATAAATTAATAATTAAGTAATTATAATTAATAATAAATAATTAAGTAATAATTAATAATTAACGATTATAAATTAAGCAATTATAATTAATAATTAAATAATTAACGATTAATAATTAATGTTTAATAATTAACGATTATTAATTAACGATTATAAATTAAGTAATTAAAAATTAAGTAATAATTAAATAATTAAGTAATAATTAATAACTAGTAATTAACGATTATAAATTAATAATTAATAATTAAGTAATAAATTAATAATTAATAATTAAGTAATTATAAATTAATAATTAATATTTAACGATTAATTAACTATAAATTAAATATTTTAAAAATAGTAATTATAATTAATATTATTATGATTAGTAAATTATTAATGAAATTATTATAAAATATGATTCTAATTGTGATTAAAATATTATTAATTAAGATTATAATAAAATAGTTATTAATAAATTATTAATTAATATTATAATTAATATGATTATAACAAAATTAACTAATTAACCAATTTTTTAATTAATAATACTAAACATAGGATATGATTATTAATTAATATTATAATAATACTAATAAATTATTAATTAATATTATAATAATAATATAATAATACTAGTATATTATGATTATTAACTAAATAATAAAATATTATTAATTAATATTATAATAATACTAATAAATTATTAATTATGATTATAACGAAATTAACTAATTAACTAATTTTTAACGAAATTATTAAAGATTAACTAATTTTTAATTTACTAATTTTTAACAAAATTATTAAATAATCAATATTTTAACGAAATTATTAAAGAATAATTATTTTTTCCTCCAAAATTCAACCAAATCCAAGTTTTGGATTTTGTCATACTTTCCATATCCAAATCCATCTCCAACCAAATATAGGATTCCATGGATTTGTCTCCAAATCCATAAAAATCCAAATTCCACCTCCAAATACGATTTACCAAACGGGCCTGAAGGATCAGCTCTCCAGAACATTGTGTATAGAATGGGTGTGTTTATAAATATTATGAATGAGCAAATGTGGCCCCAGTAGTATCTGAACCTGTAAGTTATCAGCCCTCATCTGCTCAAGACTTTGACCTATACCCAAGAATAGAAATTCTAGATGTCTAGATAAAAGATGAAGGTACATCCCCAATATAAATGCCTCCAATATAATGTGGCTACCCAGCAGCAGCAGCAGACGATTCATATTTAGGGGTACAATCGAGTTGTCGAGCATATGATGTTTAAGCTAGTCTCATTTATGAAAACAAAAATTAATGAAATTGAGACTTGTCGAGCATATCATGTTCAAGCTCGGTTCATTTATGGAAAAAAAAAACTCATTTATGAAAAAGAAAAACTTACGAGATCGACCTTGAATTGGTTCAGACTTGACTCAGCGAGAGTTTGCCACCTGTTCGAGCTCAATTAAACAGTTTGACTTGACAAGGTCTCGCAACCTGTTTGAGCCCTTGTTAGCAATTCGGCAAACGGAAAAAAATGCGGAACGACAAAAGTACGAGTATAAATCGGCACAATATAAGTAAAATACGGTAACAAATTCGGTCAAAAAATCGTCAAACGAAAAACATTCGGATTAGATTTAATTTGTGTTTAGTACGTTTCATATGAACAAATTCGGCACTAAAAATTCGGTATATATATATGGTCCACCCACCTCTACTCCTTCATAAACAAGGGTTCAGTGTGAGAATAAGATGAGGTTGGGGAACATTATATAAAGAAAAGCACGTGAAAGTAGGATGAAAAACCGAAAGATTTTTTTTGATTGTTGCAAGCAACGTGTGCAAAGATTCTTAGGTTTCTTTTTTTGGTTACAGTGAGATTTTTTCTTCTTTTCTTTTGATAATTGTGTCAGTCTTAATATTTAATAGCAGCAAGAGTCAAGAAAGTGAAAACTGTTGAGTTTCTCAGTCAAGTTTTTTTGGCCGAATGTTTTAAAAATTCGTACGGTACGTGTTTAAAACTCCACAGGCTTAAAATTCGCGTACAGTCCGAATTTTTCAAACGTACGCAAGCATTATACGTTTATGTAAGATACGGAAAAATTCGCGTATAATAAGCGTTTTATTAGGGTGATTGCTAACAAGGGTTTGAGCTAGGCTCCAGTTTTGATTATACTGCTCGACTCTAAAACATTAATAGGTGGCTCATGATTGCTAGACTTTTTTTTTTTGAGATGCCCAACGTTGTGCATACTGCATTGTCTGTTGGTAGGCTCAATTATAGTAGCCTCACGATGCACCAAAGGTGAGTCGAGCTATAAATTAGTCAAGCCGAGACATTGAGCTTGTTCACGAACTCTCAACGCAAGCTGAGCTTGGTTCGTTAAGAAACGCGAGCCAGAGCTCACGTGCTGCCCTTTCATTTACAGCCATAATTCGTATAATTTCCTTACGACTTGTGATCCATTTGCGACCTGACCCTGTATTATGAATGATTTGTATGCATAATTTTCATAATAAACAAAAAAAAAAAATTCTTAATAGTACTTTCTTGCTAACAGCATGTACATCTTCATATTTCATAAATACAAAATTGTAGATTTCCACTACAGCAACCATTTCTGCACCACCATCCCATTCACTGGTCATTCCTGTTGATGTCGTAGAACTCGATGTTCTTGTATTTCTGTGATATGATCTCAGCTTGCACCTTTCGAGCTGTATCGGTCGCACAACCAACGAGGATGAGAACAGAAGTGCCGGCAAATCCACGGAATGCAGTAAGATGGGTGGTTTGTTCAACCACGGCTGGACCAGCGGCCAGCAAAGCCAAGAAGGCAGAACCCAAGATTGATATCCGGCTAAGAACCTGTCAGCAAAGGGATCCCAGTATCAACGTTCCGACATCTCCTTATACTCAAGAATTGATGGAGAATGAGCATGAACAAATGAAGCAGATGTCACTCAGTGCAAATAATTTAGTTGCATTGTAAGAAAATCATCGGTTCACTTTTGAAATCCAAACCTATAAAGCTATAATTCTAAAATAACCAAGATCAATTGATCAGGCCACTTGAGGCTGTGATCACACCATACCTACAGATATCTCACATTCATTTAAGTGATGCCAAAAGTACCGCGGATGAAAATACGAAAATGAATGGCACTATATTTTCCCCCCCTCATATTTCAGCTCTTTCTGTATCTGACATAGCACATAATCTCAAAGGTATGCAAAGGCAGCAACTGTCGGGCCGTACATAAAGAATGAAATGATTGACATTACCTGTATGGATTGCAATACCTGTACATTAGAGGTATATGGCCTGCTATATGGGGCTGGCAACGGTTTGGGTTGGGTCGGATTTATGTAAAATCCAAACCCGACTAAAATAAGTGACTAAATCTGTACCCGAACCCAACCGAATTTGCATTCAGTTTTTGAAATCAAGTCTGGCTGAGATGTTCTATATTATTTTGAAGAAAAGAAATTCTTCGGTCTGGCGGGCAAGGATCGAACTAAGTAACTCCACAAAGAACACTGAAGTCTACCAACTAAGCGCCACACAACAGTTCGGATACATATATAAATAACTTGTTTATTTATTTCGTTAGACCTGCTGCTATATTTCGTTAGAATATGGTTATAGATAGAGCTGCACTATTGTCAGGAGAAAAATTAAAAATAACTTGAAATAGATAGCAAACTTCCTTCATATTTTTATTTTACTTTTTGAAGCAATGCAAGTCGTTCAGATCCAGAGCAATTGCCTCTAACTAAGTCCAACCTTTAATTAGCTGGCTTTCTTTTCAGGTAAAGAGGAAAACGGCAAGATCAAGCAACTTGATCATGAACATCAGAACATGTCTTGCTGAGCTCAATTTGTAGCTTGGCTCTTCACAGACATACTGCGAATCCTGATCATATAGACCAGTGTCTTGGACTAATGGAGAAACCGGTCTACTACTTGTTATTCATGTCTTACTATTAAGCAGCATATATTCCAGTTTATTGAAAAATGAATACCAAAATATATGGATCTATGTACGCAAACAACTATGATAATTGATGATCTACACATACTGTTTTAATAAACGCAGCAGTGCTCTTCCCAGGCCTAACAAGCGGGATTGAAGCTCCTTGACGCTTCAACTGCTCACTTAAATCATCAGGATCCAACTGTAGGAAGGTATAGTAGTAATTGAAGAAGGCTATAAGAATTATATTAGTAGGAAGATAAAAGGCACCTGAAAGAAATAATCAAGTTAGACTACCAAGAGAATACTCGGGAAACATCATATGCAGCAGAAAGCATATACAGTGCTTGAATTGGAAATGGAAAGAGAAAGGACATGAATTTCAAGTTTACTCAAAAGGAAAAGTTAAGCTATCCTTTCCATATCTTAATTCATACTGGGAAACAAGGCTTGTGGAGTTAACATATGGCTTTTGAGCTATTTGATGGAGCTAGAAAAGCTTCCGAGTTGAATCTCTTTTTCATAGCAACAGCTATAGCTTGAAGGCAGTCTATGGCAATTGACAGTTCACCTAAAGAGCACATGATAACAGGATATTGGGATGTATAACAATAAATTCCTCAACCTTTCTGGTACACTCCAGCTACAGCAATTTGTTATTACTACACTAAGCTTCTATATACTGCACCTGAGGAAAAATATGTGTATTTAAATCTACCTTGCTTTAAGGTTCAGAGTGTATCAAAATGGGTGGCTATGGAGCATTTTACAAGAATTGTCCTGTTAAGTTTCATCCTCATCCAAAGCCTTCTCCCATGGGCTATAGAGCATAAGAAAGCTCCATAAAATAACTAACTGAGGCCGTCGACCGACCTGACATCAACCCTTTATTTTGGTGCCAAATTTCTAGCCAAGTTTGTTATGAGCATGAGAGGACCATGCCATAAATCTAGATGGCTAGTTGGGAGCTAGTAGACCTACCTTTTGCCTATGTGATTTAAAGCTCATGCAACCAAGGATCACCCGCCAAGTCTAGATTATAAAGAGAATAGACGAAGAGGTAAGATGGTAAAATTTGCTATAATTGCAATCATCTTCATGACGCACTAAGCCAAAGAGAGAAGGAATGGCATTCCCAATTGTTCGGGGGCACTCTCAAAGAAAACATACTGTGAGAAAATATTATTAGCCCTATGCTCTTACTTTACAATATATTCCCTTACCTCCTGGGTTCAAAGCAACTGCAGCATTTTTAAGAGCAGCTAAGCCAGTGAAGCGTGCCAGAGTAGCAGGCAGAGCTAGTGAAGATGTTGAAAAAATAATGGGCATCACTCCAGAACTATTCACCTTCATAAGCAAACAAATGAGACTCAGAAAGATCACATATTTAAAGTGAAATAAGATTCTATATGTTAAAAGAATGTTTTTTTTTCAAGTGAGACTCAGAAAGATCACACCTTTAAAGCCAAGCAAGATTCTAAGGGGGAAGAATGATTTTTCAAGATAATATTGATACTGGAGGTGCAAATAGGAGACAAGTACACAATCCAAGTCCAGATCATGATAAAACATGCAAGGACCAGAATGAGACTAAAACAAGCAAGCATTGAATCCATATAGCCTCACCCTATTATTGTGAGAAGTGAACAAATCCACATTACTGCAACAGTCAAGACTTGACACTACAATCGGTTTGGGTTCCTTGAAGTCATGGCCAGTGATAATAATACCATGTGGCTTGCCGTGATCAAGTGGCCACTTGATGGTTTTCAGTCCTTTCTCCATCTAAATCGAATCATACATTGATACTGGAGGTGCAAATAGGAGACAAGTACACAATCCAAGTCCAGATCATGATAAAACATGCAAGGACCAGAATGAGACTAAAACAAGCAAGCATTGAATCCATATAGCCTCACCCTATTATTGTGAGAAGTGAACAAATCCACATTACTACAACAGTCAAGACTTGACACTACAATCGGTTTGGGTTCCTTGAAGTCATGGCCCGTGATAATAATACCATGTGGCTTGCCGTGATCAAGTGGCCACTTGATGGTTTTCAGTCCTTTCTCCATCTAAATCGAATCATACGTTGTTGGTATGTAGCTACATAATATATCTACTTGGATACCTAATATTCTAGATAGCTAAAGTATGACTTAAAGCCGTAAATTTACACACTAACTCTTGTAACCTGTAAAACCATTAAAAATTTTTTTGCTTAAGGACTTAATGGATACCTTGGTCGTACAAAAAATACAAATGTTAATTAGGACTCCTTAGTGTAGTCAATGTACATATTTTTCGTTATAGTTCAGTAGCTCCAGAAAACATCAACTGTAAAATGGAAAAGGTGGCTTGTACAATAAGAAATAATTAATGCTTAACTACCATAATTTGCAGTACTGTAAGAAATATTAAAACCGCCTATATGCACCACAAATACGTATATAATAAGTTAAACGAAAGAGACACTAGAAGAGAAACAGTTACAAACCTTGAAAGGAAGGTATGCAGATTTTTGAAGCCCTCCACCCCTACTATTGTATCTTGAAGCATAGTTAAGTGGTATCTTCCTCTCGGCTTCCTGCATCCCTTTGTCAGGATGCTCGTTAGGTATAACTCCATACCGAAACAACTGGAATTATAAGACGTATGTCTTCTTACCTGGACATATACGATACCAAGAACCAGCAGAAAAAAGGATAAAACAATTGTAGCAAGTCCAATGTAGTTCCCTTCCTGAAATGCCTCTGCAACTGTTCTTCCAAATGATGCAGGCAAGTATGATATGATGCTTGTGAATATCAATAGAGACGTTCCATTTCCCAGTTTCAGGTCGGTTATCCTTTCGCCAATGTAAGTAGTGAATACTGATCCAAGCGTCAATAGTGTCACTGATGATAGTACCCATTCTGTACTAAAATCGTTGACATAGGGACGGAGGAAGAATACTTGTCCAATGGCCTTGCACATCCACCATTGATAGAGTTAGAAGATGGCCATATTTAAACTACTGTATACAAAATGCTTAGGAAAGTATGACTTGTGACATTGTCAGACATAACGTATAAAGACTAATTCCCAACCAAATTTCTAGCACACATAATTATGGAAAGTTCAACATAATTATCTGAAGAAAAAAATTGTGTTTATTAGATAAAAAATAAGTAAGATTCAAAAGCAAGTCAACACGTTTACCACATATCATGGGGAGAAAAGAGGACTAGTTTGGTTAAGTTAAGCAAGATATGGTTAATCCACCTATTTTAGTGTCAAGCGGGACAGAAATTCAGTTTGATTTCTCTACTCCAAAGAGAAAGGAGACGGTGATCAAATAAACACCAACAGCTAGAACCTTGTATTTACAAAAATCTATCAGATTAGCATACACCTAATAGCAAGTTAACAGAGAATTGGCTGCTTTTGTGGACGCATGACCTTAATCAGTATTCAAGAGAACGATTATAAGTGAAGATTATATTTCAGTTGACCACACTGGAAAAGCCCCACACAAAAATATCTGGCCTACAATTACAAGTAGACATGGAAGGTACAATAACAAGCTACACACACATAATTCCACCATATTGTGCGAGTAAAAAAATAAAGGAGCCCTCAAGCTATATATAGAAGATTCAAGATATGTCAAAAGAATCAATAACTCTTGTAACTAGCAATTTAGTTATCCTATAGATTGTGAAACTCTACAGTTTCCGACATGAAGAACAACAACAGCAAAGTTCTTAACCCCATGTCTAAAGGACACAGTGCCTTACCTGAACAACAGCGAACCCTACTGAAGCATAGCGTGTGTACTGAAGAATCTTCTTCCTGCCTGCTTCCCCTTCTCTTTTCTGAAGATCTTGCAACTTCGGATAAATCTGGGTAAGAAGCTGGAACACAATTGATGCATTTATGAAAGGAACTATTCCTAGGGAGCAGATTCCCAGCCTGCCGATGCCACCACCAGAAAACGAATCCAATGTACTCAACAGACTGTTTTGGTCAAAATTACCAAGAAAAGCTTCTCTGTTGACTCCCCCTAAGGGTACATATATTCCAACTCGAGACAAAGCTAAATAACCTAAGAGCTTCAGGAACTTCCCAGGCAGAGGGCCTCTAAAGAAATCACCGATGTCAATAGAGCTATCCTCAATTGCAGCTGCCAATTTAAACAAACTGGTCAGAGTGAATACCTGAGACTTAGATAAATATGTTTAAAACAACATATTTCTATTTGTAATCTTCTGTTCTAAACAGAAGGTCCAAATTAGTCATTCTATTTTAGTTAAAGCTCAAGACAAAATATTGACAGACTGAAAACAATTTTTAAAGTTAATATATAATCCATCTTTCTAGCATTCTTGGTTTAGCATTCCAGTTTATCACGTTTGTTACTTCGTTGTTTTAGATTATTATTCTTAAACATCATAAATAACCCATCAACTGAACATTTTATATGCTATACTGTGAATTCTTGAGATAGTTCTTCAGTTCAGTTTCTTTTTTATTTTTTATTTTCAAAGTAACTGAATTCTTTGGTCTTAATAGTTAATATGGCAGACTTTGTAAGGGAGTACCACTACCGACCTACTTACAGTCGAGGTACTGATTATTATAGTCATACCAAATCTTATATAAGCCAAAATGAAGTAGTTATATTTGTTAAACATCTGGAACAAATTGAACAGGTGCATGCAAGATTGCAAGGGTAATTTTAGGAAGTTATACTTATTAAACATCCAGAGCTAATATAATTTTGTTGCACGGATACTTCAATTGAGGTGTTGTAATCATAGTTACCAACTTAGCAGAATGGGGTCATGTATGGAGCACAAGAAAGCTTTATAAAAGAATTGACAAAGTTTATGACATTTTGTCAACATGACGTCGACCCTCAAAGTTGGTGCCAAATTCTTTGCCAAGGTAAACTATAAACATGAAACGTCCATGCATAAAACCTAGAAATCTAGTTAATGGGTGGGTAGACCTACCTTTCGGCTATGGAATTTTAGCTCATGGGAACCAGGGAACAAGGTCCAAGTTTCCTTGACTACAAAAGAGTCTAGACGAAGAGAGAGGACGATACAATTTGTTGCAGAGAATTGTGTTCATCTCTTTCTTTCCAGAACAAATGAATTTTTCTTTCCATCTCTTATGGCAAATAAACATCTAGCATCCGCCATTTGCATTTCTAGTGATACATAACTAAATTTGTGTTTTAAATATTATAATTTCTTGTTTCCTGTAATATATATATATATATATTTTTGAAAGAGGTAATTGTGTTACAGACTCCTGGCCCGAAGGCCTACAAACTCGGCCCGAAGGCCCGCACCTGTCCGAAGACCCGCACCTGCACCGCACTTGTATCACACCCGCAACCGGCCTACACTCTGGCTGCCCTCATATTAATTCCTCCCATGGAATTAAATTAAATGTGCTTCCTCCGTTGCTAGAGATCATGGAGCTTGTACCAGTAGTATATTAGTAGGGGGTTAAAATTAATAGCGAACGAACCTGCCAGCCCCCGGTTCGAAGATTTGTCCTTTCTTGTGCTTGACGTACTTTCTAATGTTTGGGAGAAGAACCCAGAAATGGCTTCCCACGCAGCATTGACACCCGAAGGATCAAATGCAGAGCCATCGACATTTCGAGTACATCTACGGAAAAAAAAACTCTAATTACCCAGAAATAATAATAAAAAAAACCAAGAACAAAGCTAAAGATGCAAAATTTTAGCTTTGTTCATCTAAGAACATTGACGAAGAATTAGAAAAATATGGGAATTTTGACAGTCAGCCAACGGTCACTAAAGATCCAAATGAAGAAATTTGAACGCACCTCTTGTTGTTCCAACCGGGTCTCGGCTCCACCGACAAGGAAGCCAGACAAGGGCGGTGACCGGACCTCGAAGGGGTGGTCCGACTCCGGGAGGAGTGGCCGAGAAGATGAAGAGGCTCTCGAAGTGATAAGAGCATCTCGTTTATTTCACTTCGACCCCCTTTTTCCCCTTTTTTTCTTTGGTCTATATAGCTCTAATACTGTTTACGTGGAAGAGGATATGGGGAGGTCACTGGACCCACAGAAGGTGAGCTTACCTTCCTCCATCCAAAAAAATAACAGAAAGGAGAAAATTTGAGTGGCATCCCACTTTTTTTTACCCATATTCAAGGTGCATCTCACATAATTACATTAATGTAAGGTACCTCCCACTTTTGACGGAAAACATCCCACACTCACCGTCAATCCCTTTGACCGAACTTTTCTGACCAAAATACCCATATGTCTTATTCCCTTCCCGTGATCCCCTTCCAGACCTCCCCCTAAACTCCCAGTCGTCGTGACCCCGCCGGCAGACCTTCCCCGTCGCCCCACCAAGTGCTCCTCCGCCTCCCCCGTCGTTCCCTACACCCCTCCTTCCCGCGCGCCACTTCTTCACACTCTCACTCCATTCCATAAACCCTAAAAAAAAAGAACAGGAGAAAGAAGCAGATGAAGAACGAGAAGACCAGAGGAGGAGCGCGGGAGGCGGGGGTATGGGCGCGGGGCGGGAGGCGGTGTGGAGGCGGGGTATGGGCGCGGGATGGGACGAGAGGCGGTGGGGAGAACGCGGGGGGTGGCAGCGGCAGCAGCAGCAGGGCGTAGCGGCAACAGCAACGGCGGCGTGGTGGCACGCGGCAGCAGCAGCAGCTCCGCCTCGCCACGTGGCCGGAGATGCGCCTCCCGTGTAATGCCCCGCTCCGTTCGGTGCATTATGCTGAGTCGTTGACTCGAAGAGTTGCGTTGACCCGATTCTGTATCGATGCAAATCGATACAAGAGTTACGTTGTCCCGAGAAATGCATCAATACGAATCGATGCAAAGAGTTACGTTGACCCGAGGAACGCATCGAGTAATATCGATGCAAGTGTTAAGTTGGCCCGAGGCAAGGCATTGAGTCGGTTCGAAGATTCTAAGAAATCGAATCAACGCAAGGCGTTCGACCCATTCGAACAAGTATTGATTTTAGTTGGTTTCGTGTGTAGGCTATACGTTTACGCTGAAATATTATAGGTCGGCATTTTGCCTTATTCAGAAAAGGGTCCGCAAAACCAATCGTCGTCTTGCGACGGACTGAGGCGATGACACGGTAAACCAAATCGGTCGTATAATTCAACGAAGCATGGAGTGCTCGAATGGCTAAGTCAGGAGAGTTGGCCGTGCAACGAAGTTATGAAATCGAGCCGCATCGGCTCGGCCAAACGATAAGGCGTATCAGCTTAAGGTGGGGGGACATTGACTTCTCTTTTCTACTCCTTCATGTTTAAGTAAAATATATATCATTATATGCTGAGTTAACCTATCGACACCACGGACGTGGCTCGATAGAGAGATAAACATAGTGCGTGTCGAACACTAGATAGAACAATTAAAATGTGAATTATGCAGCAAATGTACGAGTCGCTATGGAACATTAAATATCGCAAAGGCGAGCGCTTCGGTGCACAAGCCATAAGAACATGGGATAACTGTATCGATGAGTGCCTTAGTACACAAGTCATTCGTGCCCCGTGCACAAGTTAGCACGTTAGAACATTGAAAGACTATATCGACGCGAGTGCCTCAGTTGCACGAGCTATAGAACATTGAATACCCTATCGAGGCGTGCCTTAGTTGCACGAGTCGGAAGGATGGAACATAAGTATAACGCGTTGAACACTAAGACGTAGAACGTAGAAATACGGCTTCAAGGCGTGCATCGAATGCACAATGCAAGGAAAGACGAATGACTATATCAAAGTATGCGCAACAAGACGAGACTTACAAAAGATGGTATCGTTGCGATGAAGAGAACAGTTGTGGCACGGATGTGACATAACTGTCGATACGGCATGGTGCCTTCGAAGTATCGTTGAGAACATTGGGGCGTTGTGCCAATTGAAATAGAGATAGACAAACTTGTTTGGTTGTATGAAAGATAAGATGCGCTGCATGGTCAAATGGACTTAAAGATATAAAGAAGCCCGTGCACGGGTAGCCCTCGAACGTGGTGCGCTAGGGAGGGACTGCGGGATATCGGTATTGTTGGTGCACTTCATTTAGACAGGTAGCGACCTTCTAGTGAATGTGATAAGCCACTTACTCGAGTAATTCGGGGGTCCTCTGATTGTTTGGGTTAGCAACCGCACAGAGTGATCATCGTCTTACATATTCGATTTTTGAGACATATAAGTCCATTCTAGCCCGGAAAGCTAGTGACCTTCATATAGATAAGAAACGATGGGTCGAAAGTGTAAGGTACGCATATATCCTGCACGGATAGATCCTGGGTCGAAAGTGCGGGGTACACACATATCTTGCACATATATATCCTGCGTAGAGAGCACTTATAAAATGACAGGAAGAGCTGATAGGCGTATCCACCTTACGTCGGTACAAGGACGTGTGCATCGATGTTGGTAAGAAGTCACGAAACAATACAAGATTGTTATTGGTTGCCTGTTTACTTGTGCAAATCGAATAACATGCTTGCCATGATAACATGTTTTACAGTCTTCGAATATGCCATGAACTGATCCTAAGGAGACCATAGAAAAAGAACTAAATTGTATGTTTGCATGAATCAATACAATACTAAATGTCGGTTTGTTAAGTGGGTCTTTGATCAGTACAGCGAGGACGAAAGTACTAATCTACCACTAGTTTGCTGGCAGGTTCAGGGAATGGTCTGCTCGCGGCAGAGCTTCTCTTGAACGCGTTGAGGCTTGGAATGCCGAAGCGTATTGAGGCATGCGACCGCATTGACACTCGGACATGCAACATGATTGATGCGACCGAGATATAGAAGGCATGATGTATGGAACGGTGAAATCCTTTGTGGGCAAGAGAGAACCTGAGTGTTGTAGCCAATCTGACATATATTGTTGGGCTATTGAAAGCCTTTGTAATCTTCGTTCATTTATCAATAAAGAGAATTGTTTCATATACTCCGTTTTCGTTCGTTGCTAATTGTAAATCAACGATAACCATTTGAGAACTTGTCATCTTGCCTTGTACGAGTGCAAGTCCAGACTCGTACGACATCACGCCCCAGCGAGGATGATGATTCAGATAAATTGATGCGAGGATGAGCGATTTTCTGGGTCGGGGCATGACATCCCGCACCCCCCTCTCCCGTCTTGTCACGCGACAGCATCTGCGCCCCCCGCGCACCTTGTCGGTAGCGGTCGGAGAAGGAAGGGGCGGGGGGTGGAGGGGGCGGCCGGGGGGGAGCTAGGGCACGGCGGAGGGGGGCGGCGGTGGTGGTGATGGTGGTCTTGGGGAAGATGATGGTGGTGGAGGTGATGGTGATGGTGAAGGTGACTGTGGTGGTGATGGTGATGATGAAGGTGGTGGTAGTGGTAGTGGTCGTGGTGGTGGTGGTGATGAGCGCGACAGCGGCAGGGCGGGGGCGCGACAGCGGCGGAACAGGAATACGGCAGCGGAGCAGAAGGGCGGCATGATTTGGGCTTGGTTTCGGAGGGTATTTTTGTCCAAAATATCGGTCAAACGCGTTGACCGTCCATATTGGACGGAATCTGTCAAAAGTGGGGGGTGAATTACAATAGTATAAAGTGGTGGGGTGCACCTTAAATAAGCGTAAACAAAGTGGGATGCCACTCAAAGTTTCTCAACAAAAAATTGTATGTACATCATTAAACCTATACTACTGTATAATGCTAAAAGTAGGTTTTATCGTAAAATTTTTTTTCCAAAAATATCCTTTATTATATGGGATATCGAGGTAAATACATGAGTTGTCCTATGATATTACTAATTACAACAACTCTTAAATGCATTGAGTATCTAAAAATGAGAGATTGAAAAATGGATTTTGTTTAGCATTATTGTAAATACGTGCAACGCACGTGCATATATGCTTGTACTACTATATAACATAAAAAAATAGCTTTACCGTGAAAGATTTTGTTCCCAAAATGCCCTCATCTATGAATACAAATTAAAGTTGTTCATTAAATTTAATATAGATAGTTATTAATTACCTATAGAAGAATTTTTTTTAAAGAAACTGTTATTTGTTCTTCCCGAGAATTATGGAATATGTACAAGACACGTGCATATATATACTAGTTATAAATTAATGCTGAAGAACTAACTTTGCTGAAAGTATGATAAGATTATAAAATTGCTCATGGAAAAATGTTTTTTATTTGCTTAAAAAATGCCCTCTATGAATGGCGTTTTCTTTGTTTAATTGTTAGAAAAACACCATTCAAAAGAGTGTTTTCTTGCCTGAACTTAATAGTGGGTATTGAAGAAGAAGACAATTTATTTTGTTTAACTTTCATGTCCAAACTTATCAAAAATTGTCCGAGCTCTCTGGCCTAGTGGTATTAGAGCGGACACCCGGAAGGGCCGACAAGATTCGAGTCCCCCAATTGTGTGTGTGTGTGGGGGGGGGGGGGGGGGATTTCAAAAAAATTTATCAAAAATTGAGATACTACCAAGATGTAGTAGTGATGTAGAAGTTCATAAAAGTCAAATAATTATCTCTTAGTACTAGTACTCATAATAATTTTATCCTGCAAATTGATACATGTCCAAAAAATTAATAAATGTCCAAATAAAATGTAACAAGATTTTTATTGTCCTCCTCTGGCATAACTCCAATAATTCCTATGAGAACGATTCCTAAGACCTAGTCTCCTTCTCCTTTCCGTCGTATCCTCCGCTCTCTCCTCTGGTAACCCCTGATCTTGATCATCCTCAGGCTCCTCCACCTTGGCATCTCCTATGTCGATATCAACACTGATGGAGCCCAATACAACTGAGTAGCTGGATTAATCTCGGATGGGCCAAATAATGAAGAATTGGTCATCTAGATATAAAAATCCCAATCGAAGACCTGAATAGCAGCATGAGTCACACCAACCTATGGCGTGCCCTTGCTAGCATGTCGATCAATATGTGATCCAGCATAATATGACGTGTCCAATGTGGGACGTGCCTGTGACATGCCTTTACCATCCTGTATGGGACGTACCTGTGATGTATCCTCGCTAGCCTACCGGTCACATGGCCTATGGAGGACATGCATGTCTCTGTCTGACAGTGCCTAAAAGAGGATCACACGGGATAGACAATGGAATTACCGGGTGTCACGACCCGCACCCGTATTTCGGATACAAAGCGTGTCCAAGCCCAGCCTACGCCGCAGTGTCGATGGTAGAACGCTGTCTATAACTCACAAGTCACTGAATCTAGAATCACTTGGAAATCTATATCTCATCCACAGAATAATCAAGACACCACCAAGATCAATGAATAACCATGAAACTGAGCAATAAAAAATATAAACTGAATATTTCCAAGAATCAAAGTTACGTCCGGTGGACAAAAATCCACTACCAATAGACGGAAATAGAGAAATACATGAAATAACTAACTAAGTACAAACTGCTAATCAAGACAACCTCAACTGCAAGGCACCGTAGTCTGATGCTGACTCAGCCTGCTCGTCCGATCCTGACTCAAACTCGGCTAACCTGAAGAGATCATTAGGTCCTCAGAGGACTAGCAAGATACATATAAACATGCCTATCTAACAGTTTTATCATGCATAAGAAATAAGCAAGAAAGACAGAAATACGACAAGTGCCTATGAACACGAACACTAGAACACTACGCATAAATGAACTGCCGAGTGAACAAGTGAACACGAGATCAATGGAAAACCAAACCCTCATCCCGAGCGTGGACTCACGGGTTTGAACTAATCACTAACCCTCATCCCGAGTGTGGACTCTCTGGTTAGTTCAAGACAAACACCCTCGTCCCGAGTGTGGACTCTCTGGTGCCAATGAACACGACAAACACCCTCGTCCCGAGTGTGGACTCTCTGGTGCACTGGTCAACCCCCGTCCCGAGTGTGGACTCTCTGGTTGTATAAAACAATAATCAAGGATTTAGCAGTTCAGCTACACGCACTCGTTCTATGATACGACTCAAGCAAGGTACTGGTGAGAATAACTCCAAATGTGAACTATACGACCAATATGAACACGGCATATATCAATGAAACGACTCGACAGTATATAATATGAAGAGCACATGTCCATAACAATCAAAACTGGATAATGAAATATAAAGCATGTAAATAAAACTGTAGAGGGAGGCAAGGTATACTTGCCCGTGGTCCTGAGCTGCGGGTACAATCAAGTATTGAGTCAAAGTCCGGTTAACCTATTTACAGCATATACATAATTTTAATAGATAGCTTGAAATCAATAATGATCTATTTACTTCTCTTTGACTTAGTTCAAATTGGTTCCCTTTACTAACTAAGTGGACTTGGTCCCTTACTTGGCATGTCTAGTTTAATTTTGATTCATCCCTATACCCCTTGATATACACACAGGGTATATGCAGAGGGAACCTTAATACTGTCCTCATATCATGGTCTTATACTGGTTTCCTATCTGTCATTGTGACAATCCTATTCCCTGTTACCATTTCCCATGGTTTACTCTATTACCCCTCGATTATACACAAATTACTACACTAGAGTATTGGTACTCAAGAACCATTTGTGTCTACTGGTGTATTCAGGATCAATTTGCAGGCTTGTTGTCATAGCTACAATGCTAGATACACATAACAGTCCCTAGAACAGAACCACACACTGCATGCTTCTGTAACCTGCTAACCTGGCACATGACTTCCATATGAAAACTCCCAATGTCCTGTGCAAATCAATCATATATAAACCCCCTCTTAACTTATATATCCTGTTATTGCTTCCTATCTGAACACTTGTCTTGTTTCCTCCTCCAATCCCCTGACTGATTTTCCTGTGTACTAGCACATGAATGTGTAGCTGCTACATTCATGAGCAATTTGTCTAAGGTATCCTAAAATATTCCTTTGCACCACCTGACATCAATTGGACACCTTCAAAACACTATAGGCCATCATCAATTACTACTGTTATTGTCACCTCTCTTCTAAACGACTGTCTAGTTAATTCCCCCCTTGGCAGCAGATGTACACATGGGGTCTGCCACAGGTACACAACAAAGGCTACTACTCTTGTATATAACCAGCCTCCCCTCCTCTTGTGTACTACTACTCGACCCCAGTACCTACCTACTGTTTCAGAGGAAATACACAGGCATGTGTACTATACTCACTACCCTATTATCCCATACTATATGTAGGTTTTTACCCCAAGGATTTCTGTCACTGATACTTAATATTAATGTCACAAGTCTGCCCCAAACCTGGTAGATATTCCTAGGCACCCTTGGGTTGGATTCGACTAGAACAAATATGATCTGATTCAGTACTCTCTTATGTACTCTTAACCTCTTGTTTCCCCTTTCTACTACTCCCATGGATTACAGCTAGTTTTACTGCTACTCTTAGTCTCTGCATATTATCTGCAGGTCAATAAGGACCCTCCTACTAATATACTAGTATGTAAAAGATACTTCAAGTACCAATTGGTATACCCAATACTTCTAAGCTAATTGATACACAGGCTCAAACGTGTGTACCCTTCTACCCACATGATAACTCTGAAACCTTATGCACTGAACTACCTATCACTGCCCCACATTTGGATACTTTTCCTCTAGTGTCTATACCTTACTGACAATACAGGTAAGGTGTACCTTGAGTACATCAAGGCAAGAGTCCTCTCAGGATCCCCTGCTCCCAATGTTGGCAACCTTGCTAACAACCTCAGATGTTGGGCATAAACTGAACATTATTCAGTGGGGACCCCTTTAACTAATGTCTTGACCTGTGTCCTGTTCCCTATACAAAGCTACTCCTACATAACTGTAACCTACATTGCATCTATCCTCCTTCCTATTTTGTTAGTACACTTTCATCACACACCTGTAGGAGCCAAACCTCTGTTAGGTGGGTACATGAGCTTGAGCCCCAACTCGTATGGGTCTAATTCTCTATAATTGTAAAACCTGGAGGTCAAACTATCTCTATTGTTCCAGATGTGGCCAAATATCCCACCTGGACTTACATGGTCACCTAATATGCAACAAGTGTCAATGAGTAAACTGGTGCTAAGACTTGTATAAATATATTGTATCAGTGATGTCCTTGCCCCTCCATACTTGCCTGTTACCTAGGTTGCACACATAGATAAAGGTATGCAGGTCATGGCACATACAAGGAACCCACATGTTGTGGTTGGGTAATCTATGGTACCACCCTATACTTTGTACATATTCTTTTATGAGACAGGGACCACTACTCCCTATACTCTAACCTCTGTTAGAACCTGTCTAGTACCCATGTGGGTTTTCCTACTGACACTTGTAGGGCACACCCTCCCCTAACCATTACTTGTCCATGTTAATCTTTGGCACACAAGAAAAAGGACTGTAATGCCTACTGAACATAGATACCATACATGTATGTATCATAGATTCAGAATAGTACAACCAACTACTGTGGTATCTCTGGATGTACTGTCACACTATAACATCTATGTGCATCACAGGTACCTAATCTATGTATATACAATACTATCATTAATTGTGTTTACCAACAGATAAACCACATACCGATTCACTTAACCCTCGAGTCAACTAAATCTCCAACTAGTTTCTCATATCTTCCAAGGTTAGGATGTGCAATTTAATGTATCTAAGAGTAAAATGATACTTCATGGAAATGATACAGGATACAACTTGATACAAGGTGCAACCACGTATAAATGCAAACTAATGCCTTGTTGTGCCTAATAAGTCATCTACATATGTCTGACCATTTTCCTTCTCAGGTTACTCATACGTGATTCACAAAGTCCTAGTACACCCTGACACGAACCCCATGTGTCAGAGTATCTGACTCCATCTAATACTCTCCCAGAAATAAGACTGCTACCTACTGTTGATGACTGGTATGACAACTTATTTCTATATGTATGATCTGGTTCCTCTCAGATACAGGAGTATCCTCTAGACCATATGTCAGTCCTAGGGACACAGCCCCCTTGAAGCCCTGTTTCCCTAACCCTATATACATACTCTGTTGCACCGCAGGTCGGTTTATACACCAATGCTCATGGGTTATATTACTAGTTTCTCTTAGGAATTATAACAAACACATCTACCTACATAACCTGATAATCAAACTAGGTTTAAAGAAACAAAATAGGTGAAGAGAAGGGGATTACCTGATAAGGATTCATTTCTCCTCTCAACAGATTTTTGGAGGTTTGCTCTTTGATTCTCTTGCGGTGGGGACGATCACGAGTTCTTGGGTGGTCAAGGTCAGCTGCTACCTTGATTACCTATATATATACATGGTTTATAGGAGTAGATGGAGCGAATTTGATTTAAATCAGATCGGAATGAATCCCCCTTGATTCATTTTAGAGATCTGAGTTATCTCTTAATTGAATCAATCAATCTTCTAAGGGTCGGCCAGTAACAACATAAATTTGAATTTTGAGTTTATGCACTAAGGTCCCTGCTTCTTTTCCTATATTACCCTTTGATCCTCTATTGTTATTTTTAAGTAAGGAAAGAATTATCAAACATAACAAATAAACGAGACAATAACAAATGGGTATAAATTTAATAAATAAGAGAAAAAAATTGGTCAAGGGGTTGACACCGGGGTTGAATGGCGTGAGGGTAGATATTCGACAGATTGTCGTAACACCCCAATTAGATCTACGTTGGGGTCTTGGGATAACTCAAACAGAGTTGGTATCTGAATTTATAATCATACTTAATGACACATATATAGATCTAATAATTGATCTAAAAAAGAACACATACCAACAGATCTACACGTGCACTTATCTCACGCAAGCAACATAATCTAGAGCTCGATGATGGAACCGAGGCTATTCATACTGATACTGTCGGTTTTGCATTGCAAATTTCAGTACCAACATATAAGTGTGTCAGTATAAATCATTGCAAAATTCAAACAAAAAAGTGTGTAACATACTAAACATTATAAAATATTAAAAATACATGTTAACTCTAGGAATAACTTACCCATTTGCCATTGATGTCATTTCTTCAGACATGTAGTGTCCAATGCTATGCGTGGTCAATCTATCATCCCAAAATACAAGAAATAAATGGATCCGTGCAAGATATTAGCTCTGCCCTGACTAGAAGACAAAGGCTCCTAGGGTATCATCTGTTTTAGACCGAATTATCACATAACACGATCAGCTGGATGAAACATGATATTTTTATGGTAGATGATATAATATCTATGCATACTAGCTGTACGTGCACCATCTATTACCGATCGTGGTACACATTGGGGTTTCCATTGAACCTATTTTTGGTTCAAAAAGTAATAATATTTAAGCGTAACAAATTAGAAAGAAAAAAATTAAATTAAATGTTTACATAACTTACCTCAAATGCATTTATTGTGTCAATTAAGCCCTGGTAAATTGAGACCTCTATGTAGACACAATGTTTTGGATCATTATTTTTCGCATTCTATCGAACTCCTGCCGGAATGACCCGCTCATTATCACTATATCGGCTAACTGGCCTACCAATACTGAAATGCTTAATGGACTATAACTACAAAGAAAAACACAAATAAAATGGTATAAATTATCTAATGTAAATAACATTATACAAACAAAATTAATTTCATTCATACATGTATAAGTGTGATACGCCTACCTACTAATCAAATACTAACAAAAATTGTCATCGAGTGGTATACATGGGCTAACACTGCTGCACCCCATGCGTGTTGTGTGTAGTGTCCAAATCTACAAAAATGATAGGAGATGCACATTGACCTTATTTCCTGTTGCGTCAGAAAATAGTAATGCACCACATAGGTTAAGTAAATAAGCTCTAGTGCAACAAATGACATAAAAACATGATTAAAGATTGATATCATATAGTAAATAAATATTACAATAATTAATACAAAAAATAGATACCATACCCATGAATCATCTGCAGAAACTGTTATATCGCCAATGCGATCAATATGCATGAAAGTGCGTCGGAGCCAAGTGAGTCTAACAATGCTAGCATCTCCTAAATTTGTTGGGGGGTTCCACACCAAGGTATGTTCTAATGAGATCTCTAACATCTAATTGCTTGTCAAAATATACAGGGTCACTAGTAATAGGTAACCCTAGAATCTGCGTAAGGTCAGCTAACGTGATCGTCATTGTAACTCCACCTTCCTGCTGTTTAATATATATATATATATATATATATATATATATATATATATATATATATATATATATATATATATATATATATATATATATATTAAACAAATTAGAAAATTTTTGTTACTTAATAATGGAGAGGGTATTAATATGCATATGGATTTTCTTGTGTCAGCCCAATGGGCTTAAATCCTTTTAACTAGTTATTCTTGGACTTAGTCTTTTCTTAGCCTTTCACTCAGTAGCCAATTCATCCCTATCTCTTTGTTTGGATAGGGAGAGGAACTTGTGCAGAGAACTCTGAGATCTTTCAAATTTTTTTCCTCCACTACTCTTCCCCAACGGATTGGCACCAAAACTCTGCGTACATCTCAAGTCCCCCAACCTCCTTTATAACCAACCCTCCTCTCTCCATCATTTCTCAGCCATCACACTTTTCCTTCTTCCTTCTTCAAGCTACAGTTCTCTTCCTCGACGAAGCACCGACCACGATCAGGACAACTCGTTCTCGACAGTAGAGAGGATGAACTCTGATCGATCGCTGTCATCCCCATCGGTTATTTGAATCTGGTAAGTAATTTATCATTCGTAATTATTTTTATTAGGTGCCAACTCATTTTGATCGATTCGATTCATAAATTTTTAGATCTAGAGTTGCGTATCGATCGATCTACTCGACTGTAACCAAGGAAACAGTCAGGATCCTTGAGTCTACCAATTTCCTTCGCAGTTCATCAATTCGAGCTAGAAGAGAGTAAGTTTTCTTTTGGTAATTCGTTCTACTTGATGATCGATGATCGATTGGCTAGGTTTAGAATGACTAAACTCTTGTCCTCCATTCTTCCTTCATTGATTCAGGGAGTTTAAGATCAATTGAATCTGACTCGTGTGTCCGACACAGAGTAGGGTGTCAGGATCTCAGCTATAGCTGACACTGCAGGTAAATTTCCAAACCATTTTTCCCTTATCTTGATTTCTAAATACTTTTTGTTCGAATGCAAGATAGTGTTATCAGTGGTATCAGGATAAATTAGGATAACTCTATTCATGTGTTGATTCAATAATTTTATGATGGATATTCATTTTAGGATGTCATGTTCATGATTAGTTTTATGTCTGATATAGGCAAGTTCCTCAGGATAAATTGATGCTTAGTATTGATCTGTTTTGAGTAGTGATAATGATAACTTGAAATTGATTTTGTAGAGGAAACCTGGGTTTGGAATAATTGTAGAAAGCTTAGGTAGTTTCACCTGAATATGATTTTTAGACTAGTTTCTAATTTCAGTAGCCAAATCACAGTTGGGTTTTACTTGGATATCAGTTGTCTTGCACCCCACCTGAGATATGATCTGAGATGGGTTATCTCAGTTCTTCTTAGAACAGATCTATGCTTGTTCAGGACTGGCAGTGAAGGTTACATCCATTTGGGTATTCAGACTGGTTGTTCAGTAACCATAGTATTTGGCCATCTGAGTTCAACTGAATTTACAACCTTATCACTTGAGAATTGACAGGAAGTAGGTGTCATGTATCTTGAGAATTAGGACAAGGCTTGTGATTTATGTTAAAGGAATACTACACTCAGGAATTTCAGTCCATACTGGGGTTCACGAAATAGGATGACTAATGTATGGCAGCATTTGGAAGAATATAACTTAGATTTGTAACCTAGAGTATAGTTGTTGTCACGACCCGCACCCGCTATAAGGGCACGTGTACGTGACAACGCCCAGCCCTCACCGTAAAAACGGCATGGAACGCTGTAGGTTTTCTACTCTAACAACAGTTTATATATATATCAAAAACCTGTCGAGAATATGGTCAACTCCGAACGGAGGACAAGCAATGAATATATATGAGTGCTCAATCACAACTCTAATATAATAAATTAAAGACTGAAAGATAAGACAACAAGACGGTAAAATATAACCTGTCAAGTCCAAACACAAATAATATACAAGTCCAAGTCTCTAATACAATCCAAAATGTAATACAGTCTCAAAAGTAACTGGAGACAAGGTCCAGTACAAAAGACCTACTCTAACTAAGCAATAGGTAAAGTCTCGTCAGGCGGAGCTAAGCCATGCTGGACCAAGGTCTCCAAGTCTAAGCCTACTACGTCGTCCGGACCGTAGTAGGTACTGCAATCCCCCTTATCAGCATCTGTAATATTTTGTCAACATATCCAGTCAGGATGGAACGAGTACACATATCTTATAACAGATCTCAAGATAGAATAAAAGCTATAAGACTGTAAATATAGCATATACAATGAAATTATGGAGTGTACATATATGTATCATGGCATGGTAAGCTGTAGAGCTAGAGCTAGAACAAGAAAGTAGAACTGAATCATGGTATGTACACAAATCAATGTAAGCCATATATCCAATGTGTGTGAGTAGCAGTTTCAACTTGTGATCAGCTTGGGTACCTGTCAAGAACTGGCCTAGCAAGTCATATGTGCGGTATATGACTCACATTGTTCGGGAATACAAGAAGATATGATCACAGGCATACGCTACTACTCCCCCTACCCTAACTGGTAGAATGGATCCAAACAGGACACGCCACTGCACGGGATTCTAATGAGAAAGGAGCTAATCTTCTCTAGAATCAGTGACCATATATTGAGCAAGAGCTACAAGGGAGCTTGCACAATACATTCCAACCTAAGAAGGAGAAACATCTCTGGTCGAGATCCAAGAATACCAATCCGTGAGAACCATGTGTCAGGAATAAGCATATCTACACTAAGTACATGAATCATAACAGTTATCATAAATTGGAAAAAAGTTATCAGAGAATGTACTCGCCTGTAATCTGATAAGATAAGTCAACCGTATCCAATGCAGTGTCTCGAGGACCTATAGAGAACAAGACGTATCAATACTATGTTTAGGAAGTAAAGTTAAATCAAATTAAATCCTATTAAGTCATTCTAGGTCAAGACAAGTCTAGTTAGGTCAACCTTGGTCATGGGAGAACATTGGAAGTCAATCCGAATCAAACTATGTCGAAAGTTAACTTACAATTGACTTTTGGTCAACGGGTCAACTCTGGTCAACTCTAGGTCAACCCTAGGTCACTGGTGACTAACAGTTGACTTTTGGTCAACTGTCCAAGTTTAACGGAATTTGGGACTAAATTGGGTAAAGTCATTACCAACCCTTACAACCCATATCCAAGTCTATCTTGGACTTCTAAATCCGTATCTTGGCCATAGGCCAATATCCTAATTTACCCTTTATAAAGGTAAATTTCTAGCCTAGGTGAATAACAAGTTAGCCTACCCACGCTAGGTATTTCGACCCGTGCTTCCTAGGGTAGTAGGATACTAGCCTATACGTTTATTACCTACCAAGATACCTAGGTAGAGTGGACGTCTAGTCCATCTTACGACCTATTGTCGATATCTTGAATATCTCAAGATGTGCAATGGTACGGCGCGATACCGTCGTCGTAAAACCCCGATTTCAACTCGGGAGCCTACCCGCAAAGTCTAATTTACGTATTCTAGGTCTCCCCCAAGTTTCATCGCGTTCCGACACTCGGAGCTCGATTTCACCCTCTAACTCGATCTCCTCCCAATTGATTTCCTATTTTCTACTTCTCATTCCTCTTCTAATTCTTCTTCTCATTCCTATTCTAATTCTCCCTCTTCTAGTTCTTCCTCCCATTCCTTTCCTTATTCTTCTCATTCAACTTCTTCTTCTTAATCTTCTTTTCATTCTTTTTCCTATCTTCTTCCAATTCCTAATTTCCTATTCTCCTTTCCCTCATTCTCTTATAATCTTCTTCTCCTACTTCTTCTAAACTTCTTCTTATTCTTCTTATCATCTAACTATATAACTATATATATAACTATATATATATATATATATATATATATATATATATATATATATATATATATATATATATATATACAAGGGTTTAAAGGGGGGTTTGGGGGGAGGGGGGTTGCTGCTACTGCAGCCACTGCTACAGCTGCTGTTACTGCTACTGCTTGCTCTGCTGCTACTGCAGCTTGGCACTGCTGCTGCTGCAGCTTGGCACTGCTGCTGCTGCTGCAGTTGCTTTTCTTCTTCTTCTACTAATTCCTCTCCTACTTCCTCTCATATATATATATATATATATATATATATATAAATATATATATATATATATATATATATATATAAATATATATATATATATATATATATATATATATATATATATATATATATATATAAATATATATATATATATATATATATATACAATCTCATACATATCTATATATAAATACATACACATACATAATTATATAGACACACACACACACATGTCTATATATATATCTATATACATATATACATAGGCACATACTCACACACTCTCACACAAACACACTCACACACCCACAAACACACACTCTCACCACCACTCTCATGACACACACACTCTCACAACACCACCACCACCACTCTCTACACACACACAAATATATATATATTATATATATATATATATATATATATATATATATATATATATATATATATATATATATATATATATATACCACTCTAATTAGAAAACCCCAATAAATCTTAAAACTAGATTTTAGGGGAAACCTATAAATCTATGGTCAAAGTGTGGAGAATCATCTCCTCCACACTTATTGTGAAGGACATAAAGGCTAAAGAGAAATAAATGGGGGGTTTAATGCATACCTAGAATTTGTTACTTTGGAGAAGAAGGAGCTTTGAAAGAAAAGGAAATGGAGAGAGAAAGAGTTTACTTGGTTGTGAAGAAAAGAGGAGGGGGAGGTGGCTATGTGTGGCCGGCCATGGGGGGGCTTAGTGAATTTGGGTGTGGATCCACTAAGTGTCACGACCCGATCCCAACTAATTGGGTCGAACCGGACCATGCCCAGCCTGTACCGTTGTTGAGACGGCGGCAGTAAGCTGTTCAGTAGCAGGTAACCATGCAACAACACTATATTTGTCACAACTCAACATCGGGAATAAACTTTATTAAACTTTAAAATTTAAATACAAAAGGAAACTGTCCTGAAATAAAATACAGAATTTGAAATAAAACAACAATGAAAGGAAATCTATCTATCGGCCGGATCATCGGCCTCAGTCCCAACGTCCTCCTGTGGGGACTCTGGCAGCACAACTGGGTACAACACAGGGTCGTAGTAGCTGTTGTAAAACCGATCTGTATCCTCAATATCCCCTAAAAATGTATCTCCAGTCAGGAGGGAGCAAAGTACAATTCATGCTAATTTTAAACAGTTAAATTAAATAATAGAATAATGCAGTTCTAAACAGTTTTAAACATGAACAGTTTTCAACAGTAAAACAGTGATTTGAACAGGCAATGAAATATGACCGGCTTAGGTTTGTTACAGGAATGGATAAGGGGTTTTGTTACAGTATGGTCATAATCATTACGCTATTCCTCCAGTCCCCAGTAGTTACAGTACTCTTAGAGAGAGTTTCGTATTTGCATCGTGGTTTAGACTTGCAGTAAAGCGATTAAATAAATAACTGTAAACTAACATAAACTGTACTTGCCTCAAAGGAAATGACTGGAGAGGTAGAAGACTTCGAGACAGGTAATTAGAGTCGTCCTCGAATTCCTACATTCGAGAAATAGACTCAGATTTCAGGTTTACCAATCTAGCTACGCTAGTTGAAATCTCTATTTGCGTCCTAATCCAATTTTAATTCTTTAATTAACCAAACACAGAAAATACGTTTATTAGTGCGTTGATTTAATACGAGGGAAAAAGATTGTTTTATATTTTTGAATTCGGAAAACATCGTAGATGCCAGATTAATTAATAAAAACTTGGCATCTTTATAGTTTATAAATATAAAGCTAATTTTTCTTATTTAGTGAGAAATACATAATTTTTAATTAATAATAAACTTGTCAATTTTAGGTGAGAAAATATTAATTAATTTTATACGAAAATACTTTTTAGCCAATTTAATCGTTAAATAGAAAAAACTCGCAAAACCAGAAATGACAAGAAAATCTAAGCTATCCATCACAGTTACAGACCACAGCTAGCTGGGCTTATGCCCATTATAATTTATTTACATAAATTGAAATAAGACAAACCGCCGTTAGTTCTAAACTGAAATATTACATAAAATATAAACAGAAATAAATAATAAAAATAAAGATAAATAATAAGTCTCAGATATGGTCCAATCCTCAACTTGGCTAATGTCTCAACGTCCGGGCGGGGCCGGTTTCGTTTGCACTTAGCCGGGTCCATTGACCGATACGGTCGTCACCCCAAAATCAAATATCGAATAAAATTCCGAAAATTATTTTAAATTTATTTTAAAATAATCCAGGATTTACGGAAAAATCTGGCAGCATCTCCTCTGTTTTTGGTCAACCCAAAAACTGGAAAATGACGCCGATAATTTCCTGCAAATCCCAAACCAGGGAAAACCCGAATTTATATATATATGAAATCTACAACAAATCCACAGAATAATCGGAACGACCTGAAATAATTTTGGAAGTCCGATTCCAATTCCACAAATCACAGAACGCTACCGAAAAAATCCGGAAAGATAAAACATACCAAAACTCAGTTCCCAAAATATTTCGGGAATCCAAAATAATTCACAGGACCTTTCCGAAAGTCCCGGAAAATTACGACGTCGCTAAAACCGAATTCCCAAAGGGAATCGGGGACCATTTCTCATCATCGACTAAAACAAAAATGAGCGGGACAGGGGGTATACCTCGGTTTGCTCGGCTAGAGCTCTCAGATGAAAAAATAGAAAGAATATAGAGCTCTGAACAGCGAACGTATCCCGAAACAGCGCTGGAACAGCAGCGTCGTCGAAGAACGCTGAAAAACGCAGGAGCTAGGGCACGGCCAGGGGGTGCTGGCCAAAGAGCAGCGAGCTAGGGCAGCGGCCAGAACGCGCAAGAGGCGCGGAGGAACGGCCGCGGGGGATCGACCAGAGAGGGAGCCGACGGGGTGTCGGGGGCTCGGCCGCGAGGGGGTCGCGCGGTCCAGAGGCGGCGTTAACGGGGCGGGGCTGACGCGGGTCGCCGGAGGGGAGCTCGGCAGGGCGCGCTGGAGTGGGTCAGCGGTCGGCCGAGGGTGGTCGGCTTGGAAACTCCGAAGGGGGCGCGGCGTGCAGCTCAGGAAGAGGGCTCGGTTGGACGAGTGGGGGTTTAGGGGTGAAGAGGAAGTGGGTTTGGGAGCTTCTCCTCTGTAGATGGGATTGTGAGAAAGAGGAGAGAGAGATGAGTTTAAGAGAGAGTTCTCTGTGAGCAGAGAGTGGAGGAGGTTGTGGTGAGTAATAAAGGAAAGAGTGGGGGTGCTCGTGTGGTGAAGAGTGAAGGCAGGGAGAAAAAGTAGGAAGTGAAGAATGAGTTGGGGGTGCTGGTCCTACGGGACCAGCTAACATATTTTTTTTAATAATTAACAACTATTAAACCAAGTTAGATTTAATAGGAAAAGAGGGAAAAGGATTGGGTTTGGCTCAGGCCTGGGTCTGGGTTCGGACTCGGGTCTGGGTTCAACTCAAAAAGCCATGTTGTTATTATTTTCGAAATCATTTGCACTCAAAATTATAATAATAATAATAATAATAATAATAATAATAATATTAGAAATATTAATATTTAATACAAAAACACTGATATTAATTAATTACGAAAACATGGGTTTCACAATCTTCCCTCCTTAGAAAATTTTGTCCTCGAAATTTAAAAGTAAGGTTAGGAATTACCTCAAGTCTCAAACAGGTACGGGTACTGCTCCCGCATCTGGTCTTCTCGCTCCCAGGTCGACTCGTCTGGTGAGTTGTGCTGCCACATCACTCTGACTACTGGCGTCACGGTGTTCCTGGTCCTCTTCTCGCCTCGGTCCAATATTGCTACTGGTTTCTCCGGCACTGTGAGGCTGGGTCCAATCTCCAGCTCTGAATGGTCCAAGATATGGCTCGGGTCCGGGATGTAGCGTCTCAGCTGCGAGATATGGAAGACGTTGTGGACGCCTTCGAGACTTGGGGGTAGAGCCACCCGATAAGCAACTTCTCCAATCCTGCTAAGTACTTCAAATGGACCAATGTACCTGGGGCTCAACTTTCCTGCTCTGTCGAAACGAATTGTTCCTCTGGTAGGCGAGATCTTCACAAATACACTGTCGCCTTCTTCAAACTCCAAAGGCCGTCTGCTGCTATCGGCCCAATGCTTCTGTCTGTCCTGGGCAATCCTGAGCTTGTCTCTGATCATTCTGACCTTCTCTGCTGCTTCGGTCACCATCTCAGGTCTGAGCAACACTCGTTCTCCGACGTCGTCCCAAGCAAGTGGAGTGCGGCAACGACGTCCATAGAGTGCCTCGAACGGTGTCATCCCGATGCTAGCTTGGTAGCTGTTGTTGTAAGAGAACTCTACCAAGTGCAAATGGTCTTCCCAAGACCCTCCAAATTCCAGGACGCAGGATCTCAGCATATCTTCTAGCGTCTGGATGGTTCTCTCCGATTGCCCGTCAGTCTGAGGGTGATAGGCGGTGCTGAACTTCAGTTGGGTTCCCAAGCTGTGATGCAAACTCTTCCAAAAGTGAGATGTAAATCTAGTATCTCTGTCAGATACGATACTTACCGGAACTCCATGAATCCGGTAGATGTGCCGTATGTACAGTGCTTCCAACTTCTCGGTGGATAAACCAACCTTGAAGGGGATAAAGTGAGCTGACTTCGTCAGTCGGTCCACAATAACCCAAATGGCATCCTTCCCTCATTGGGATCGAGGCAGTCCCGATACAAAATCTATCATTATGTGCTCCCATTTCTACTCCGGAATGTCAAGCGGCTGTAATAATCCTGCTGGTATCTGTCTGCTAGCTTTAACTTGCTGACAAATTAAACATCTTGCCACATACCTAGATACGTCCTTCTTCATTCCGTACCACCATACTATAGTTCGCATATCCCGGTATATTTTGTTGGCTCCTGGATGTATGGAATACTGCGACTGGTGCGCTTCTTGCATCAGCTCGTTCCTCAGTTCGCCAGTTGGTACGCACAGCCTCGTACCATTCTTCAGTGCTCCGTCGCTGGCGATTGAGAATCCTTCAAGTGTTTCTGCCAACACCTGGTCTCTAAGTTTGCAAAGCACCTCATCTTGGAATTGTGCCTCCTTGATCCTGTCCATAAGACTCGAACGCACTTGCAACTGCATCAATGATGATTCCTCTCCTGGTACGATGGCTTCCCTTCCAAGTTTTTTCATCTCTTCCTCGGGCAGTACAATTTCTAATCCAAGCTTCTCCATGTCCTCCAGCAAATGGCGCTCCTTGGTCAAAAACATCGCCATTGGGTATCGACTAAGTGCATCTGCAACAACATTAGCCTTACCCGGATGATACTGCAGGTTGATATCAAAGTCCTTCATTAGCTCCAGCCATCGTCTTTGTCTCATGTTCAGCTCCTTCTGAGTGAAAATATATTTCAGACTTTTGTGGTCCGTAAATATTTCTACTCTCTCTCCATACAGGTAGTGCTTCCATAGCTTCAAAGCAAAAATCACCGCTGCAAGCTCCAAATCATGTGTGGGGTAGTTCTTTTCATGAGTCCGTAATTGTCTAGATGCATAGGCAATTACTTTCCCGTGCTGTTGAAGAACGCAGCCCAGTCCTTTTCCGGAAGCATCACTATAGATTGAGAAACTGCCGATACCTAAAGGTAGCGCAAGTATCGACGCAGTTGTAAGCCTCTTCTTCAGTTTCTCAAAAGCTGACTGCCATGCTTCAGACCATATGAACTCCTCGTTCTTCCTGGTAAGCTTCGTCATTGGCTCCGTAATCTTGGAGAAATCCTTCATAAACTTTCGGTAGTAGCCAGCTAGTCCCAAAAAGCTCCTGATCTCTGCAACCGAGCTTGGTGCAGTCCACTTCTCAATAGCAGCTATCTTCTTTGGATCTACCGAAATCCCTTTTCCTGTGACAACATGGCCCAAAAATTCCACTTTGTCTAAAAAGAATTCGCATTTGGATAGCTTACCATAGAGCTTCTCCTTCCTCAAGGTACTCAGCACTTTCCTCAAGTGCTCTTCATGCTCTTCCTCCGTCTTCGAGTAGATCAGTATGTCATCAATGAAGACAACAACAAACTGATCCAGATATTCATGGAAAACCTTGTTCATGAGGTTCATGAATACCGCAGGAGCATTTGTCAGTCCAAACGGCATGACCAAGAATTCAAATTGTCCATACTTGGTGTTGAACGCCATCTTGGGAATATCCTCCTTCCTGACCTTGATTTGACGGTAGCCTGATCTGAGATCTATCTTTGAAAATACCTTGGCTCCGCTCAGTTGATCAAACAGGTCGTCGATCCAGGGCAGGGGATACTTGTTCTTGATAGTGATGTTGTTCAGCGCCCGGTAGTCAATGCACATCCGCACAGTTCCATCCTTCTTAGGCACGAACAAAACTGGTGCTCCCCAGGATGAAGCCCCGTCTCTGATAAATCCTTGTGACTTTAGCTCGTCGATCTGATCCTTCATCTCCTTAGCCTCCTTGGGGTTGACTCTGTAGCATCCCCGAGAAATAGGAGAAGAGCCGGGTACTAGATCGATGTTGAATTCCACATCTCGATCTGGCGGCAATCCTGGAAGACTATTTGGAAAGACATCCATAAATTCCGTAATGATAGGGTGAGGAGACCCGGGTTCTTCGGTGATAGAGGAGTAGGAAATACTTTTCATATCTTCCGGAGCCCGAGAGATTATAAACTCCGGTTCTCCTGGTGGGCTGAAGATTACACATCTTCGGTGACAATCTATCAGCGCATGCTGTTCACTTAACCAGTCCATCCCTAGGACTACATCATAGTTGGGCAGGGGCATCACTAGTAAAGGTGTTGAGAACTGATGGCCAGAGATGGTTATGGGACAATTACAAGCCTCAGTGATGGGTATGGGTCCACCACCGGTCATAACCCTACTAATCACCTTGCTAAGTCCCGAATCTATGTGATGTGCAGATATAAACTTTGATGATATAAAATTATGTGATGCACCCGAGTCAAATAATGCTAGAGCAGGATGTGAAAACACATAAATGGAACCTGTAATGACAACTGCGGTGGGTTCCTGCTCTGGCTCCTGCTCATCAGCTGCTAGGGCAAAAGCTCGCCCGGTCTTCTGCTGGTGCTGTCCAAACTGTTGTTGCTGAGTAGGTAGGAGAGCTCTTTGCTGGTTGGTTCCGGTCCGGTGGGCTGACATGGGACAGTCTTTTACTTGGTGGGTGGCAGACCCACAGACTAGGCAGTGTCATAGCCTCTTCCTGCAGATGTTCGACTGATGCCCTGGCCTCTTGCAATAGTCACAGACAGGGATCTGCTTCTGGTGTGCTCTGTTATTGGTTCTTGCTTGATGATGATGCTGCTGGTGGTGCGAGGGCCTGTTGCTGTTGTTGTTGGGCCTCTTCTGACTACCCTAGAAGTTGCTAGTTCTAGGATACTCCCTCTTGGATCGAGAAGGCTGGCTCTTCTCCACGTCTTGAGCTCGGATCAGGATCCTCTTATAAGTCTTTGCGCCACCTGCGATCACAGGGGTGCGAATCTCTTCTCGTAAGCCATACCTGAATCGCTCAGCACGATCCTTGGGGTCAGCTACCAGGTTCTGGGCAAAGCGGCTTAGTCGGTCGAACTCTGCCGCATACTCGCTGACCGTCATGTTTTCATGCTTCAAGTTCTGGAATTGCCTCTCCATTTCCTGCATCTCCGATGTCGGGAAGAACTTCCTGCGGAACAGCTTCTTGAAGGTGTCCCAATCGAGCTGCTCGTCATGGATTCGGGGTTCATTCCGATACCAGGTGCTCGCCACATCCTGTAGTTGGAGTCCTACAGCTTCAGCCTTGAGGTCCTCCGGGAGTCGAGCGACGCTCAAGAGACGCTCCATATGGTCTAGCCATTCATCGGCGTAGATGATCCCCTCGGTTCCTTTGAAAGGTCGAGGGTCTTGCTTCTTAAAGCTTTCTATATCTCCAACCTTCATGCAATAATACGCCTCTAATCAAAAGAATGGCCTTAATAAAATATAACTTAACTCCTGAATCATGCTTACCTTGGCAGGTCGTGGCTCTGATGAAGTGGTTCTTCCTCTTTCGAGGGCAGCCATGGCCACGTTGTGGGCATTCTCCATGCCTTCTCTCATAATTGCGGTCTGCTCGCGATGGGCTTCAGCTTGGGCAGCAGTCTGCTCTCTGTGGGCTTCTGCTTGAGCTCTCTGTGCTTCAAGCACTCTTCGTAGCATTCCTACTAGGTCAGTGGGATCCACGGGTACTGGTGGGGCAGCTGGTGCGGGCACTACCGCAGGGATCTGTGGCTCAGCCCGGGAAAGTGCCGGTTCCGTCGCTTGCGCTGTGGAAGCATAAACGGGCCGGGGAGCTGGTGCATCATGGGGACGGTCTGTCAGCTGCAAGGGAGGTGGGTCCCGGCGTGCTTGAGAAGGGGTGTGATCAGTTGATGACACCTCATCTTCAGCAGGGCCGGATCGGGTAGTCTTTCCTTTGGCCATGATCTGGAAGGTTTAGGGTACATACATAAGCAAGGTATCCTACCAGTCTATAATCAAACAAAATATTTATTTATATAATTCGGTCCTATGTTGTGACAAATCAATATTCTAGTGTTCTAATTGTTTCTAGGTATGTTTTTCTAAGTTGTTGTTGGTGACCTACATGGGCCACCACTGAAAACATGTCACGACCCGATCCCAACTAATTGGGTCAAAACGGACCATGCCCAGCCTGCACCGTTGTTGAGACGGCGGCAGTAAGCTGTTCAGTAGCAGGTAACCATGCAACAACACTATATTTGTCACAACTCAACATCGGGAATAAACTTTATTAAACTTTGAAATTTAAATACAAAAGGAAAATGTCCTGAAATGAAATACAGAATTTGAAATAAAACAACAATGAAAGGAAATCTATCTATCGGCCGGATCATCGGCCTCAGTCCCAACGTCCTCCTGTGGGGACTCTGGCAGCACAACTGGGTACAACACAGGGTCGTAGTAGCTATTGTAAAACCGATCTGTATCCTCAATATCCCCTAAAAATGTATCTCCAGTCAGGAGGGAGCAAAGTACAATTTATGCTAATTTTAAACAGTTAAATTAAATAATAGAATGATGCAGTTCTAAACAGTTTTAAACATGAACAGTTTTCAACAGTAAAACAGTGATTTGAACAGGCAATGAAATATGACCGGCTTAGGTTTGTTACAGGAATGGATAAGGGGTTTTGTTACAGTATGGTCATAATCATTATGCTATTCCTCCAGTCCCCAGTAGTTACAGTACTCTCAGAGAGAGTTTCGTGTTTGCATCGTGGTTTAGACTTGCAGTATAGCGATTAAATAAATAACTATAAACTAACATAAACTATACTTGCCTCAAAGGAAATGACTGGAGAGGTAGAAGACTTCGAGACAGGTAATTAGAGTCGTCCTCGAATTCCTACATTCGAAAAATAGACTCAGATTTCAGGTTTACCAATCTAGCTACGCTAGTTGAAATCTCTATTTGCGTCCTAATCCAATTTTAATTCTTTAATTAACCAAACACAGAAAATACGGTTATTAGTGCGTTGATTAATACGAGGGAAAAAGATTGTTTTATATTTTTGAATTCGGAAAACATCGTAGATGCCAGATTAATTAATAAAAACTTGGTATCTTTATAGTTTATAAATATAAAGCTAATTTTTCTTATTTAGTGAGAAATACATGATTTTTAATTAATAATAAACTTGTCAATTTTAGGTGAGAAAATATTAATTAATTTTATACAAAAATACTTTTTAGCCAATTTTATCGTTAAATAGAAAAAACTCGCAAAACCAGAAATGACAAGAAAATCTAAGCTATCCATCACAGTTACAGACCACAGCCAGCTGGGCTTATGCCCATTACAATTTATTTACATAAATTGAAATAAGACAAACCGCCGTTAGTCCTAAACTGAAATATTAAATAAAATATAAACAGAAATAAATAATAAAAATAAAGATAAATAATAAGTCTCACATATGGTCCAATCCTCAACTTGGCTAATGCCTCAATGTCCGGGTGGGGCCGGTTTCGTTTGCACTTAGCCGGGTCCATTGACCGATACGGTCGTCACCCCAAAATCAAATATCGAATAAAATTCCAAAAATTATTTTAAATTTATTTTAAAATAATCCAGGATTTACGGAAAAATCCGGCAGCATCTCCTCTGTTTTTGGTCAACCCAAAAACTGGAAAATGACGCCGATAATTTCCTGCAAATCCCAAACCAGGGAAAACCCGAATTTATATATATATGAAATCCACAACCAATCCACAGAATAATCGGAACGACCCGAATTAATTTCGGAAGTCCGATTCCAATTCCACAAATCACAGATCGCTACCGGAAAAATTCGGAAAGCTAAAACATACCAAAAATTAGTTCCCGAAATATTTCGGGAATCCAAAATAATTCACAGGACCTTTCCGAAAGTTCCAGAAAATTACGACATCGCTAAACCGATTTCCCAAAGGGAATCGGGGACCATTTCTCATCATCGACTAAAACAAAAATGAGCGGGACAGGGGGTATACCTCGGTTTGCTCGGCTAGAGCTCTTAGATAAAAAAAATAGAAAAAATATAGAGCTCCGAACAGCGAACGTATCCCGAAACAGCGCTGGAACAACAGCGTCGTCGAAGAACGCTGAAAAATGCAGGAGCTAGGGCACGGCCAGGGGGTGCTGGCCAAAGAGCAGCAAGCTAGGGCAGCGGCCAGAACGCGCAAGGGGCACGAGGGAACGACCGCAGGGGATCGGCCAGAGAGGGAGCTGACGGGGTGTCGGGGGCTCGGCCGCGAGGGGGTCGCGCGGTCCAGAGGCGACGTTGACGGGGCAGGAATGATGCGGGTCGCCGGAGGGGAGCTCGACGGGGTGCGCTGGAGTGGGTCAGCGGTCGGCCGAGGGTGGTCGGCCGGGAAACTCCGAAGGGGGCGCGGCGTGCAGCTCAGGGAGAGGGCTCGGTTGGGCGAGTGGGGGTGAAGAGGAAGTGGGTTTGGGAGCTTCTCCTCTGTAGATGGGATTGTGAGAAAGTGGAGAAAGAGATGAGTTTAAGAGAGAGTTCTCTGTGAGCAGAGAGTGAGGGAGGTTGTGGTGAGTAATAAAGGGAAGAGTGGGGGTGCTCGTGTGGTGAAGAGTGAAGGCAGGAAGAAAAAGTAGGAAGTGAAGAATGAGTTGGGGGTGCTGGTCCTACGGGACCAGCTAACATATAATTTTTTTATAATAATTAAACAACTATTAAACCAAGTTAGATTTAATAGGAAAAGAGGGAAAAGGATTGGGTTTGGCTCAGGCCTGGGTCTGGATTCGGATTCGGGTCTGGGTTCAACTCAAAAAGCCATGTTGTTATTATTTTTGAAATTATTTGCACTCAAAAATATAATAATAATAATAATAATAATAATAATAATAATAATAATAATAATAATTGTATTAGAAATACTAATATTTAATACAGAAATACTGATATTAATTAATTACGAAAACATGGGTTTCACACTAAGCCTCCAACCCATTAGACTTAGGTTGGGTTTGGTTCGGGTTTGGTTCGGTTCGTTTCGGTTTAATTCTAATTAACTAATTAGCCTCTAAAATGACTAATTAAACCATAGAAGTAGGGTTTATGGTTTCTAGCCTAATTAGGATGGTATGTGGGCCAAGCCCAGCTAGTATGTGGGTCCCACTAGGGTCCAGACTACCCAGATCTCCAACTTAAGTCCAAATTAGATAAAATTCAAACTAAATCAAATAAATTTCTAAAAATTATATAAAATCAAATAAAATTCCTAAAAATTATAAAACTTGAAAAATAACGAAAATACTCATAATTCGAAAACTGGGGGTGACAAATCTACCCTTCTTAAAAAAACGTCCTCAAAATTGAATGAGAACTAACACAGCAATCATGAATAGAACAAGGAAGAAGAAAAAAAATAGAATTTTACCTCAAGACTCGAAGAGATAGGGGAATCTCTCCCGCATGTCGTCCTCCCTCTCCCAGGTAGACTCACCTGTAGAGTGGTGTCTCCATGCAATGCGAACCAAGGGAATGACCTGGTTCCGGAGCACCTTCTCTCTTCGGTCCAAGATCTCAACCGGCTTCTCTGGATAGCTGAGTGTCGGTCCGACTTCGATCTCGGAGTGGTCTAAGACGTGACTAGGATCTGCCACGTACCATCTCAGCTGCGACACGTGGAACACGCTGTGCACTCCCTCTAGTGCGGGCGGTAACTCTAGTCGGTAAGCCACTGCACCGACCCTGTCCAAGATACGGAATGGTCCGATGTATCGTGGACTAAGCTTTCTGTCGCCACCAAAACGAATCGTGCCACGCGTCGGAGAAATCCGCAGAAACACAAGATCATCAACCTCAAACTCCAACGGCCTCCGGTGGCTATCGGTCCAATGCCACTGCCTATCCTGCGCCATCCGAAGTCTATCTCTGATAACCCTGACCTTCTCTGCAGCATCCACCACCATCTCAGGGCCAAGCAAAATCCTCACGCCGATATCATCCCAAGATAAGGGAGTATGGCACCTCCGTCCGTATAGAGCCTCGAAAGGTGACATCTCTATACTGGCTTGGTAGCTGTTGTTGTAAGCAAACTCTACCAAGTAAAGGTGGTCCTCCCAAGATCCCTCGAAGTCCAAGACACAGGTACGCAGCGTATCCTCGAGGGTCTGAATCGTCCTCTCCGACTGCCCGTCTGTCTGGGGGTGGTATGCGGTACTGAACTTGAGCGATGTGCCCAAGCTAAGCTGCAAACTCCTCCAGAAGTCTAAAGTGAATCGGCTGTCCCGATCCGAGACTATACTCACTGGAACCCCGTGCAATCGGACTATCTGCCGCACGTACATCTAGGCCAACCTCTCCGTAGACAAACCCACTTTGAAAGGCAAAAAGTGGACCAATTTGGTCAATCGATCAACAATGACCCAAATCGCATCCTTCCCTCCTGGAGAGCGTGGAAGCCCAGATACAAAGTTCATAATGATATACTCCCACTTCCACTCAGGAATGGATAGTGGCTGGAGCAATCCACCGGGTCTCTGCCTCCCGGCCTTCACCTGCTGGCACACCAAGCATCTAGAAATGAACTGAGCCACCTCACGTTTCATGCCATACCACCAAACATGCTGTCTCAAGTCTCTATACATCTTGTTGGCTCCAGGATGCATAGAGAACTGAGAACGGTGCGCCTCCTGAAGAACCTCCTTCCGAAGTCCTCCGCTCGGCACGCACAATCTGGTACCATGCCTCAACGACCTATCCTCCGCTATAGAGAACTCATCCAACAGTCCTGCCCGGACATGCTCCCTGATGACCCTTAGAGCCTCATCCTCAAACTGAGCTGCCCTGACTCTGTCCATCAGCTTCGAATGCACCTGGAGACCCCACATCTGCGCCTCGAACCCAGAAACTATCACCTCTATGCCCAAACTCTCTAGATCTGCCAGAAGGTGACGATCCATCGTCAAACACATGGCCACGGGATACCTGCTCAAAGCATCCGCGACGACGTTGGCCTTTCCCGGATGGTACTGTAAGGATATATCAAAATCCTTCATCAGCTCTAACCATCGCCTCTGCCACATATTCAGCTCCTTCTGGGTAAACACGTACTTCAAGCTCTTGTGATCTGTATAGATCTCAACTCGCTCTCCATACAGATAGTGTTTCCACAGCTTCAAAGCAAAGATGACTGCTGCCAGCTCCAAATCGTGGGTAGGATAGTTCCTCTCATGAGGACGTAACTGCCTAGATGCATAGGCAATCACCTTTCCGTGCTGCTGAAGCACACAACCCAAACCCTGTCCTGAAGCATCACTGTTGTGAAACCCAAATTTTTTTGTTAATTAATATTAGTGTTATATTATTATCATATTTATTATTAGTATTATTTTTGAGTGTTAAAATTATTTAAAAAAATTATTAACATGGATTTTTGGATGCGAACCCAGACCCGAGCCCGAACCCAGACCCAATCCTACTCTTGCAACCTGGTTTGTAATAATAAAAAAAACCACCTTTGAGCTGGTCCAAATTGGACCAGCAACCACCCACGTACACCCCCCTTCTCCTTAATTCCCTCCCCTTAATTCCCTCACATCCACGGCACCAACAGCCCACTTCTTTCTTTCCTCCATATTATTTCCCACAACCATCACTCATTCTCCCCATCACTCACGAACAAAGAAAAAACCATCCAGAGCTCTCCAACTCCATCTCACTATCTCACAGAAAATTAACCCATCTCCTTTTTCTCTTCCCCTTCCCCCTTCTCTCCAACACCGGAGCCTTAGCCCGGACTCCTCCCCGACCCGATCCAGCCCGCCGGCACGCCCCTCTCCGCGGACCCCGACCGCCGGCCTACTCCAGCCGGCCTTCCCTTTTGTGCACCCGATGCCGTGCCCCACAGCCGGCCGCCCGCGGCTCCCCGACCGCCGGCCGACCCCCCTGCGCCCCCTTCGCCGACCCTCCTCGGCGCCCCTCCAACCGTCGGCCGCCGTTCCCAGCGCTGTTCCAGCGCCCCGTCGCGCCCCGGACCCCGATCCAGCGCTTTTTCCGCTGTTGCCGTGCCCGGCCAGCACCCCAGCGCTGACCCCGCGAGTGCCCGCTGATCTGGACAGCATTGTCCAGCACTATTCCGGGTTTTCGTTGTTGTTCGGATCTCTATTTTTCTTCTTTTAATCATCTGAGAGCTCTAGCCGAGCAACCCGAGGTATAACCCCTGTCCCATTCTATTTTTCATACTGTCTGTGGTGAGAATGGTTCTCGATTCCCTCCCGGGAATTCGATTTTTAGCGACGTCGTAGTTTCGGAACCTTCGGGAAGGTTCTGTTGATTGTTTGGATTTTCTGGAACTTTTCGGAAAATGGATTTCGATATACTTTGGGCTTTCGGATTTTTTCGGTAGCGTATTTTGGTTGGATTCGGACTTCCGAAATTGTTTCGGGTCGTTCCGAATTAATCTGTGGATTGGTTGTGGATTATTTATATATATATATTTTGGGATTCCCTGGTTTGGGATTTGCTGGAAAATTATCGGCATATTTCCCAGTTTTGGGTTGACCAAAAATAGAGGAAATGCTGTCGGATTTTTCCGTAAATTTAAAGTATATTTTAAAAATGGATTTCAAAAATATTTATTAAATATTTGGATTTTGGGCGACGACCGTATCGGTCAATGGGTCCGGCTAAGTGCAAACGAAACCCGCTTCGTCCGGACGTTGAGGCATTAGCCTAGTTGACGATTGGACCATATCTGAGACTAGTTCTTATTTAATTTATTTAATTATTTATTTATTTATAATTAATTATAGAAAGTTTAGAACTAACGACCGTTTCTGTCTTATTTCAATTTATGTAAATAAATTGTAATGGGCATAAGCCCAGCTGGTTGTTGGTTCTGTAACTGTAATTTGGTAGCGTAGGATTTTTGGTTATTTGCTGATTTTGCGAGTTTTTGTAGCATACGAATAAATTTAATAAAAAGTTATTTTCATATAAAATTAATAAAGATTTTATCACCTAAAATCTACAAGTTTTAATATTAACTAACGATCATGTATTTCTCAGTAAATAAGAAATTTAGTTTTATATTTATAATTACGAAAATATAAAGTTTTAATCAATTAAATTGATATCGACGAGTTTTTCCAAAATACAAAGTTTAAACGATCTTTTCCCTCGTTATAAATTCAGCGCACCGATAATCGTAATTCTGTTTGTGTTTTGTTAAATAAGAATTAAAATGGATTAGGACACAATTAGAGATTTCAGCTAGCGTAGCTAGATTGGTAACCCTGGAATCTGAGTAAATTTCTCGAATGTAGGAATTCGAGGACGATTCTGAATTCCCATCTCTAAGTCTTCATCCTCTCCAGTCAAGTCCATTTTGAGGCAAGTATAGTTTGTGTTAGTTTTACAATTATTTTAATAATCGCTTTACTGCAAGTTTAAACCACGATGCAAATACGAAACTCTCTCTGAGAGTACTGATTGTGACTACTGTACTGATTGGGGACTAGGGGGAATAGAGTAATGTTTATGACCACATCCAACTGTAACTTAGAACTGTGTGAGCTTACCCCTCTTACACACGGGGATAAGCCGTACCGTATCAATAGGATACTACTGAATCATCCCAAACCGGTCATATTCATTGCCTATTCAAATCACACTGTTTTACTGCTAGAAAACTGTTCATTTCTAAACTGTTTAAAAGTGCATGATTCTATTATTCATTTTAACTGTTTTAAATTAGCATAAATTGTACTTTGCTCCCTCCTGACTGGAGATATATTTTTAGGGGACATTGAGGATGCTGAGCTGTTATACAGCAGTTACTACGACCCTGTTCTGTACCCTGTAGTGCTGCCAGAGTCCCCATTGGAGGACGTTGGGACTGAGGCCGATGAGCCGGCTGATTAGATAGTTTTTTTTCTTTTTCAGCATTGTTGTTTACTTTAAACTCTGTTATTTATTTCAGTATATTTTCCAGTTGTATTTCATTTCAAAGTTTAATAAAGTTTTATTTTCGAATTTGAGTTATGACAAATATAGATGTTGTTGTATGGTTACCTTCTAATGGAACAGCTTACTGCCGCCGTCTCAACAACGGTACAGGCTGGGCATGATCCGGTTCGACCCAATTAATTGGGATCGGGTTGTGACAACTGTAGATCGTATAACCACCAGATCCAGATGGCAGCGTCAAGATAGGAGCTGTAGTCAACCTCGCCTTCAGCTCCTCGAAGGCGACCTGGCACTCCTCGGACCAAACAAACTCCTTGTCCATCCTGGTAAGGCGGGTCATCGGCTGGGCAATACTGGAAAAGTTCTGTACGAACCTCCGATAATAACCTGCCAGACCCAGAAAACTCTGAACATCTGCTACTAAGCTCGGCGTAGACCAGGACTCCACTGCAGAAATATTCTTCGGATCCACTGAAATCTCCTCGCCAGAGACAGCATGGCCTAGGAACTCCACGCGATCCAAGAAGAACTCGTACTTTGACAACTTCCCATACAGCTGCTCCCTCCTAAGAGTGTCCAGCACAATCCTCAGGTGCTCCTCGTGCTCCTCTGATATCTTCGAATAGATAAGAATGTCATCAACGAAGACCACCACGAACTTGTCAAGGTACTGATGAAATACCTTTTTCATCAAGTTCATGAATACCGCCGGGGCATTGGTCAACCCAAACGGCATGACGGTATACTCATATTGGCTATAGCGAGTCCGAAAGGCAGTCTTCGGAATGCCATCCCGCTTCACCTTCAGCTGATGGTACCCGGTACGCAAGTCAATCTTCGAGAACACCCTCGTCCCGCTCCACTGGTCGAACAAGTCATCAATCCTTGGCAAAGGATACTTGTTCTTGATGGTAAGGTTGTTGAGTGCCCTGTAATCAATGTATATACGTACCGTACCATCCTTCTTGGGGACGAAAAGAACTGGCGTGCCCCAAGGTGAAAAACTAGATCGAACAAAGCCCTTGTCCTCCAGCTCGTCGACCTGTCTCTTCAGCTCCGCTAACTCACTGTTGTTGATTCTATAGACGTGCTGGGAGATAGGCTCAGCGCCCGGCACTAGGTCTATAAAAAACTTAATATCACGATCTGACGGCATCTCGGGCAGCTCCTCGAAAAAGACATCCAAGAACTCAGCAATAAGTGGATGTGGCAACACCGGCCCCGCCAACAACGCTCCGCAGAATCCATCTCCTGGCTCCGCTGCACCCCTAGTGAACTCATACTCCGGCTCTTTCGGCAGCCTAAACAGAATCCTGCCCCCTCTGCAGTCGATGCTAGCATAGTGCATGCTCAACCAGTCCATACCGAGTACTACATCGTAACTCGGAAGTGGCATTACGAGCAAACACGCACTCAGCTCCCGGCCTCTCAAAGAAACTCTTTACCCCTTGCAAACATTATTAACTAGGATGATGCCATTCCCAGTCATAATCTTACAAGTCCTACCAAGATACTCAGCAATGATATTGTGACTAAGAGCAAAAGAAACAGACACAAAACTGTGCGTAGCACCAGAATCAAATAAGGCCAAAGCGAAAAAAGATTCGAGCAGAATAGAACATGCAACAACATCCGTAATAGGCTCCATCTCCTCGACTGCAAGAGCAAAGGCTCTACCCTGACCACCCCTCTGCTGGCGGTGCTGAACAAACTGCTGCTGGTGGGTCGGAAGAGGATCCCGCTGCTGAACTACCGACACACTAGCTGGTGCCCTCAGAACATGTGCCCTCTGAGCTGCTCCAGTAACACTGAGGTTCCTAGGACACTTTCGCATCTGATGCACAGCGGCACCACAAAAGAGACACAAACCATCCTCCTCCTGTAGAACTCAAAGAGGTGACCGGGCTTCTTGCAGAAGTGGCACAGTGGATCATCCTGTCCCGGACGCTGCTGAACCCTCTGGACAGATGCTCTGGCCTACACCTGCTGCCGATGATGCTGGAATGACTGATGCTAAAGCTGAGGGCGCTTAGCAGCCCCGCGCTGCTACTGGCCCCAGAAAACAAATTACGATCCCTCTTCGGCTTCAAGCCCCACTCTCTCTCTCCACATTCCGAGCCTTCGCATAAACCTCTGTATATGTCGCATAGAAGGAAGGGATCAGGATCTTGATATCCCATGTCAATCCCTCCCGGAAGCGTTCTGCTCGGATTACTGGGTCGCTCACCATGTACTCGGTGTATCGGCTCAGCCGGCCGAACTCTGCCGTATACTCCTCCACAGTCATACGGCCCTGCTGCAGGTTCTGGAACTGCCGCACTAGGCCAATCTTATCTGTGGAGGAATAGAACTTCTCTCTGAAGAGGGCGTAAAACTTAGCCCAAGTATGGCCCTCTCCTGCAAGAGCCGGCTCGTTCCGAAATTATGTCCGGGCAACATCTAACAACTGCAAGCCAACCGCCTCGACCTTCAGGTCGTCTACCAGGCGGAAGGCCCTCATCTGACGCTCGATATCTTCGAGCCAGTCATCAGCCTATATAATGCCCTCGGTCCCCTTGAAATCCTTCGGACCCAGCTTCTTGAAAGCCTGGATGTCCCCGATCTTCTGCTGCTGCTGCACCTCCCTCTGTGGAGCCCCACGCTCCACCGTAGCCAGAGCCAACCTGTGTGCATCCTCCATGCCCTGGCGCATGGCCTTTGTCTGCCTCATCTGAGCCTTATGCTTGGGCCGTTGGGACTCCAGCACCTGCTGAAAGAACGCGAGCATCTGCCCCATGTCTGTGGGCAGAGAAGGCAACGGAGGAATATCTCCCATCACCAGAGGAGGAGTTCCCTGCTGAGGAGGAGGAGGAAGAACGCCCCCGATAACTCCCGTTGCAGCCCCCGGTACTGCGGGAAGAGCACCCGCAATGACCCCAGGGACAGTCATCGAGAGCGCTGGAGGAGTACCCCCGAGGGCCCCTACTGAAGTCCCATCTGCAGGGGAAGTGACCGGAGCCTGTCCGCCAGAGGTAGCAGACCTCTCCATCTCCCCATGCTCCTCGCCAGGAGAATGAGTCATAACCATCCTGGAGACAGATTGAAAAGAAGATATCAATATGGCACATGAAGGGCAATATCTAAGGAGGACATCTAGAAGGGAGCTTGCACAATACAAGGGAGGTGCAGGGGAGCTTGCACAATACATCCCAACCTAAGAAGGAGAAACATCTCTCATCGAGATCCATGAATACCAATCCGTGAGAACCATGTGTCAGGAATAAGCATATCTACACTAAGTACATGAATCATAACAGTTATCATAAATTGGGAAAAAGTTATCAGAGAATGTACTCGCCTGTAATATGATAAGATATGTCAACCGGATCCAATGCAGTGTCTCGAGGACCTATAGAGAACAAGACATATCAATACTATGTTTAGGAAGTAAAGTTAAATCAAATTTAATCCTATTAAGTCATTCTAGGTCAAGACAAGTCTAGTAAGGTCAACCTTGGTCATGGGAGAATATTGGAAGTCAATCCGAATCAAACTAGGTCAAAAGTTGACTTACAGTTGACTTTTGATCAACGGGTCAACTTTGGTCAAATCTATGTCAACCCTAGGTCACTGGTGAATAACAGTTGACTTTTGGTCAACTGTCCAAGTTTAATGGAATTTGGGACTAAATTGGGTAAAGTGTTGACCCATAGTTGACTTTTGGTCTAAAAAGTCAACTGTGGTCAACCGAGGTCAAGACTAGGTCTAGGCGACTATTTCTAATCATTACCAACCCTTACAACCCATATCCAAGTCTATCTTGGACTTCTAAACACGTGTCTTGGCCATAGGCCAATATCCTAATTTATCCTTTATAAAGGTAAATTTCTAGCCTAGGTGAATACCAAGTTAGCCTACCCACGCTAGGTATTTCGACCCGTGCTTCCTAGGGTAGTAGGATACTAGCCTATATGTTCATTACCTACCAAGATACCTAGGTAGAGTGGACGTCTAGTCCATCTTACGACCTATTGCCGATATCTTGAATATCTCAAGATACACAATGGTGCGGCGCGATACTGTCGTCCTAAAACCCCGATTTCAACTCGGGAGCCTACCCGCAAATTCTAATTTACGTATTCTAAGTCTCCCCCAGGTTTCATCGCGTTCCGACACTCGGAGCTCGATTTCACCCTCTAACTCGATCTCCTCCCAATTGATTTCCTATTTTCTACTTCTCATTCCTCTTCTAATTCTTCTTCTCATTCCTATTATAATTCTCCCTCTTCTAATTCTTTCTCTCATTCCTTTCCTTATTCTTCTCATTCAACTTCTTCTTCTTAATCTTCTTTTCATTCTTTTTCCTATCTTCTTCCAATTCCTAATTTCTTATTCTCCCTTCCCTCATTCTCTTCTAATCTTCTTCTCCTACTTCTTCTAAACTTCTTCTTATTCTTCTTATCATCTATATATATATATATATATATATAGGGGGGTTTAAGGGGGGGTTGCTGCTACAGCAACCACTGCTACAGCTGCTGTTACTGCGGAGAGATCATGTGTTCATGCGTTCATGTGTTCATGCGGCTCGAAATATGACACGTTCATGCGGTCGAGAACTAAATGGTTCATGCGGCCAGAAAGCGCCATACGGCTGGGGAATGCCATGCGGCCAAGGAAGACTTGCCGCATGAAAACTCATGCGGTCAAGCATTGTTCTTCTTCTTCACTCTTCCGAGAAGGAGAACCATGGGAAGCCATTGCTTCCAAGCTTCCTAAATCCTTCATTCTAAGTCCAAATCTGGATTTCCATAGGTCAAAATGGGGTAGAACGAAATTCTCTATAACATGGAACCATCAAAACTTGAAAATAACAAGGTTAGCTAGATCAAAACCCAATAAATCTGAAAATACAACAAACTTAGATCTACAAGTGATGAACCATGGAAATTAAAAATGCTAAATACTAAAGAGACTTAGAATCAGGTAAGGAAGATGATGGAACAATAATAATGGGATTCCATCATGAAGCAAGTTGGCACTTGCCTAGGCAGCTAGGTAGGTGGGAGAGAGTTTATGAGGAAGAAGAATAGTAATGGTGAAGGAGAGTAAGGAAGAGAGAGAAAGGGTTTGGGGACTTTAAATGAAGAGGGGGTGGTGGTATGTAGGATTTGGTGAATCATCCAATGGCCGAAAAATAAACCAACTCGGGCCGAACCCAAAAGCAAAGCAGAAATTAAAATACTGAAAGTAAAATGCAAAAAATTAATTAGCGAGAAATTAAAGAAATTTAAATACAGAATAATACATGATAAATATTAAATAAATATATTCCAGCAGTATATGTATTTAAAATACGTATTCTGGAAACGGAAAGTGACATCTCTACCCTCCTTAGAAAAATTTCGTCCTCGGAATTTCAATTCCAAGCAGGATTGAAACATCAAAGCTAAACTAATCTAAGTATAAATAATTTGAGTAAGCAATCATTCTACAACGCCAATAGCAAGTAACATATCTATGTTTAACTATCGACGACACCAAGCAATTCTACTCATAAGGTGACAAGCATGAGAAGTTGAGACAATCAAGGTATACAGAAAAAGATATACCTTGTGAGTCAAATATGTGCGGATACAGTGATCGGATATCATCCTCACATTTCCACGTTGACTCCCGTAAAGAGTGATGACCCCAAACAACCCGGACAAGGCTAATTGTTCGGTTCTTGAGTATCTTCTCTCTTCGGTCCAAAATAGACACAGGCTGTTCCTCGTAAGACAGGTTGGTACCAACAACCAGCTCAGAATGATCAAGGATATGGCTTGGGTCCGATATATACCTTCACAACTGAGATACATGAAACATGTCATGCACCTCTCGTAACGAAGGTGGAAGAGATAAACGATAAGCAACATCACCTATCCTATCAAGGATAGCAAATGGGCCCACGTATCGCGGACTCAATTTTCCGTGAACGCCAAATCTAATGACCCCACGGGTAGGTGAGATCCACAAGAACACGTGGTCCGTAACAGAGAATTCTAGCGGTCTACGATGCTGGTCCGCCCAATGACGATACCGATCTTGCGCAACGTGAAGTCGCTCTCTAATTCTCTTAACCACTTCAACTGTCTGAACAATCAGCTCTGGGCCTAGCATCTTCCTCTCCCCGATATCATCCCATGCTAGTGACGACCTACACTTTTTACCATATAGTGCTTCGAATGGCGCCATTTGGATACTGGCTTGATAACTGTTGTTGTATGAGAACTCGACTAGGTGCAGGTGGTTCTCCCAAGATCCTCTAAAATCTAGGGTGCAAGCTCGCAATATGTCTTCTAAGGTCTGAATTATTCTTTCTGATTGCCCGTCTGTTTGTAGATGGTAAGCCGTGCTGAATCTTAACTTGGTATCCAGACTATGATGTAAGCTCTTCCAGAAATGTGATGTAAAGCGGATATCTCAGTCTGACACAATACTGACAGGGACTCCATGCTGCCTGACTATCTGCTGCATATACAACTCTGCCAACTTTTCTGTAGATTATCCTACTCTGAAAGGAAGAAAGTGTGCCACTTTTGTAAGCCGATCTACTATCACCCAAATAGCATCTTTACCATTTGGTAATCTCGGTAAACTGGTCGCAAAGTACATTGTGATGTGTTCCTATTTCTATTCCGAAATAGGAAGCGGTTGTAATAATCTAGCTGGCCTCTGCTGTTCTGCCTTCACTTGCTGACATACCAAGCAATGAGAAACAAATCTAGCTATCTCCCTCTTCATCCCTGTTTGCCATTAAAATTGTTTGATTGAAAACTTTAACACAAACAGAACAGTGTTACAATATAGGACTTAGATGTAGTCCTAGGAGTACACTTTTGTTTCATCTGGGTCCTTAGTGCCAATGGAGCGAGTGGTAATGCGTTGACTCCATTGACAAGCTGACGACGGTTATCGGTTCTCTTAAGGTGTAGATTGCTCTGGGTGCTGGAGCTTGCCGAGAGGAGGAAGACGTTGAGAGTCTGTCCCTGTCTCTCTGGTAGTTCTCTGTGGATTCTGTGCGTTGTCCATTGTGTATATGTGTCAGAAGGAAATGATCTCTATATTTATAGCTGGGCAGGTTGGCTGCTCATGCGCGTATATGTAGGATGCACCGGTATGTGGGGTCGCCACGTGGAGATTACTGATGGAGGCACATGGATGATGTGCCCTACTCGAGGGGTTGAATCCTTCATACTGCTATTGTGAGCCGGCACGTAGCAAAAGAGAAGATCTTTCTGTTGCTGAAATCTTGGATGAGTTGAGTCAAAGGACACGTATCGTCGACTCATGGCTCGGAGATCTCGGATCTGATGGGGGAATGATTTGGTGGGATGCGCCTTGGATTGGACGCATGATGAGATTTTGGCTCGTGACCTTTAGGAGTCACAAACCGTTCTGGGCGTATGGCTTTTGAGGCACATACGAGCGACTTTCCTTCTGTCTTTCGGGATCAGAGATCAGTCTGGGGCGCATGGCTTTTGAGGCGCATACAAAGCTTCAACTGGAGACACTTCTTCTGTCTTTAGGGATCAGTGAAGGGTCTGAGGTACATGGCTTTTGAGGCGCATACGGGTTTGGGCGCATGGCCGCGGAGGTGCATGCGGGTGGTCGAGTGGCCACGTGGCAGTAGCCGTCGAAGTAAAGTCATGATGATGCTGACGTTGTGGATGCTTCATTTTCTGCAAAAGCTATCAACCGTTCAGGCTTGGGGAGACGTGCTGCCAACTCTGTCAGTTCAGCATTTAATGTTGGTGACATTCGATGGACAACTGAGTAGGCGCGTTGGTTGATATTCCACTAGGCGTATGGAGACGTATGGGGCGCATCCTCTGTGATGCGCTCGGTACAGGACGCATATGTGGGAGGTGCTTGGTATTTGAAGGGGTGTGATGTGCTGTCCAGCTGGCGCATCCGACACGTCTTTAATGATGCGGCTGTTTCGCTTCTCGAGTGCTTTTAAATAGCTGTTTGGCTGAAGTCGAGGCATCCGGTTCATCCATTTAATGTGAGTTCATTGCACGGAATTCGGAGAGCCATCTACTTGGCGCATGGGTTTGATCTGCCCGGCCTATAAATAGTGGCATAAAGAGAAGGTTGGCCTCTCACTCTCTTACATACTTCCAATCATGATCTTGGGTTCTTGGGTGCATTCTGTTTGCGAAGTGTTCCCGAGGGTGAAGATGAGACGCCATGTCGTCGTTGATGCTCTTGAAGGTGACTGTTACATCCAAAAGACAAAGTCGAGGGCTTCTGAGGCAGGCGGAAGGTGCCTGTTGCATCCAAAGATAGGGATGTTCGGGCCTCGTCTCCGTTGTTCCGAAAGGGCCGTAGATCGGAATGGCGGTGCTAGGCTCTCTCTTCCTTCAAAGTGGGTGTCGCCCACTCTGGTTGTGTTGAAAGCTGCTCCTTTAGCCGTATTTTGATTACGGTCTTCCTTGGTCTTTGGAGGCTCTTTCGAAGCCTCCCCTGGCCACATACTTGCGGCGCTCTTCTCTTCCTTGGTTCCAGCCAGAGGGTTAAATGCTTTGTTTACTCGAAGCACGTATCAGGTGAGCATGGCTGGAAGAGCGGTACATAACTGGGCTGCTGAAGGGATGCACATAACTGAGCTAGATGCACATAACTGAGCTGCTGAAGAGATGGTGGGATGCGCCTGGTTGGAGGCGCATGGTATCTGCTGCGTCTCACTGGCGGCACATGGTGACTGCTGCGCCTATCTGGAGGCGCATGGTGACTGCTGCGCCTATCTAAAGGCGCATGGTGGCCGCTGGCTGTAGACTTAGGATCTTTCCTTTGTAGAAATTTTCCTTTGTACAACCTTTTCTAGACATATAATAGACTTTTGTATATAAATAAAAAGTCTTTCTTCAAATGTCTATACTTATTGACTTTGCTGTGAAGTGTTCTGTCCGAGTTCTGGCGCATGTAGTGTCTGGCGCATAGGCTTTCTGGTTGTGAAATTCCATGCTTCTACAAGACCCCCTTCAAAGTTTTCAAAACTTTTGAATAAGTTTTGGAATACTTTGAATAAGAAGCATGGCGATCAGGGCACATTGGTTGTTGGGCGCATGCCTGTTCGGGCGCATGCTCCTCTCAGTTAATGCATATGATGATGCCTTGGTAACCGAAAAGATTAATGATGATCTTTTGGTTGTATTTGCTGTTATCTCTTCACAGAACCCGAGACGACGGCTGAGATCACTCGTCATCGGTTCACGCGTGCGACCATGGCCTATAAATAGGTGAGAGACGGAGAGAGAGTTCTTCTGCTCTGTGCCTTTGCCTCCTTTAGAGTTCTTCTTCAAAACCCTAACTTCTTCCTCTTTGAGAGAATGGCTCCCAAGAATCCTCGCGGCGGTGCCGGCAAAGCAAAAAAGCCGATGGAGTATGCCGAGGGGGATGCCCCTGTCACCATTGTGACTCCGGCCGACGTTCGCCCTGCTGTGACGGGTGGGTGCCATCTTTTTCACACAAGTTTTGGGCCATACTGTGCCCTAACTCAAAGCTGCCAACGCATATGGACTTCTGTCCTGATGATACGCCGAGGCTTTATCCCGCCGACGTGCATAGGTTTAGGCCTTTATCATGCACCGAGGTTTAATCGCTGACGCGCATGGGTTTTATACCCTGATGATGCACCGAAGCCTTTGCTGACGCGCATGGGCTCACGCCTTGATGATGCGCCGAAGCTCCAATGCTGACGCGCATGGATTTACACCCTGATGATGTGCCAATCTATTTGACACCTTTCATCTTTTTGCCTGACTTCCACTTTTGTTGTGCCAGTGTCGAATGACGATCCCTTTGTTGAATGAGGTCCTCCTGGACGCTTCTCTTTGCCAAATGGAAGTTGATTTTGATGAGGCGGTGATCAATCCTGCAAAGGGTGCTATCTTACAGAACCAACCCCGGAAGAGAATACTGCAAATCCAGAACCAGTTGTCACTTTTCCTCCAGAGTATGATGGAGAGTTAAACTGAAGTCTGCTGAATCTGAAGATGTGACTTTCTTAAAACCTGCCTTTCTGTTTGGCGACCGACTAGTCTCTTCTGAAGCGAAGATACTGAAGATCAAAGAAGACTGGTTCTTTTCTGCCAAAGGCATGGTTCTATACATGTGGCAGGTTGACCGCTAATTGCCGCTGACGGCCTTTTATCGTTTAGCTTCGAAGAGAAGGATGGGTTGGGAACTTACTCCTTCTCAAGGAGGGGCCTTGGGAGGTACCCTTTCGATCGACGCCACTTGAACCAGCGAGATACCTTGGCTGCTTCACGAGCCGGTTCCTCGTTCAGTTGCCGAGCCTTACGTCGTGGGAGCCTCTACAGTGAAGTCCCAAGCGACACGTTTCCCTTCAGTGCCCCGACCTTTGCAAATCGGATGCTGACAGCGAAGGTCATGTACCCGATAGGTGGCTTTAGAGTCGAAGGTTGGTGTCACTACATTCAGAGGTGGGACGAGTTGACCACTTGGGTGCTTTCAAGGTTCAAAGTTGAGCTTAAGGAGATCGGGCTGACAGCCGCCATTCGGGCTACGCAGGCAGACATGGATCTCAATAAGCCCATATTCCTTGCGCTCTTGGAATTATTCAATGCCCATACTGGCAGCTTTTTTACTCCGGTGGGAGAGTTGGGGTTGGCTCTCCATGAGATGTACGAAGTGTCTAAGCTTCCTTGGGGCTCGGAACCGTACGAGAAATATTTCTCGTCAAATAAGGAGATCCAGGTTCTGGAAGATAAGGACCCGGAGATGATGGCTGTATTCAAAGAAGTGACGAGCCACCATTATCTGATGCACCGGAGGGATAAGGGCAAGACCCAGCCTCATGCGACTGCTTGACGGGACTATGTCTTTAAGCAGGATTTGGCGGATCCTTCGAGGATCCGATTTGTGACTCTGCAGGGACTGAACCCCACGGAAGTGGCTTCTGAAATAAGTCGGTTGGACGAGAGGACCCCACATTCGGATAAGAGCGGCAAGGGTACATATAGCTGCTTCTGGCACTGTGCGCACCGGATGTCATCTAAGGCAGTATTGACAGCCTACTTGATGATATGGCTCCGGGATTGCGTGTTTGCAGGTGGATCCGGTGCCGTAGAGAGGGTACATCGGAATCTCATTCTGCCTGCCGTGAAGTTGGCTTTTGGACGACCTTTAGCTCTCCTCCCCGCGATGGTGTGCAACCTGTTGCGCGGTTTGAGGTCTTTTGCTGATGATGTGATCCACGAGAAAGGTAACAATGACAACTTTTCCCGGGCCGAGCTGCCTTTCCATTATCTTATGGGGTGGCTGATTTTGCATCATCCGAACGTGATGAGTCCCGGTCCGGAGGAGGATCATATTGAAGGGGATGCCTTCATCCGTCGCTTCTACAAGAGGAAGTGGTTATACACTGGCGTCCCCGTTTGCAGGAGAGTCTTGTCCTACCTTCAGGGGTGGGAGATTGTCAAGGTTGGCCCGATCTTCAAAGATTTCGAGGCCGACCAAGATTTAGTTGACTCTGGCGAAGATGCGGTCACTTTGCCGAAATGGAGTTTTCGTTGGTTGCAAAGTATCCGGCCTTCTCACATGGTCTACCGTAACCAGAATAGATGTTATCTGGAGCCATATCTGCCAAGCCGATTTGCTCGTCAATTTGGCTATACCCAGCTAATGTTGCGGAATCCCAGTAGCAGTCTAGGCTTCATCGGGAGTTTGCTGGATGGAGCTAAGGGCTGGCAGTATTATAACGCTAGATGCACTAGCGTTAATTTTACTAAGCCAGTCCGTAACCCTCGGCCGCAGATCCTATATCCGGCCGCTAAGCTGTATTGCATTATGAATGCTGCGTCTCCTGGTTATGACAGGGAGACTAGTTTCATCATTGGAACTCAACTGTAGGCCACGGCGAATATGTTGATGGTAGCCCGATCATATCGTCCACCAGAATTGGCGGGATATCGGGCAGCTGCTGCAGCACCAGTGAGAGATCCGTCTGTTGGAAAGAGGCAGGCTGACACAGAAGCTGGTTCTTCTGTACCGAAAAGGTCGAGAAAGACATCGACTCCAAAGGTTACGGAAGTGCCACTTGTAACGCCAACGGGATCAGTGCCTGCTGAGGTAAGGAGTGCTCCATAATTCTAATTCATTTTGTCATTGTGGTGACTTATGCTTTTCTTCTTGCAGGGATTGTCGAAGAAGAAGTCCCGTGTTTCAAAACCGGGTGCTAGTAAGCCGAAGGAGGTGGCAGGCTCTTCTGATGAGCGCATTCCACCGATGATAATGTCTTCCGTGGAGGAGGATCCCGAAGATGTTCCTGCGGAGGTTTTAGTATCTCCTGTCTTTGAGGTTGCAACAAATTCCGGGAAGGTACAGTCTGCCGTAGAGGCCTTGGACTTTGAGGGTCCTACAGACTCGAGGCATCCTAATGATGAGGTGGATTGGAGTTCGTCGCCTTCGGATGACGTTGCTCCAGAGCTGCAAGAGTCTGTTGCGGGGGCAACAGATATGGTTGGGACAGAGAAGAGGGTTGATTCCCCTCCTTGTCATGATGAGGGGAGGTCGGCTATATCATTGCTGAGTCCTACCCCAGCCTCAATAGTTAAGGTGGCTACCGATCAGGAGGTAGCGACAGATGCTGCCCCTGTGGAGGGATTTGGTGACAAGACCCGTCTGTCGATCACGACCGCTGAGGCGGGTCAAGAGACAAGTGATGATCTCCCCATTCTGCCAGGGGAGGTATTGGCTGTTGATAGAACGTTGGGGGCTGAAGAAGTGGCCGTTGACGTCAGTGGTTCCTCTGGGCTTGAGAAGGGCAAGGGTGTAGAACCCTCTGTTACTCCTTCTACTTGGGGAACTATCTCGACGCCTGTGCCGACTTCCTCTGTTCCTTCGGCTCCTCGGGCTAGCAGTCCAGCCCCTGTTGATGAAAAGCCTATTGATGCCGAGGTTCAAGCCTCGCAGGTTGAGGTTGGCGGATCTTCTTCCGGTCCGCTAACTGTAGTAGCTCCTCCAACTCCTGCTATGACGCCGCAGGTACTGGCGGACGCAGACGAATATGTGAAATTCCTCGTCGAGGTTGTGTACAAAATGCTGCAGAAGGGTGTATCTGCGGTGATGGATGCCAACGGGAGCTTTGCGACGGCAAAAACTTTGGCAATGCCCTGTATTGAGCTGATCCGTGTTCACCAAGGCCACGACCATATGGCCAAAATTCTGGAGGCTTCGGTGATCGAACTGGACGAGCGGCTTGCAGAACTTCAGCGTATCCAGCGAAATAACCTCTCCGTCCTGATAGATGTAGAGAAGGAAAAGTTAATTGCCGAGATCGAGTCTTCCTACCAGGCCACTGTGGGCATTTGGGAGCGAGGTGGCTGAGACTGAGGCTGCGTAGAGCAGTTGTCTCAGTCCATGAAGAAGACGATAGAAATGCGAGCTGCATTGGATGCTAACATCGCAGAGATCAACACCCAGATGCGCCGCCTTGAGGACCAACGGGCCCGACTCCAGTTAGATGCCGAACGTGTCCGGACTGAACACGCAGCATTCAAGAAGGAGGAAGCAACTTTTACTCAGCGGACTCTTGCCTTGGCCCAGCAGCGACAACAGCTTGATGAGAAGCATGAGAGCGAAACTTCCGCTGAGGCTGTTGAATTGATGCGTCAGGAAGCTGAGCGTCGAGTCCTGATGACTGTGGAGACCCCTACAGCCGACTTAAGGCGTCGAGTCAGAGAGCTCTCAGCCCACCCTGGAGAGGTTCAGGGACTGTAGCTTCTCCTTTTTTTAAGTTCTTTTGCAACCCTTGCTGGGGGATAGTGTAGTTCTGTACTCTCTCTTTTTAAATAAAGAAGTACACAACCCTTTTTTTTGTGATGTGTTCATTTTTGTAATTATGAACTTGATGATTTGTGTGGACCTATTATCTTTTGTGCACCTTGGTTTTTAGGTACAGATAATAAGTTTGAAGGAACCAACATGTTTGCTCAGAGGTGATGTGGACATGGCAATCATTAGGTTCAAAATGATAGAATCTTCCTACTCAGAGGTATTATGGACGTGGTAAGAATGATCCTGGGGGATACGCTGAACAACTCAGAGGTGATATGGACGTGGAAGTTCTGCGATCGATGTACGACAACGCAGGGGTTGTTTGTACGAGATGTTTACTCAGAGGTAATGTGGACGTGGTAAACATGAAGGGTAGCGTCGGCTTACGTAGCGTAAGATTCCGCTTTGTAGGGTGTAGAGGAACAACTCAGAGGTGATGTGGACGTGGTTATCTTTCTACTGAAGGATGCCACGGAACAGCTGGATTCCAGAAGCGTATGAGTTTGTGGAAGGAGATTGTGTGTGAGCCCCGATAATTGGGCCCACAGATCCCCTATGGGGAAGTACATGTCTGAAGGATGTCAAGAATAGTACTTCTTTAGGAACTTGCCGTTGATGGGCATCATGAAAAAGTTCCCATTGGGTTTGGCGAGGCGGTAAGCACCGTTTGAGTATACCGTCTCTATGATGAAAGGTCCTTCCCACTTGGGTTCGAACTTTCTTGGTGTCTTGTGAGTTAACACCATTGGCCTTCTGACTGCTAAAACCAGGTCCCCAACTTGGAAAGTCCTCTGTTTGACCTTCTTGTTGAAAGCCTGTGATATACGGGCTTGGTAGAGTTCGATGCGTTGTTGAGCCAGGACATGCTTCTCATCGAGTGCCTCCAGTTCCCGCAGATGACGACGTTGATTGTCTTCTTCTGTGAGTTTATTTGTTATTGCTACGCGGAGTGAGGGTATCTGGATCTCGAGAGGCAGTACCGCTTCGCTCCCGTAGACCAGGAAGAGTGGTGTGTTGCCTGTTGGGGTCCGTACCGTTGTGCGGTAGGCCCAAAGGCATTCGCCAAGCTTTTCGTCCATGTCGCATTTGTTAGATGCCACGACCTTTTTGAGCAGCGTAACGATAGTTTTGTTGAACGCTTCTGATAACCCATTTGCAGTCGGATTGTAGGCGGTGGATGCCACATTTTGAATGCGATTCTTGTCACAGAACCTGCTAAAAATGTGGCTGATAAACTGAGGACCATTGTCATGAATGATCCGTCGGGGTACTCCGAAACGGTAAATGACATGGTGTTTGATAAAGCTGACCACCCTGGAGCTCTTTACTTCCGCCAGTGGGACTGCTTCTGCCCATTTGGAGAAGTAATCGGTGATGGCCAGGATGAAGCGGTGTCCTCTTGATGAAGGAGGGGTGATTGGTCCCACAATGTCCATGCCCCAGGCTTCAAAAGGCCAGGAGGCGACTGTAGGATGTAGTGGTTCAGACGGTATATGTATGAAGTCTGCATGAAGTTGGCATGCATGACACTTCTTAGCATATTCAACAGCATCGGCGGCCATGGTTGGCCAATAGAAGCCCATACGTCGCAGTCGATCCTGCAACTTAGGACCGGGTTGATGAGCTCCGCAAGTTCCGTCATGGGCTTCTTGAAGAGCTTCAGCTGCTTCTTCGTTGGACAAGCATCGAAGGAGGAGTCCATCGAAGGAGCGTCGGTACAGCGTTTTGGTAGCTGTATCGTAGTAGAATCGAAGAGAGCGTCTCCTGACTGAGACGGCTTCCTTCGGGTCCTCTGGAAGGATTCCGTAGACAGCGAAGTCGATGAACGGGAACCTCCAGTCTCGGACATTAACACCAGTGTTCGTCGGCATGGCGTGAGCCACTCGCAAGCATAGGTTATTTCTAGGACAAACCAAGTCTCGGCCAGTTACCGTGACATAGTGTTGAGTCCCAAAGGGCGCTGCCAATGAGGCTGCGAGGCCAGCCAGAGCGTCAGCCTCCAAGTTTTGTAGACGAGGTACGTGTTCGATGAAGAACCCAGTAAAGGTTGAAATGATGTTCAATGCAACTTCATGGTAAGGGATCAGATCTTCATGGTGAACCTCGTAATGCCCCCGAATCTGGTTCACGACGAGTTTTGAGTCACCGTAGGCTTCCAGATGGTCCACCCCCAGCTGTTGTGCAAGCTGGAGTCCCATGATGAGTGCATTGTACTCGGCAACATTGTTGGAGCACGGCTTCGAAAGGGAGTAAGCACGCTGGATGACCAACTGATCGGGGAAGACTAAGACTACCCCCACTCCTGCGATGATTTGGCCTTTGGGGCCTGTTCTTGAAGCGCCATCGAAAAACATCCGCCAAACGGAGCTTCCTTCGGTGACGTTGGATTCTTGGACTGTCACCCCCAATTTTCACAAACAGGGGTATTTTGGTAATTTTCCACTTTAAAAATTATTTTGAAATTATTTATTTATTATTTGTATTATTTTGGGGTTATTTGAATCGGGTTCGAATTTCATTTCATTCCGACTTGTTTTGACTTGTTTCGGGGACCCGGGGTATTTTGACCTTAGCGGGCCCACACACTAGCTAGCCATGGCCCACATGTTAGATATTTTGGTTAGAGACTAGACTATTATTTTAGTTAATATTTAGTTAGAGATTAGTGGTTTCGGTTTGACTAAACTACCCCCGGTTAAACCATTTTCCTATTTTTAGCCATTTAATTCATAGGAGGGCAAACTTGTAATTACCAAAGGGGGGGGAATAGGACAAGGGGTGGCCGGCCATAGTGTTGGAGTGGGGAGGAGAGAGAAATCACCTTTCCATTTCATTCCAATCCACTTTTTCTTCTTCTTCCCCAAAGGCTCCATCTACTTTTTGAAGCTCCATTGATTTTTCTCCTCCAACCAAGGTGAATCCTTCTCCAAACCCATTTCTTTTCTCATGTAGATCATGTAGGAACCCTTCATGATGATTCCCATGGTGGTGCCACCATTTGAGACCATTTTTGTGTCCTTTGGACATTTCTAGGAGTGTCCACTTGTAGGTTTGTGTCCCAATAAGAAAAACCCCCTTTTTTGACCCATGGATAATGTTTAAATATTGTTTTTGTGTGATTGGTATTAATATTCCAGATTTTTCATGTTGTAGAGTGGATTCATTTGAGTATCTTAATGTATCATATTATTCCTATGTGTATTGGTATATATAGTTATATATATATATCATTCTATATATATATATATATATATATATATATATATATATATATATGTATATATATATATATGGTGACCATTTGTGTTGTGGCTTGATGTTGTGGTGCTTGGGGATGGGTGTTCCAGGTTTCGGCCACAGCTAGGTAGGAGAGGGAATGGTTGTGGTTTATGCCTAATAGTTTATATCATCTAGTGTTATATATATATATATATATATATATATATATATATATATATATATATATATATATATATATATATATATATATATATATATATATATATATATTGGTATATATATGTGGTTATATATGGGATATATATATTGTGTTGTAGTGTGTTGTTGGGCTTGGGAGGGGTGCTCCCAGGTTTCGGCCAGATTGTGAGGGGGGGGGGCGGGGGGGGTTTGGTTGTGGTTTCATTGCCATTTAGTTATATATCTAGTATTATATATATATATATATATATATATATATATATATATATATATATATATATATATATATATATATGTTGATATATATATAGGTGTGGTTATATATGGGAGATATATATTTATAAAATTGTGGTGATAAGGAGGGGAGGGGGGACACCATGCTGCTGCTGCAAACAGCAGCAGGACACTCTTGTTGCTGTCCCCTTTCACAGCAAACAGCCCCCCCTAGCAAGCCAAATGGCTATCCCTATAACCCATAGATTTTAGCCCACAATTTCAGTCATAAACCCCCCCCAAATCTGTCCAGATTTTACACATTGTGGCTGTCCCTATACCAGCCTTGTTCAGTCCCAATTTCAGCCTTCAAAACCCCAATGTGCAGCCCCACAAATCAGTCCAAATACTTAGCCTTGTGTGTGTGAGCCATTTGTGAGCATGTTTGTGAGTGCCTATAGGATAGCCTATATTTAAACTAGTAGGAAACCTATAGGGGAGACTTATAGAGTGTGGTTTTATGTGAGAATGAGTGATGGGGTGAGTGTGGTATAGAATAGGGTAAATTCATGATATGTTAATATAGGTAGTAGGGTAAACCTATGCCCCGTATCCTAACATAGCCTAGATACTTAGGATACCCAATTTTCTTGGTAGGTAAACCTTAGATAGGTTGATATCTAGCTACCCTAAGGAGCCTAGGCTAGTTCCATGGGTATTTGCAAGGTTTCATTAGGTTTTGGCAAGGTATCGGGATTTACCTTGGAAGGGTAAATCCTAGTTTTGCCTAGAAATAGAATACTTGGGTTAGAAGCCTAAGATGGTGTTAGAACTTGATCCCCGTGGTTGGTAATGATCAAATATGGTACTCTAAGACTAGTTTTGACGTCGGTTGACCTTTTTGTCCAAAAGTCAACAAAAGTCAACCGAGAGTCAAACTTAGCCTTAAAGCGACCCGATTTGACCGAAACCAACCCAGAGTTGACCAGTTGACTGAAAGTCAACAGTTGGTCAACATTAGACCAGTTTGACCTAGAGTTGACCAGAGTTGACCAGAGTTGACTTTTTGACCAAAAGTCAACTGTAAGTCAACCGTTGATCCCGATTGACCTAGTTTGACTTGGAATGACTCCCAGTGACCTAGTATGACCTAGTATGAACCAGTAAGGCCTAGTATGACTCAGTTAGACCTAGATTGACCTAGATTGACCTAGTTTTAACTTAAACTTGCATTCATGGCTTGTATTAGTTTTCTTTTCAGTATTTAGTCCTGTTTGACTCATAGTATCTTGTCTTAGGTCTGTGATCGCTCTGAACGTCTGTTCACTCTATCAGCTCAGGGCCACATGCGAGTACATTTACTGATAGTTTTCATTGTCTTGATATCTACTATATCCGATTCAGTCGTAGTGTCTTACTTGATTCTCGACACGATAGTTCACGGACTAGTATTATCGGATTTTGGTCATGAGATGTCATTCCTGGATCTCTTGGGATATTGGTACTTGCTTGGCCTTGATTCTTGTACTTGTATTGACGCCGATTCCTGAAGAGGACTTGCTCCCCTCTTAGGGAATCCCGCGTCATGACGTGCCATGACCGGATCCATTTATACTATTCGGGGAAATAGGGGAATTATTAGGGGTTATGTGATCAAGCCTTACTGTAACTATACATTGCTAGCGTCACCCTCACCCCATGTAGGGTGTCGCAGATACCTCACCACCGGTTATCCAGGTTGGACGGCATGATTCTCCGTTGAGTACACCGCGGATTGCCGTGCCAAGTGGATAACTTGGCCCTGCTTTTCCTTTTAGCCGATCACATATCACTCTAATAATTCAAAACACCTTTTACTTTATTTGTCATGTCTTACATTCCAGTTTCAGCTTTACTTACTGTACTTTCACCATGCTACGATTCATTCTCATATGCTCTATCTGTCTTTTATACTGTACCTTGGTTATGGGACTAGGTTCTGTTCGGAAGAAGGGTTACAACCCCGGTCCTTGTTTGGTTTAAGGGTTGTAACTCGGCTTTCGAATGGTTTCCAAGTCGCCTATATTCTTTGTCTTGTATTTCATTATTACTGTCTCTTATAGTATTTCTCAATTCACATGGAACTGCTGTTGGTGTTTGTACTTGCTTATTTTCCTGACAGGATACCGTTGATAAATTTTACAGATGATTTAGAGGATGATTGCCCGACTTATTACGGGATAGAGTCTGAGGAGCTTGACCTAGACAGAGGCTTAGTGGTAGAGCCTCTTGACTTCGCCCACCCGGAGTAGCCTAGATAGTTAGGTTTGCCTGGCCTGCGAGCCAGCAGTTTATTTCAGTTGTAGTATCTTATACTTATATTATATTCCTGAGACTCTGGATTTGTGATTAGCTGTGACTTGTGGACATCTTGGACTCGTTTCCTGTTTATTTCTATCATATCTCTTTTCCATGCTTTCTACCTTAGTTTTGATTATGTGATTGAGACAGTATTGCTTTATTCCTCCGTTCGGAGTGTATATACTGTACAGGTACATTTATCTGTTTAGTCATAGTATTTACAGACCCTATATACAGCGTTCTACCGCCGATTCTGTGGCGTAGGCTGGACGTAACCACGTGCTCGTGCCCCTCTTCAGGGTGCGGGTCATGACATGGACCTCATCCGGATGTCTTCATAGAGTTTTAAGGATTCTGGGATGGGGTGTGCAGCTAAAAAGTCAGCCAAAGCTTGACCTTTAACAGCTTTTTGCGGGACAAACACCATATTATACGGTGTTAGCAAGATCGCCCATGTGGCTAGCCGGGGGTTCAATGAACCTGGCTTCGTCATGAGGACTCTGAGCGGATTGACTCGGGAAATGACATGGATTATCTGGCCCGAGACATAATGACGAGTCTTCTAGATGGCAAACACCAAAGCCAAGCACTCCTTTTCAACGGGGTTGTACCGGTGTTCGGCCCCGATGAGCGTTCGACTGAGGTAGTAGATTGCTTGCTCATAGCCTGTATCGCTGTTTTGAGCCAGCAGAGCGCCAAGGGAATGATCCATGGCACGGACGTAGAGGAGAAATGGTTTGCCGGCGACAGGTGCCACCAGGACTGGTGGGCTCGCCAAGTAGGCTTTGATGTCATCGAAAGCCTTTTGGCACTCGTCTGTCCAGACATAAGAGACTCCCTTCTTCATGAGCTGAGTAAAGGGTTGACATTTACCGGAGAGGTTTGCTATGAACCTCCGAATGTATGCCAGACGTCCCTGTAAGCCCCGAAGTTCTCGAAGATTCTTCGGAGGGTCCATGTTGAGGATGGCTTTGGTCTTCTCGGGATCAACATGAATGCCTTTTGTCGTGATGGCAAAGCCTAAGAATTTGCCGCTAGAAACCCACAGGAAAGATTTAGCGGGGTTCATTTTGAGTTGATGTGCCCGCATGAGATCGAAGACTGTCTTCAGATCCTGTAGGTGATCTCCTTTGAGGCGGCTCTTGACTGCAATGTCGTCAACATAGCATTCGACTGTCTTGCGAAGATGTTGATGGAAGATGGTGCTCATAGCTCATTGGTATGTTGCACCGGCGTTCTTCAAGCCGAAAGGCATCACTGTGTAGCAGAAAATGCCCTTCGGAGTCCTGAATGACGTGTATTTTACGTCATCGGGGAACATCTTGATTTGATTGTAGCCTGAATACCCGTCCATGAAGGACATGCGTTCAAAGCCACATGTGTTGTCGATCATCACATCGGTGATTGGAAGCGGAAATTCGTCCTTCGGGCAAGCAGAGTTGAGGTCCCTGAAGTCGATACAGACTCGTATCTTCCCATTCTTCTTGGTGACAGGTACGACGTTGGCTAACTAATCTGGGTGCTGTTCCTCACGGATGAAGCCGCTGGTCAGGAGTTTGTCCACCTCCTGATCGATGGCATTCATGATGTCCGGACGGAAACGTCGCTGTTGTTGTTTGATAGGTTTGGCATCAGGTAAGATGTTCAACCTATACATTACGATCTGTGGATCGAGTCCCAACATATCTTCGTAGCTCCAGGCAAAGACGTCGATATACTCTTTAGCCAGCTGGATTAGAGACTCTCGGTCTTCTCCTTCTAGGCTTTTGCTGATGAAGATGGGTTTGGAAGAAGATCCGTCCCCAAGGTCGATCTGCTCGACTTCGTCTTCGGTGGAAGGTTCACGTAACTCAAAATGAGACTCCCATTGTTCTCCTAGGCGTTGAGACCAGGGTTCTTCTTCGAAGGGTTCCGGCGCTTGGTCTTCGCCTTCACCTTTTTGAGGTTGTGCTGACGTCATGTTAGCTGACAGCACCTTCCTGAAGACTAATCCGATACTGGTATCGGAATCCCAAGTCGATGCTTCGGATGAGTAGAAATGTTCTACGTCTTCTGCGTCTGAACTCTCTGGAGTTGCTGGCGGCGTGACATAGCCTACCCCCCGTCGAGTTTTGTTGTAGTAGTCCTGCGGCTTTTCTTTGGGTGTTGGAAGCCGGAGAGGAAGACGTCGACCCTTGCCGTAGTTTAGGCCTTTGTTGCTTTTTAGGTCATAGCCCATCTTTTGGATGATGTGCTTTGCCGTATCCATGTACCGATAGACTTGTACTCTGCCGGTATCAGGTTCTGGCTCGAGTGGCGGAAGGTCTTGATGACGCTCGACTTTGCCCAAAATAATGGATCCTTCGTCTCGGCTTCGTGGAGGGGCTATGAAACAGACTCCTTGAGACGGGACTACTCGATTTATATTATGGACGGTCGTTATTTGTGTTTGCAACGACCGTAGAGCGTTATCTAATGTATACATGGCATTCCAATGTGAAAGACAAGAATAATTAAAAGACACTCTATTATTGATGAAGTACGAGATTTTATCCCGTAGGATTACATTGTCTAAGGAGGGTGCATCTACATCAGCAGAGATATATTCGCCAAGCTCCTCATCTGTAAGCACTGGGGCTGGATCAGGAGAGTCCACCACAGCTTTGATCTTGGGGTCCAAGAGGGTTATGTGAGCCCTCTCTGACGTCTTGGATGACTGCGGGGGCTTGCCCTTGAGACGCACCTTCAGAGGTGCCTCAACTGCGTCTCCTGTGAGTGGTGCTTTCCCCTGTAATTTTGCCACCAGGGGAGCCGATGTTTGAGGTGGCTTTCCCTTGAGGCGTATCTTCAGGGGAGCCTCAGGAGTCGGTGCTTTCCCTGATAGTTTGATGCTCATTGGAGGCACCTTCTGGGGTGGTTTGCCCTTCAGTCGGATCTTCAAAGGGGCGTCTGGAGTCATCTCAGGCTCCGTGTCCGGCTCAGTTGCCGTCTCTGCCTCAACATCAGCATCGTTGGCTTCCTCCTCGTCAAGTGGCTTGTACAAGTCAGAATCGGTGAAGTAGGCTTCAATCCCTTTGAAATGATCGATGTCTGCAAATTCCGTCCGGATGACGCCGTTGGTGGATACATATTTCATGCATTGGTGGAGCATGAAAGGCACCACCATGTACTCATATAGCCATGGTCGGCCGAACAGGATGTTGTAGTTGACCTCGGCATCTACCACATAACAGGTCACCTCAGTTTTGAGGTTACCGATGTGACACTTCAGTCGGATCTTGCCCAGTGGCTCACTTTTGCTAGCGTTGAAGCCACTGATGGTTGTATTGGAGGGCGCCAGCAGATGCATTGGGATCCCCAGTTTTGATAGCAGTGCCTTCGGGATGATAGTGAGGGAAGACCCCGGATCGATCTGAATCCGGCTCACCTTGACTGAACCGATGTACCCTGTGTAATACAGCGATCGGTTATGTCGGTGGTGCTTGAGCAGCATGTCTTGTTGGGTGAAAGTTATGTTTGGGATAACTTCATCCGCACAATGATAGTGCGCACAAGTAGTTGGGAGGTCTTCAGGCTGCTTGACCTGACTGAGAAAGGATTCAGCGTCCTTCAGAGCTTCGCAGAGAGCTTCTCGGGAGTCTTTGAAAAGACACAGGAGCTCAAACAAAGACAGGCATGCAGGAGTACTGGCCAGTTGTGCCAGTATGTCAAAGTTGTGGGGCTTGGCTAGCCCCAAAGCATTCTCCTTCCGTAGAGGTCTGTCGAAATGAGCCTCCACCTGCTTCTGCTTATTGGCTGCTGAGGGTTTAGACGGGCCCTCCTCAGGGATGGTGCCAGGAGGCACCACCTCGGCGGCAACTTTGCCGGGCTGGGCGTTCTGTTGTGCACGCGTCTGTACTGGAAGTGCCTCTTCCGTTGAAGAAGAGGCCGTGCGGCAAGACTTGATCTTTCTGCCTTTTGATTTGGAGGTAGAGCGTACCTCCGGTTGAGTCACCTCGGAGACGAGGTCGGGGTAAACCCAGAGGACCTCTCCTCGAGATGTGGTGAGTGGGATGAGTCCACTCGCATTGTCACGGGTAGGTGGCAAGTTCACCACCTCCATTGTCGCCTTAGGGATGGGGACGACGCCATCTTGTGTGGTGTTCGGCGGCAAGGTGCCGAACTGAAGTGACACCACATTGGCTGACACCGTCTTCTCTTCATAGTCGACGGAGATTACATCGGCATTGATCATGCACTGGATGTAATTCTTGAGGACGTAGCAGTCCTTGGTCAGGTGTCCGACAAATCGATGGTAGTGACAGTACCTCGGGTTGTCCACTTTCCCGACTTCATCGGGCCGCTTTAGGTCCGGGAGCTTGATCTTGTCACCCTGCTTCAGTATTTCAAAGAGTTGCAGGGTGTCTTCGTCATTGAATGAATACACCTCCTTGGGTCTCGGTGCCAGTGGAGGCTTCTGAGTAGGCACAGATGCGCCTTTCGAGGCATTAACCGTCAATGCATGTTTCCCCTTTGCTTCTCGTCCGGAGTTGTTGGCTGCAGACCTTTTTCCCTTATCATCAAAGGCAGGAAAGCTGACACCCAGAAGACGTGCATTGGCCGCCTTCTTTTCTGCGGCTTCAGCTTCGATGATCAGGGAGCTCCAATCGGGAGGGAGAGTAGAGTTGAGCCAGAGCTTCACTGCAGGCAGCATGTTCATATTGCAAGAGGAGAGGAGCGCATGTTCTGGCATGCCTGGAGGTATCCTGAAGCAGGCCTGTCGAAAGCGTTCGATGAACACCCTAACAGTTTCTTTCTCCTTCTGGCGTATCTCTATGAGAGATGCCATCGTCATGTCCTTCTCGCCGTCGTAGAAGTGATCGAGGAAGAGGCGTGTCAAGTCATCGAAGGACGATATAGAATTGTCAGGGAGGCTGTAGTACCAGTCATACGCCACCCCTTTTAGAGCCCCAACAAAGATGCTGGTGAGGAGCGCGTCCTCCTTTGGAAGATGCCCCGTCTGTGACTGGAAATATGTTAGGTACCGACGCGGAGAGTCCTTCCCGTCGTACGGCGTGAGTGTTTGTGTTTTATATTTTGGAGGATAAATCACCTTATTCCACTCGAGGGGATAAGGCTGGGGAATGCCCATCTTCTGGCGCTCCTCTTGCCTGTTTTTGGACTCGAAGCGCTCCCGCAAGTCCTTGATCATTTCGACCACATCCTCCGTAGAGCTAGGAGTCGGGGAAGGTGATACTATCTGGAGTGGAGCGTTTGAGGGCTCCGACATCCGGGGTGCTTCTGTGTCTGAGGGTGCCCGTTGAAGGGGTACACTCGACTCCCTATTGGCTCCAGGGTCGGGACCGGTTGAAGGTGTTCTGCTCAAGGCCGACCGTATATCAAACACTGCTTGAGTCAGTGCTTGCGTAGAGGCAAAGAGGGTTTTGAGTCCTCCCTCTAATGAGTCTATGCGCTGGACAATGTCCTGCGGCGGCGCATCAGACTCGGAATCACCCCCAGTCACGTATACTGTCCTGACACGGCCGGGAGTGGATGGATTGGTTGAGGCTTCGCTCTCGGCCTCACTTTCATGTGGGGGAGTCACCTCTCCTGGTGTTCCACCTTGGCCACCCCCAGCCACATTCTGGAGGTCATTCTCGACGGGCGCATCTGCATGGGCCTGATTGCCCTCAGCTCCGTCTTAAAGGGCCTCTTCGTCTCTACCCCCAGCCGTGTCCTGGGGGACATCCTCATTTCGAGGGGCTTCTGGGAGGCTGACTTCTCCTTGAGGACGAAGATCCGCCGCAGCTGTGCTTTGGACATCTTCATCTTCGGAAGGAAGCTCAACAAGGGTCTGACTACCCCCAGCTTTCTCCAAGAACTTCTTCCTCGACCGAGTGCCTTCGAACACTCCAGAGGTCGAGACAGCTGCCTTGGTTTTCCTTGGCTGGCTTTTGGATGAAGACGAGGAATTGCCAGTCGTCTTCCGGACTGACGAGGAGTTGGAGGTCACGTTGCATGAAGCAACCCTTGGTTCCTCTTCTGTTGACACCTTCATCCCGAGGCGATGTCGAAGGGGTGTGGATGATTGTAGCCGCTGGAAGACTGACTGCCTTGGTGGTACTGCTGTCTTGCAACAGCAGTTGATGGTGACCACCGCACAAGTATACCCCGTGAGAGGCGCATCGTGCCTGTTGGTCGACTCTCCTGACCGGCGCTTGTGAGTGATCACGTTACGCAGGTCGTTGGAGGAGAGTGCTACCTTCACACCCCCTTCAGGCACATGGCAAGGCCAAATGCCAGGGTGGTCAGGTGAGTGCTGCGCCCCCTGATCTATTACCAAGCAGGCATCACGATCAGTAGTGGGGGAACCACAACATTTGAAGTGACTTGAACGGACCTCAAACGCACAACCAGAGGAGGTGCGGGAGTTCAAGACCACTGAATTTGCCTCACTCGACTTGGTTGTGCACGCAGTAGATGCGCCCAAGTGAGATGAGGACTTTGAAGGTCGACTCATTTTTGGTGCAGAGGCACCTGATTCGACCTTGTACAGCTTAACATCGGCAGCACGCATGATTGTGAGCGCGTGCCTCTGGCCTGCTGCTGGCATAGCACGTTTGTGGCGCATGGCCCGTGCCGCCTTAGATTTCTTTGTACTAGCCCGCTGGGGTGCGTAGTACTCAGCATCCATATTCTCCTTGCCATTACAGCGAGTGAGTCTGTCAAAGACAGAGACTTTTTGTGGCGCATCAGAGGTGATGCGCGGGGCATTGGCTGTGCCCCTGCTCCGTCGATGCATCTTCCTCGCCTGAGAGGGAGATGGCTGGGGAACGTGGTCAACCGCACGCTTCTCCGAGAGATGCGCTGCATCAGCGGGCGCACCTTGGTTGCTGAGAACGTCAGCAAGAAGGGAGGGCTGGATTGGCACATTCCCTTCAGTGGTGGTGCCCGAGGCGTCGACCATGCGCACCCAGACACGACGGGTCTTCTTCGGCTTCGGCAGCCGCTTCGAAGGACTCACACTTCCTTCAGAAATAAACTCCTCGTACGCCTGTTGATTGAGGCGCACGACCAGCGTCTTGTGGGAGGAGCCCACCTTCACGTCGTCGGCCTGTGACACGACTTTCTCGGAGGAAGAGAAAGAGGTCCCCAGCAGAGTCGCCAGCTTGTTTGCCATTAAAATTGTTTGATTGAAAACTTTAACACAAACAGAACAGTGTTACAATATAGGACTTAGATGTAGTCCTAGGAGTACACTTTTGTTTAATCTGGGTCCTTGTGCCAATGGAGCGAGTGGTAATGCGTTGACTCCATTGACGGGCTGATGATGGTTATCGGTTCTCTGAAGGTGTAGATTGCTCTGGGTGCTGGAGCTTGCCGAGAGGAGGAAGACGTTGAGTATCTGTCCCTGTCTCTCTGGTGATTCTCTGTGGATTCTGTGTGTTGTCCCTTATGTATATGTGTCAGAAGGAAATGATCCCTCTATTTATAGCTGGGCAGGTTGGCTGCTCATGCGTGCATATGTAGGATGCGCCGGTACGTGGGGTCACCACGTGGAGATTGCTGATGGAGGCGTATGGATGATGCGCCCTACTCAAGGGGTTGAATCCTTCATACTGCTGTTGTGAGCCGGCACGTAGCAAAGGAGAAGATCTTTCTGTTGCTGAAATCTTGGATGAGTTGAGTCAAAGGACACGTGTCGTCGACTCATGGCTCGAAGATCTCGGATCTGATGGGGGGATGATTTGGTGGGATGCGCCTTGGATTGGGCGCATGATGAGATTTTGGCTCGTGACCTTTAGGAGTCACGAACCGTTCTGGGCGCATGGCTTTTGAGGCGCATGCGAGCGACTTTCCTTCTGTCTTTCGGGATCATAGATCAGTCTGGGGCGCATGGCTTTTGAGGCGCATGCAAAGCTTCAACTGGAGACTCTTCTTCTGTCTTTAGGGATCAGTGAAGGGTCTGGGCGCATGGCTTTTGAGGCGCATGCGGGTTTGGGCGCATGGTCGCGGAGGCGCATGCGGGTGGTCGAGTGGCCACGTGGCAGTAGCCGTCGAAGTAAAGTCATGATGATGCTGACGTTGTGGATGCTTCGTTTTCTGTAAAAGCTGTCAACCGTTCAGGCTTGGGGAGGCATGCTGCCAACTCTGTCAGTTCTGCATTTAATGTTGGTGACATTCGATGGACAGCTGAGTGGACGCGTTGGTTGACGTTCCACTAGGCGTATGGAGACGTATGGGGGCGCATCCTCTGTGATGCGCTCGGTACAGGGCGCATCTGTGGGAGGCACTTGGTGTTTGAAGGGGTGTGATGCACTGTCCAGCCGGCGCATCCGATACGTCTTTAATGATGCGACTGTTTCGCTTCTTGAGTTCTTTTAAATAGCCGTTTGGCTGAAGTCGAGGCGTCCGGTTCATCCATTTAATGTGAGTTCATTGCACGGAATTCGGAGAGCCATCCACTTGGCGCATGGGTTTGATCTGCCCGGCCTATAAATAGTGGCATGGAGAGAAGGTTGGCCTATCACCCTCTCACGTACTTCCAATCATGATCTTGGGTTCTCGGGTGCATTCTGTTGGCGAAGTGTTCCTGAGGGTGAAGATGAGACGCCATGTCGTCGTTGATGCTCTTGAAGGTGACTGTTACATCCAAAAGACGGAGTCGAGGGCTTCTGAGGCAGGCGGAAGGTGCCTGTTGCATCCAAAGATAGGGATGTTCGGGCCTCGTCTCCGTTGTTCTGGAAGGTCCGTAGATCGGAATGGCGGTGCTAGGCTCTCTCTTCCTTCAAAGTGGGTGTCGCCCACTCTGGTTGTGTTGAAAGCTGCTCCTTTAGCCGTATTTCGATTACGGTCTTCTTTGGTCTTTGGAGGCTCTTTCGAAGCCTTCCCTGGCCACAGACTTGCGGTGCTCTTCTCTTTCTTGGTTCCAGCCAAAGGGTTAAATGCTTTGTTTACTCGAAGCACTTATCAGGTGAGCCTGGCTGGAAGAGCGGCACATAACTGGGCTGCTGAAAGGATGCACATAACTGAACTGGATGCACATAACTGAGCTGCTGAAGAGATGGTGGGATGCGCCTGGTTGGAGGCGCATGGTATCTGCTGTGCCTCACTGGCGGCGCATAGTGACTGTTGCGCCTATCTGGAGGCGCATGGTGACTGCTGCGCCTATCTGAAGGCGCATGGTGGCCGCTGGCTGTAGACTTAGGATCTTTCCTTTGTAGAAATTTTCCTTTGTACAACCTTTTCTAGACATGTAATAGACTTTTGTATATAAATAAAAAGTTTTTCTTCAAATGTCTATACTTATTGACTTTGCTGTGAAGTGTTCTGTCCGAGTTCTGACGCATGTAGTGTCTGGCACATTGGCTTTCTGGTTGTGAAATTCCATGCTTCTATAATCCCGTTCCACCAGAAGTGCTGCTTGATATCTTGGTACATCTTGGTCCCTCCAGGGTGTACAGAATACTGGAAACTGTGAGCTTCTGTCATAACCTCATGTCTGATATCTCCTCTAGGCACACATAGACGTGATCCAAACGTAAGTGTACCATCTTTATGGATTTGCATCTCCTTTCTGAGTCCTGACTCACATTCTGCTCTAAGCTTCTGAATCCTTGGGTCATGTGCCTGAGCTGCCTTGATCCTGTCTACCAAGTCAGATTAAACTTGTAGACTTGTTAGAACCCCTAGATCACTAGGAAGTATAACCTCGATACCCATCTTTTGAAGGTCTTCTAAGATATGCTTCTGTGTTGTCAACATAAATGTGTCGCCTCTCCTGCTGAGAGCATCTGCTACCACATTAGCCTTGCCTGGATGATACTGAACCTCCACGTCATAATCCTTGATCAACTCCAACCATCTTCTCTGGCTCATGTTCAGCTCCTTCTGAGTAAAGATGTACTTCAGACTTTTGTGGTCTGTGTACATGTCCACTCGATCACCATATAAGTAATGCCTCCATAGCTTCAAAGCAAATACTACTGCTGCCAACTCCAAGTCATGAGTTGGATAATTCTTCTCGTGGTCTCGAAGTTGCCTAGATGCATATGCTATCACCTTCCCATGTTGCATAAGGACACATCCAAGTCCTCTTCCTGACGCATCACAATAAACGGTAAAACCTCCGCGTCCAACTGGCAATGTAAGAATAGGTGCTGATATCAACTTCTGCTTCAAGTTCTCAAATGATGCCTGACATTCTACCGACCAGACAAATGGTACATCCTTTCGTGTCAAGCGGATCATGGGTGCTGAAAGTCTTGCAAAGTCTGATACGAACCTTCTGTAATATACTACCAATCCCAAGAAACTACGCACATCAGCTACTGTCTTAGGTACTGGCCAACTCTCTACTGCTTCTATCTTCTTGGGATCCACTGCTACTCCAGCCCCTGATATGATGTGCCCCAAGAATGAAATTTGATCCGACCAAAACTCACACTTGCTGAGCTTGGCATACAACTGGTTCTCTCTCAGAATCCGTAACACTTTTCTGAGGTGGTCTTCATGCTCTCCTTTACTGGCAGAGTAAACGAGAATGTCATCAAAAAACATAACGACAAACTGATCTAAGTATGGCATAAAGATGCGGTTCATCAAATCCATAAATATTGCTGGAGCATTGGTCAAGCCAACCGGCATTACTAAGAATTCATAATGCCCATACTTCGACCTGAATGTTGTCTTGGGAATATCCTCCTTCCGAACCCTCACTTGATGATATCCTGAACGAAGATCTATCTTGGAGAAAATACTAGCTTTGCTCAACTGATCAAACAAGTCATCGATCCTGGGTAGTGGGTACTTGTTATTTACTGTTGTCGTATTAAGCATTCCTGTAATCGATGCACAATCTGGATAACCCATCCTTCTTCTCCACAAGTGCCACTGGTGCTGCCCATGGTGATATGCTAGCTTGGATGAACTGCTTCTCTTTCAGTTCCTCTATGTGCTGATATACCTTGGCCTGCTCTGAATCCGTCATTGTGTAAACTCGATCTGATATCGTTTTAGTTCCAGGTACCAATTCTATGCTGAACTCAATATCCCTAACCGGTGGTAGACCTGGAAATTCTTCGAAAAATACGTCTAGAAACTCTTCAACTACCTTCGGAACTTGAACTTCTTCTATTGTCGTTACTACCCCTTGCTCTTGGTGAGTTGCCACTGTTCTGACTAAGCTGAATCTCTTCATGAATGGAATATCAAAAGATACACTCCCTCTACGATAATCTACTGTCGCATGACTGTCTTTCAGCAAGTCCATGCCTGAGATAACGTCCAAATTTCTAACAGAAAATTCTATCAACCTGGCGGGTAAGGAATGCCCGTAAACTACAACGCTACATGATAGAATAACTCTACTAACTCATACGAGCCCATTACTAGTGAGTATATTCAACCTCCTTGGCAATGTCTCGAACTCCATTCCTAGCCGTGTTGCAAATTATACAGATATAAATGAGTGTGATGCTCCCGAATCAAACAATGCTACTGCGGGATATGAGGCGACGAGAATGTTACCTGCCACAACATCTTCCGATGCCAATTCCTCTTCCAATGATAGAGTGAATGCCTACCCTCGACCTCCTTGTTGGTTTCTATGCTTCGGCCTAGCCTGGTGCTGCTGCTGGCCCCTGCCTTGGTGATGCTGGGGTGGTCAATGTTGGTGCTGCATCGGCGGACCCTGCTGCCGAAACATCTGAGCCTGTGACATGAACGGGCGCTGTGCCAACGGTCTCACTGCCACCGCTGGTCCTCGATACTGGCCTGCCCCTGGTGTTGCCAGAGCAGGAAATTGTTGCACTGGTCCTGACCTCGAATTTATGGGACAGGTAGTAACCCGATGATCTGGACTTTCACATATAAAACACAGTCCGTTCAATGTCCGACACACATCTCTAGTGTGTCCTACCTTCCCACAATAAGTGCAGCCCGCTGGGGGTTGCGGGTTCTTCCTCTGTTGCTGTTGCTGCTGCTGCTGCTTTGGTGGTGGTGCTGGCCATCGCATTGCCATATCGTGAATGCGAATGCCAAGGGACGGTGCTATTGTTCGGGGCGCTACTCCCCCCTCCTTCAATCTGACTGTGAGATCTCTTCTGACCTCCAGTCTTTGCTACAAGCCATTGAATAGTAATCTCATGCCTTTGGGTTGCCGTCAATACCTTATCAAAAGTCTGATAATTGTGCCCCTCTATCAATTGCAAGAGCTCAAGATGAAACCCTTGCTGAAATCTCATAGCCCTCTGGCTCTCTGTTGCTACCATCTCTGGGGCGAACCTACTCAATCTGCAGAACTCCGCTGCATAAGTATCTACTGTCTTGCCGGCCTACTTGAGGCTGATAAACTTCTGTTGTAGCTCAAACTGCGCCACAATCCCAAAATACTTGGTCTTGAACCTTGCGCTAAAATCGTCCCAAGCAACAGGATGTCCGATGCCCACTTCCTCTGATTCCCACCAATCACGTGCGAGATCCTGAAGTAACAACTTCACTTGATCCACATGTTCTTTTGCCGGCACCTTAGCGGTTGTCAAAATGGCCTCAATATCCTTAAGCCATGCATCTGCTGAGATGGCATCTTCCGTGCCCTCGAAACGGTGGGGGTTGAACTTGCAAAATCTTGTTGATGCTCCTGAATCTGGCCTTGCCCCTCGTTCCAAAGCCGTCTGCAACCCTTGGTTGAGTAGTACATTCTGCTCCTGCAACTGAGCGTGCATACTCTGCCGGGCTAACATCTGGTGTTGCTGAGTAGCCATCATCCCTCTCATGATCTCTAGAAGGGCCGGTGTGTCCACTTCTACAGGGGTCGATGGAACTATGGGTGGTTTTAGAACCTCCGGATACTGCGGTCCAGCTGCTGGTTCTACTATCACTTCTTCTTAAATAGTCTCTTGAGGTAGTACTGGCCCTTGTAGCTGACCAACCTGGTCATGTTGTCCATGTTGCCCTTGTTGTTGCTGTCCAGTCCTGACAGGTACGGACGAGGTGCCCCTAAGAAAAGGGACAAGCGAACAATCAAACGACCGGACATGAAGGATCAATTAAGTCGAAGGATACCGGAATATCAAGCTAGAGTTGAGAACAACGAATCATGAGATCAAGGGGGAACATGTGTGATTGAGACATCCTATAAATCAAAATACTCTACAAGTCTGAAATCAGACCTACATGGGCCACCACTAAAACCTTGTCACGTCCCAGAACCAGAATACTGGAGAGCGGGGGAATGACTCAGCAAGCTACGTATTACGGGTAGAGGAATACCGTATAATACGATCAATGCTGTCTAAAAGACGAGGGGGTGCATACTACATGAAAGTCTCGCTATGGTCACTTCACATCTATTGTCTCAATCATTCAAACAAGAAATAGTAATAAAGAACATGTAAGAATAAGCGGTAAGGCGTCCCGAACGCTTAGTCAAAATATTCTTGATATCTGGCTTTATAAAACATAGCCAGATGATGTAGCAAGTATACACAATTGTTATCAGCTGCAGTCTGACTTAGTTACAATTATGTAAAACTAAGTACAAGACAATCCGACTAACATGTCGGTGCCAAATGGCAAAGTATAAAGTAAATAACAAAACCAGTGGGGAGGTAAGGAACCCACTTGAGTCCTTATGCGATCATCCCTCTAGTATTGACCTTCTTGGAGGTAGAAGTAAGCTGAATCCTCAGGGACCGGCTCTAAATCTGGCCATGCAAAATTAGAGAGGTTAGACCTCTAATAGCAAGTACCGCAAGGAATCACGATATGAGAAATTAGAACCAATAATAAGAAAGATATGATAAATAGATCTCTGCTCGCTACTAGGATTCACATAACATCACGACACTTCGAACCAACCTCCCAACCAAACAAGGACAGAAGTTGGCCCGTCATGTCCTGACATTCTGATCATCTCAGTTAGTCAACAGAGTAGGCACAGTACGCAGACAAATTAATTTAAATGGCCATTCAACTCCTACGGCTTGCTAATGTGAGTTCCAAGTTACCTTGGAAATATGCAATAGGGATTCTTCAGTTCTTACTATGTGCAAGCAAGACTAGTCTATCCAATCAATCAATTACGCCAATCATGAATTAGACGAGTCCCAGCGGGACGCCCATCATCAATATACAATATACAATAAATAATATAAGCAGATACCGCTCCCTGCCCGTGTGGTATATTTGCAGTATCTGTGGGAACCAGCCATCCTGTCGGGTACCTAATAGTCCCAAAGAGGGCTATCATTTAAGAACTTGAGAATCCATCCTCTCCATGTAATTATTATTTTATTTAACTTAATCGCCTCTATTTTAAGTAAAATTCTATGTCGTGGATCATGGTCATTCAAAATGAGTACTTTCATACAAGCACGACATGCACAACTCTACAATGATACCCGTGTGGTTAGGTTGTAGGTCTTACATAGCGTAATGCAACAATCAAAATTAGCCACGAAAAAATCATGCCTTGACCATAAAGTACACACGCTGCTTCTGTAAAATAATAAATAAATAAATAAATAAATAAATTAAAGCCTGCATATGCCTGTATGCCAATGTTCGAGATCAGCCAGTCGATTACAATAGTTCATAGTTAATATGAACGTGTCTCATACATTCAATTCAATAAGACGACTAGCTTGCCTCTTTAGTTCCAACTAGGAATGCATGATCAATTATTTAATCAAGATATCAATCAATGTTAATTAATGTCAAGATAACAATTAATGTTAATAAATGCCAGGATAATCAATCAATGCCAATCAATGTCAATTCGGGACAAGAATCAGCCAAAAAGCATTAGGGCCATAGTTCATGCATCCAGGAAATTCTTGGTTCATGCGGCTCAAGATAATTTAGTCTATGCGGCTGAACTGCGGCAAGGAGAACAATCTTATGTGGCTAGCGGCAACAGAAGTATATGCGGGTGCGGCTGCTAAAGCCATACGACTGGAAAAGTGCCATACGGCCAGGATTGTCCAGACGGCCAGGCTGCTCATGCGGTTGGAGATGGTAAATCACATACGGCTGAAATAATAAAGCCTATGCGGCTAAGAATGTGCATATGCTGCTCGGGATATGGAAGTCACATGCGGTTGGGAATCACCGAGCCTATGTGGCTGGAATGGACTGAATGCAAATACGGCTAGATGAGTACATGTGGCTGGACGAATATATGCGGCTAAGAAACTAACAAGTCATGCGGCTAGGAACGAAAAGTTTCATGCGGCCAGTTTTAACAAAGCCTTAATGCAGCAGAGAGATCATGTATTCATGCGGCTCGAAATGTGACACGTTCATGCGGTCGAGAACTAAATGGTTCATGCGGCCAGAAAGCGCCATGCGGCTGGGGAATGCCATACGGCCAAGGAAGACTTGTCGCATGAAAACTCATGCGGTCAAGCACTGTTCTTCTTCTCCACTCTTTCGAGAAGGAGAACCATGGGAAGCCATTGCTTCCAAGCTCCCTAAATCCTTCATTCTAAGTCCAAATCTGGATTTCCATAGATCAAAATGGGGTAGAACGAAATTCTCTATAACATAGAACCATCAAAACTTGAAAATAACAAGGTTAGCTAGATCAAAACCCAATAAATTTGAAAATACAACAAACTTAGATCTACAAGAGATGAACCATGGAAATTAAAAATGCTAAATACTAAAGAGACTTAGAATCAGGTAAGGAAGATGATGGAACAATAATAATGGGATTCCATCATGAAGCAAGTTGGCACTTGCCTAGGTAGCTAGGTAGGTAGGGGAGAGTTTATGAGGAAGAAGAATAGTAATGGTGAAGGAGAGTAATGAAGAGAGAGAAAGGTTTTGGGGGCTTTAAATGAAGAGGGGGTGGTGGTAGGTGGGATTTGGTGAATCATCCAATGGCCGAAAAATAAACCAACTCGGGCCGAACCCAAAAGCAAAGCAAAAATTAAAATGCTGAAACTAAAATGAAGAAAATTAATTAGCGAGAAATTAAAGAAATTTAAATACAGAATAATATATGATAAATATTAAATAAATACATTCCAACAGTATATGTATTTAAAATACGTATTCTGGGAATGTGAAGTGACAATTGCACATGTCAGGATTCAGGTTGTATTTCAGGATTCATGGTTATATTTCATGTTCAGGTTGTATTTCATGATTCAGGCTATACTTCATGTTCAGGTTGTATTTCATATTCAGGACTCTTACCATGTTCCATGTTTTACTTTCAGTATTTTCTGCTCAGTTTCATGTCTTGTCTCATTTTCTGTATTTATATATATATATATATATATCCTGTTTCTTGATTCTTACCATGATGTTCATGTTCATTTCCTTGGATATACTTAGCTCTGCTCTTGACTAGGATATACTGCAGGTGAGTTGGAGGCTCTGTGCGACACGTACTATGGCGAGGAGCCAATTGATGCATGAGAGCTAGCTGGTGCTGCTCTTGACTTAGTGGCTGCAGAAGCCTAGAGCTTACCTTAGTATTCCATATTATTTCCTTGTATTGAGACTAGTAGACTTACTTTCATTTGCTGGAATGTAATAGAATTCTGAGACTTGTACTTCTTTTCTGGGACATATATAGATGCTGTGTTTTCATACTTGTCTTGATATTTGGTTAGTTTTTCTAGATTGGTATAGCTTACTTTGTTGTGTCTAACGACAAAGGCTGGGCGTGTCCGACTCATGTCCGATTATTTGGGAGCGGGTCGTGACAGTCATCTCCCCAATAGGTAGCTGAAATGTGTTCCATATGGGCCATCATTGCTCGATGATATCAGTAATTGATCTCAATCTTGACACCTAATACGAATAGATTCAACATATGAAAAGCCAAAAGCCTCCACAAGGACATTTTGGCCTTCTGTTAACTTCCATGATGATCGTCACTCACCATGCTCCCATAATTTAACTTTCTCGTAATCATATAGCTAATAATATATGTAAATTTGTTAGTGCATTTAGGTATAAATAACACTAATAATGCCAATTAATTTAAACATAGATTACATATCCCAAAAGTACCAAATCGGATATATAAGACTCTCGTTGCTAGATAATGGTGTGAGTGGCAGGTCCATTGGTATGCGTCCGTCATTCTGACAATAACCGTTGTCAAAATAACATTGGTAGATTTTTTATTTAAGGTTTTGGGGTTTATGTTTTGGTTTTGGTTTGGGACTATGTTGATATTTTAATAACCATAATTAATTAATCATAAAATGTACTTTTCTTATCATACAGTTGTATACTTTAGTTTCCTAATATATATATATATATATATATATATATATATATTGTAAATATGGATAATTCACCATAATTATTTGGCCAATCTAACCTATGTCTTTTGGTTATCCATAACCTATGTCTTTTGGCATTTCTTCTTTAATTGTTATGATGATGTTAAACCTTCATTATAAGCCTATAAAAAAGGCTCTTCTCAAGTTGATTGTGATACAAGTGAATGAAGAAACAATTTCCTCTATTTTTTTCTATCTCCATATCTCTTTACCTTATAATACGTTATCAGCACCATGCTCTAGGAAATAGAAGAAGGAAAAAATATTTCACATAAGGGAGAAAGAGTTCTCTTAAGAAAAAAAAGGTAGAAGTCTCTTATATTGAAGAGGTAAGTCTAATATTGTATACTTAGTTATATATATGCATGTTTTAGTAAAATTAAATACATGTTTGATTTATGTGTTTATAGATCGATTAGAATGTAAGTTTTCTAGATCTACTTTCTATTTTAGTTTTGAATCTAAATTTGTATTGAACATGTTCATAATTTCATTCCAAATATAAAATTTATGATAATCTATTTAAGATTATGTATAAATTTTATTTCTATATTATTTTATATGAACTACGAAATTAATATAGAATACCTTGAATTTTTGTAACTTATTTGGAATTAGTTAATTACATTAGACTGGTTTATGTGAATCTTTTATTTTTATTATTTTATTTATTTGAATTATATAATATACTACTTCACATTGTTGTATATGTGAATCGAATTATAAAAAAAAGTACCCAAAATATATTATTATATAATAATCACATTATTGTATATGTGATAAGCATAAGACATAATATTCTTTAGTAGCATTTTATCACATTGTTGTATATGTGATACAAATAAGACATAATATTCTTTGATAGCGTTTTATCACATTGTTGTATATATGATTCACATGAGATAATATTCTTTGATAGCGTTTACCACATTGTTGTATATGTGATACACATAAGATATATTCTTTGATAACGTTTCATCACATTGTGGCATATGTGAAGTTTTGTAATCTTGAAAGCGTTTATCAATTTTATTATTAGTTTATATCTAATATAATTATTTTCTATCATGTAGATGTCGAATCTTGCAAAAGCTTGAATTCAAAGCTCTTGATGTAAGCAGAGATAATTATTTATCATGGCAATAGATGCAAAGTTGCAATTGCAGTCCAACAAGCTTGATGGTACTATTAAGAAGAAAAATAAAGAAAGTTCTGAAGCCAAGGTCAAGGATTTGATTTGATTTTTCTACGACATCATATCTATGATGTTCTAAAGATAGAATATCTATGTGAGGATGATCCATTGAATTTGTGGACATCTCTAAATGATAGATTTGACCACCAAAGGATGGTAATCCTTCTGACTGCTCAAAGTGAATGGTTGAATCTAAGATACCATGACTATAAAAATGTTAAATAATATAATTGTGCTTTGTTTAATATTGTTTCTCACCTTGGATTGTGTGGAGAAAAAGTAACAGAGACTCAAATGATTGAGAAAAGTCTCTCTATTTTTCATACAAATAATGTGCTTTGCAATAATAATATCGTGAAAAAAATTTCGTAAGATACTTTGAACCGGTGATTGTCTCCTTGTAGCAGAGGCAAATAGCAACATTCTCATGAAAAACCACAACTCTAGACTAATTGGGTATGGAACAAATGCCAACAATTTTGGAATTAGCAGAGGTCATTGTGGAGGACGTGGGAGAGGGAATGAAAAAAAATTATGGAAGATATGGTCATGGTTATCAACCTTACAAAGGTGGAAGCGGTGTTTCACAAAACAATAAATGGAACAAGTGAATGAAAAAATAATTTCCTCCATTTTTCTATCTCCATGTCTTTTTACTTTATAAGACAACACACTCTAAAGAGAATTCAAATCCTCAAAATAAACAAATAAGAATTGTTTCGATCCTATTTTTGAGGATCAAAATGGAAAAGTTACAAATGAACAGTTTGAGGAGATGCTTGAAAATCCACCTTCCATTGAATGAGCACTCGGTCAGTTTATGTTTATTTCAACGACTTATAAACTATTTAAATTTGACGTCATGTTCTACTTTTGGTTTCCATTATGGAATGTCTAGGCCATGAGAGTTTTGTTTTATTGAAAAAATATATTATAAATTTGGAGTTACATTTCTATAATATGATATTATCATTTGAAATGCTTAATTTTTCTTATTATACTTATGCTAGCTAGAATATATAAGTTCATAATATTTTTATTTTGCTTCGTGGAGAAGTAATGCTTGTCGTAATATGACAAAGATAGACATTGATTTAAGCAATGTCGAGCTACTCAACAAGAGATTAAGAGATTTAAAGAATCCAAGAAAAATGACTTAGATACGTGTTTGGTAGATAGTGCTACAACACATATGATTTTGAAGAATCAAAAGTTTTTGCCAAAATTAGTATTTGACATGCATAAGTGCCAACAATAGCTGGGTCATTCCATATAATTGAGGATTTTGGAAGAGCACATATCATGTTACCTAATGATACTCAAATCTATTTGCAGAATGTGTTATATTCAAGTAGTTCTAGAAAGAAATTTGTTAAGTTTCAAGGATATACACAAAATGGGTACCATATTGAAACTCGAAATGATAACAACAAAGAGTCATTATGTAGCACATCTAATGTTGGGAGTAAAAGGCTCACATTAGAAGAATTATCTTGTCTTGCGGTGAGTTTATATTTCACCACCATTGACATAATTGAATCTAATATGAATGTGACAAAATATAAAGCCAATAATCATGTCTTATATAACATTTGGCATGACCATTTGGGTCATCCGGGACAAATTATGTTCAATCGGATCATTAATAATCTTTGTAGATATTTATTAAAAATTACGATATTGGCTTATCAAAGAATTACCTACTTGTTCCTTGTTTACAAGGGAAGATTATAACTAGACCATCTTTTCTAAAGTTAAGAATGAATCTTCTATTTTCTTGTAAAGAATATAAGGAGACATTTGTGGTTATATTCATCATGCTAGTGGTCATTTTAGATATTTTGTGGTACCATAGATACATCTCATAGATGGTCATATGTTTGTCTATTGTCTACTAAAAATCTTGTATTTTCTTGTCTTTTGGCCCAAATTATTTAACTTAGTTTTTAGTTTCCTGATAACTTGATTAAGTCAAGTTTTATTATTATTATTGTACATTATTAGGGATTGGGTTAGCTGAGTCATGTATTAAATATCTCAAACTTATAGTTGGACCTTACTAATGCAATCGGGTTTGCAAATTGAGGCTTGGGGACATGATATTCAATATGTTGCATCTCTAGTTAAATTTAGATCCATTGCCTTCCATATCTTTTCATATATATAACTTGTTAGTAGTAAACAACCAAATATTTCATATTTGAAAAAGTTTGGATGTACAATATATATCCCAGTTCCATCTTCCAAAAGAACTAAGATGGATTCTCAATGATGTTTGATAAATATACATTAGTTTTGGGTTTTCTTGCATAATAAGGTATTTAAAAATCAATAACTGGTGATGTCTTTACTACAAGATTTAATGATTGCCAATTTGATGAGAGAGTCTTCCCGCCGTTAGGGGGGGAGTTAAGCAACAAATTGTTCATATAGAACAAACTATTGCTAATTAACGGCCTGAATTGACATGAAATACGCCTACTCTATCTCATCAAGTTCCAAGAACTCCATAATGTGATTATGAGACAATAAGAATGATACATTTGCAAGGAATTGCTAATCAATTATCTCATGCATTTAATGATGTCGCAAAGGTAACATGATCACATGTGGCAGCTATGAATGTGACGGCCGTAATCATTGTTCCAATTGGACAACATCCAAACAAGGCGGCAAATGAATATACTACCACACGTTAAAATCGTAGTAGGCCTATAGGTTCCAAGGATAGTGCTCTTAGAAAGAGGAGAGCTAATAAAATATCTTGTCCTGATAAAATTTCAATAGTGGTCGGAGCTCCGAAAACAAATAATAAAGATGTGCATGTTTTCAAATTCACCGAAATGCCTATGGATGCCTCTAGAGAGGCACAGGTACCCGAAAATGAAGAGATCTCGATATTCTATGCATGTTCAGGTGACATATTTAGCTATGCAGTAGCTACTAAAATATCAAAGGACAACGATGATTGTAAAAATAAACCACGTAGTATAAATGAATGTCGACAAAGAAAAGATTGGCCAATCTGGAAAGATGCTATTCAAGCAGAATTAAAATATTTTGAAAAATGTGGTATGTTTGGACCTATAGTGGAAATACCAAAGGGCATAAACCATGTTGGTTTTAAATGGGTGTTTCGTGAGAAAACAAAAAGAAAGAAACGAAGTTGAAAGATACAAAGTCCGACTTGTAGCACAAAGTTTCTCTCAAAGACCTGAAATTGACTATGTTGAGACATGCTCTCCAGTTATGGATGTCATTTTAGATATCTAATTAGTCTCACAGTTTCTAAAAAACTTGATATAAGATTTATGGATGTTGTAACTGCATATTTGTATGGAAACTTAGATACTGACATCTATATAAAAAAATTCCAGAAGAATTTACAATGCCAAAAACTAAGTTTAAGGGCATGTGTTCAAATTAGACGAGCATTATATGAATTAAAATAATTCAGAAGAATGTGGTATAATCGTCTTATTATATATTTGACTAAGGAATGATACAAAAATAGTCAAATTTACCCATATGTCTTCATTAAGAAATTCGTAAATCGATTCTCGATAGTAGCAGTATATATGGATGATATAAAACCTGATCAGGTCTCCTATAGAATTGGAGAAAACTGTAAACTATTTAAAGAATGAATTTAAAATGAAAGACTTAGAAAATACAAAGGTTAGTCTTGATTTGCATACGCCTATGGTTGTATGCAATTTGGATTTAGATAAAGTTCCATTCCGACCAAAGGGAGAAGATGAAAAAGTTTTTGGTCCTTAAATATCGTATTTAGTGCTATTGGAGCACTACTATATCTAGCCAATACACAAGGCCAGATAGTGCATTTTTTGTTAAATTATTATCTAGAAATAGTTTTGTACCTACACTTAGACATTGGAATGGAGTTAAACATGTATTGAGATATCTCTTGGAACAACTGACATGGTATTATTTTACTCATGTGATTCTACTAACAATTCTTGTCTAGTTGGTTGTTGTCATGCCCCAGAACCAGAATACCGGAGAACGGGAGAGTGATTCAGCCAGCTACGTATTACGGGTAGATGAATACCGTATAATACGGTCAATGCTGCCTAAAAGACGAGGGGGTGCATACTACATGAAAGTCTTACTAGGGTCACTCAACATCTATTATCTCAATCATTCAAACAAGAAATAGTAAATAGAGAAAATGTGAGATAAAGCAGTAAGACGTCCCAAATGCTCAGTCAAAATGTTCTTGAGATCTGACTTTACAAAACATAGCCAGACGATGTAGCAAAGTATACACAATTATTATAAGCTGCAGTCTGACTTAGTTACAATTATGTAAAAGTAAGTACAAGATAATCTGACTAACTTGTCGGTGCTAAACGACAAGGTATAAAGTAAGTAACAAAACGAGCGGGGAAGTAAGAAACCCACTCGTGTCCTCCTGCGATCATTCCTCTAGTATTGACCATCTTGGAGGTAGAAGTAAGTTGAGTCCTCGGAAACTGGCTCTAAATCTGGCCATGCAAAACCAGAGAGGTTAGACCTCTAATAGCAAGTACCACAAGAAAGCACGACATATGAACTAAAACCAGTGATAAGAGCTAAGAATATAATAATCAGTCTCCGCTTGCTACTGGGATTCACATAACATCACGACACTTCAAGACAACTTCCCAACCAAACAAGGACAGAAGTCGACCCGTCATATCCTGACATTCTGATCATCTTGGTAGTTAACAGAGTGGGTACAGTACACAAACAAATCAATTTAAACGGCCATGCAATTACTACGGCTTGCTACTGCAAGTTCCAAGTTACCCTGGAAATATACAATAAGGATTCCTCAGTGTAACTGCCTGTTTTCAAAAATGAGGATAATTTTGAACTTTTGTAAAATTGATTATTTAATAATAGGTTTAAATCATGTTATTGATTTATTGGTGATTTTGATTATTTTAATTTAACTAGTGTTTTATGATTTTGTTCTTTGGCTAGTGTAACCTTAGAGCTGCTTAGCCTAGAGACTAACCATGACCATGGAGGCCTAACTCATGTGATTAGATTAGCTAACTACCACTTTTTAGGCTAAGAGTATTTTGGTCAGTTTGTGACTTTTGAATTATTTAGGATTTTGATTAATTGGTAAATTTTATATTATTTTAATAATATTTAAATTGATGTATTATAATTTTGGTCATTTTTCATATTTTAAAATTTTTTATATTTTTATATTGTATTTTCGGGTTTAGTTTGATCGGGTTTGAGTTTTGACTCATTTCGACTTGTGTTAGTGACCCGGGTAGCTTACACTCTAGTTGGAACCCAGATCTTAGCTAGACATAGCCCATAAATCCCATTAATTAGTATAGTACATTTAGACTAATCCCACATGACTTAATTGGTCCATTTGGTTATTTAAACTTGACCCTTTTAGCCCCAAACTTCCACATAAGACAAAATTGACTCAATGGAGTCTTGGAGGGCATTTTGGACATTTGCCAAATGCCCCCAAACCCCATAAACCTGGTCAGCAGCAAGGAGACCTCTCTCCACTCCATTTTCTTCACCTCTTGCTCTTCTTCTTCTCCCTTGAGAGCTCCTTCCCAAAAGCAAGCCAAAACCCTTTGATTTCAAGCCCAAAGTAAGTCAAATCTCTTCCATTTCTCTATATCTCTCTCTAATCTTGGTGCTAACCCTTTTTTATCTTTTATTTGTAATTTTCATCTATGTAGAACCTAGCATGGAGGGGTTGGAAGCATAGAATTGGCTCTTGACCCAAAAAGAACCAATTTTGGGGCTTTTCTTGGGATTCCAACTCTCAAGAGGTAAACCCTAACTCTAACTCTTGTAATTACTCCTAATTAATGTTATTTGCATATTAGAGGATATCTGAGGCGTAGGACAACCCATTAGAAGAGTTTTTGAACCCATTGGCCTCAATTCGGGACTTTCGGGCTAGATTTAGTGCCAATTTTGGGGAAAATCCTAAATTAACATGTTTGGGTGTTACCTTTAGCCTAATTAGACCTAATTAGGTTAGTTTGGGTGAGATGAGGCTAGGTACGTGTCCATATTTGGATACGTGGGGTCGTTTTGCGAGAAATCATAAAAATAGGCTTTTTCGGGGTTTTCGGGTTCCAACACACGGGTGACTTTTTGTACCGACACTAGAATCGGCAAGTTAGTACTTAGAATAGGTTCTAATCATTATATAGAACTCGTGGGTAGAGTTTGGGTCGAATTCGGATAGGTTTGGTGTCTCTATCACGAGGTATCGCAAATCGGATACCCCGGAGTCGCCAGAATGGCCATTTAGCCATTCGGGCCTCGTTTCTCATTTTCGCTCACGTGCGTGAGTTAGATTTCTTGTGTGGGGCACATGTCTAGTCCCTAGAGGGTAGAATTGTAATAATTGGGTATTCGGATAAGGTTTTGGGTCATTTAGGAGTATATGTGTATGTGTGTGTGTGTGTGTGTGTGTGTGTGTGTGTGTGTGTGTGTGTTGGTAGTGGTGGTGTTGGTAGTGTGTGTGTGGTGGTAGTGGTGGTGTTGGTAGTGTGTGTGTGTGGTGGTAGTGTTGGTACTATTCATGTACGTTTGTATGTGTGTGTGTGTCCATATATATAGATATCCATATGTGTGTGTGTGTATATATATATATATATATATATATATATATATATATATATATATATATATATATATATATATATATATATATATATATATATATATATATATATATATATATATATATATATATATATATATATATGTATATATAAAAAAAAAAATATATATATATATATATATATATATATATATATATATATATATATATATATATATATATATATATATATATATATATATATATATATTTTTTGTGTGTGTGTGTGTCTATATATATGTGTATGTATCCATGAATGTGAGTGTGTGTGTCTATATATGTAGATATGAGTGTGTGTGTGAGTGTGATATATATGTATATATATTAGAGAGGGATATACATAGATATATATATATATATAGAGAGAGAGAGTGAAATTAGAGAGGGTGTCATGTCCCGATCCCGCAGAGTCCTTTCGTCCTCGCTTCGGACTCTGAGAGACCGTTCGTCCTCGCTAAGGCGTGATGTCGTGCAAGCTTAAGTTGCGCTTTCACAAGGCCAAGACCTGAAGCAAGACAAGATAGACAAGGTTGACAATACGCAGCAGAACGTATCGTAGATAATTGAAGCAGCAGCGGACATATTTCAGAATACATGCATCGAACACAATTGTAACAAGAAACAATTCTCTTTATTGATTTTATTTGAACAGATTACAAGCTCTCGATTCTCTCTGATACAATATTACATTCTCTCAGAACTCTACAGATTACAATGATCCCGTTCCCATACATTATATCCCTTTATATACAAAACCAAACTCTTTGTAACAGATGTCATCTCTTCTGATTTCTGGCTCCTGAAGATGAGGCTCGGGCTATCGCTTCGGACTATCCTTTTCGATGCACAGTGCACCTACATGCAGACAGATGGTGGGTCAGTATATCAGCATACTGGTGATTATGAACAAAGAGCTACATTTGTCTGAAACGATCACTGTTCATTTAGTGAGAAAATATTTTCTTGTGATGTGATCTTGCTACCCTTTACCTATATTCATTTCATGCATACAGAGTCATTTAATATTTCTTTTGAAAATATCTTTGAAAACCAACATATCATTTCCATCTTAGCCGATGTGCCTCCCACGGGTTCAGCTCGTCGCTAACCGCTATGACTCGCATGGGTTCAGCTCGTCGCTAGCCGCTGTGACTCTCTTGGGTTCAGCTCGTCGCTAACCGCTATGACTCGCATGGGTTCAACTCGTCGCTAGCCGCTGTGACTCTCTAGGGTTCAGCTCGTCACTAAGTGGATACCCCAATGCACATGCAATATCGAATGAAACCATCATGCATCAATCGAGCAAGTCATAAACAATTCCATCTTCTTTTCAAGCAGGAAACATTTCTCTTTCTTAGCAAACAGTGTACAGATTCTCTTATAAGCATACTCAATATTACCGTCTTGTTATTAGCAATAACATTCATTCAAAAGCTCAGATTCTTATTAGGCGCAAGCGAATCATAAAATGAGACTTTGTCCACTCACCCAGATCAGTCGTCTTCTGTTGCAAAGTCGGCAATCCGATCTTTCTGTCTATCTAGTGCCTTCGCGGAGCGGGGCACTACATAATTACCCACCGAAAAGAAGTTTCATCCTCGAAAATTAAGGAGAAACTTACGATATCCTTAGCAGCGATAGTCCTCATCCTTTGCCATCATCAATCCATGAAATCACAATTCAGATCATATCAAAACTCTTGTTCAATCAAGCATTTCAATCTCAATCAATCAAATCGATAAAAACCGGCATCATAAAAATATTTACGGACTTATTGTATGGAACGTTCATCTCATTGATGATATCAAGCAGGCAAGGAACTTTCGATCAGAAGAACATCATTGAATTCAATCGAATCAATTGGCCAGAGGATCGTGTTGCTCTGATACCATTCTGTCACGCCCCGATCCCGCAGAGTCCTTTCGTCCTCGCTTCGGGCTCTTTTGGGATCGTTTGTCCTCGCTAAGGCGTGATGCCGTACAAGCCTAAGTTGCACTTACACAAGGCCAAAACTAGGAACAAGACAAGATAGACAAGGTTGACAATACGCAACGGAACATATCGCAGATAATTGAAGCAGCAGTGGACATATTTTAGAATACATGCATTGAACACAATAGTAACAAGAACATTTCTTTTTATTGATTTCATTTGAACATATTACAAGCTCTCGATTCTCTCTGATACAATGTTACATTCTTTCAGAACTTTACAGATTACAATGATCTCGTTCCCATATATTACATCCCTTTATATACAAAACCAAACTCTTTGTAACAGATGTCATCTCTTGGCATCTCTTCTGATTTCTGGCTCCTGAGGATGAGGCTCGGGCTATCGCTTCGGACTATCCTTTTCGATGCACAGTGCACCTGCATGCAGACTGGTGGTGGGTCAGTATATCAGCATACTGGTGATTATGAACAAAGAGCTACATTTGTCTGAAACGATCACTGTTTATTTAGTGAGAAAATATTTTCTTGTGATGTGATCTTGCTACTCTTTACCTATGTTCATTTCATGCATACAGAGTCAGTTAATATTTCTTTTGAAAACATCTTTGAAAATCAATATATCATTTCCATCTTAGCCGCTGTGCCTCCCACGGGTTCAGCTCGTCGCTAACCACTGTAACTCGCATGGGTTCAGCTCATCGCTAGCCGCTGTGACTCTCTTGGGTTCAGCTCGTCGCTAACCACTGTGACTCGCATGGGTTCAGCTCGTCGCTAGCCGCTGTGACTCTCTAGGGTTCAGCTCGTCACTAAGTGGATACCCCAATGCACATGTAATATCAAATGAAACTATCATGCATCAGTCGAGCAAGTCATAAACAATTCCATCTTCTTTTCAAGCAGGAAACATTTCTCTTTCTTAGCAAACAGTGTACAGATTCTCTTATAAGCATACTCAATATTACCGTCTTGTTATTAGCAATAACATTTATTCAAAAGCTCAGATTCTTATTAGGCGCAAGCAAATCATAAAATGAGACTTTGTCCACTCACCCAGATCAGTCGTCTTCTGTTGCAAAGCCAGCAATCCGATCTTTCTGTCTATCTAGTGCCCTCGCGGAGCGGAGCACTACAGAATTAGAGAAAGAGTTAAGCAAATTAGAGAGGGAGTTAGAGAGGGAGAAAGTGAAGAGCAACACAGCAGCAAGGGAGGGAATATGGGCTGTTGTCCCCCCAAAAAACAGCAGTAAATAGCAGCAGCAGGTATTAGCAGCAGCAGCATGCAATTACCCCCCCTTTTTACCCCCTTAAACCCCCATTTTCCCCCTATATATACACCAATATATACATATATATATACCTACATATATACTCCTATATATAAACATATATATCTCCCTAAAAATGGCCTATGAGTGGGTTTGTGGAATGAGATTAGAGAGTTAGAATTAGAGGGTTAGAGTTTAGCTAAAGAAAGAAGTAGGAGATAGTGGGATAGTGAGTGAGAGGGAGATTTTGAGTTCTGAGTGTCGGAACGCGTTCAAATTTGAGATGGAACTTAGATATGTGAATTAGATTTTGTGGGTAGGCTCCTAAGTTAAAATCGGGATTTCGTGTGGGATAAGGAGGATGGTATCACACGATATCATTGAGTATCTTGCGATACTCAAGATAATGGGTAAATCGACAACATGGACCGTAAGATGGACTGGATGTCCACTTTACCTAAGAAGCTTGGTAGGTAATGATAGTGTAGGCTAGTATCCTACTGTCCTAGGAAGCTGGGAGTGAAACTCCTAAGGTAAAGCTACTTGGCCTTAGTACTAGAGTAGAAGGGTAAACGGGATAAGTAGGGATAATACCCATTTCACAACATATGGGTTTAATACCTTAAGATATAGCTAAAATTAGGTTATTATGGTTGGTAATGGTTAAGAATAGTGGACTTGGACTAGTTTTGACCTTGGTTGACCATGGTTGACTATTTTGACTAAAAGTCAACCGAAAGTCAACCGTAGCCTAAAATTTACTAGAACTTGATCAAACTTGACCAGTTGACCCAAAGTCAATTGTTAGTCAACGTTATTCAAGTTTGACCTAAAGTTGACCTAGAGTTGACCTAGGGTTGACCAGAGTTGACCAGTTGGCCAAAAGTCAACTGTAAGTCAACCTTTGACTTAAATCGACCTAGTTTAATTCTGTTTGACTTACATTGACCCAGTATGACTTTGTTAGGCCTAATATGACTTAGATTGACCCTGTACAATCTAGTTTGACCTTGTTTGACCTAGATTGACTTAGTTTGATGTGTCTTGACCTATTTTGACTCAGTATGACTTAATTTCACTTCCAAACCATTATATTGATACAGTATTCCATCTATAGGTCCTCGAGGCACTGTTCTTGGACTCAGTAGACTTATTCATCACATCACAGGCAAGTACATTCTCTGATAATATTTTTGTTTTATGATATCGTCTTTGTTTCTAGTATTTAGTGTAGATATCCTTGTTCTCTTGACACATTGTTCACACGGATTGGTATTTGTCTGGATCCCGTCATAAGATGTTATTCCTCTTATATATGGTATGCCTTGTGCAAGTCTTCCTAGTTTTTTGTGCATTGTATAGACAGGATTCCTGCGAAGGCTAGCTACCTTCTCAGAGAATCACGTGTCATGACGTGTCATGACTAGATCCACTATATTAGTCAGGGATGGGGGTGTTAGCGTAGATATGTGATCAATACCCCACAGTATTATATTGTATCATCATTGTATAGTGTTAATCATACACTCACGTATGATTAGCTAGGCTAAACATTGTATCAAGTTCTAAGCCGATCACATGTTGAAACTAGTGCTAAACTCACATAGATATAGTTCCAGATTTTTGTATATGATACATACTATTTTCTTGTTCTTACTTTCAGTTACAGTCATGATATACCTTACCATGATTCATGTACACCTTATTTTACCTTGTATATTCTCTCTATTTACTGCTACATTTTCATTATCGTCTAACTAGAACTGTTATTTAAGATTTGTGCTCGTTCCATCCTGACTGGATATGTTGACAAAATATTACAGATGACGGTGAGGAGGAGTGCTGTACCTACTACGGTCCGGTTGACGTAGTGGGCTTAGACTTGGAGACCTTGGTTCAGCAGGGCTTAGCTCCGCCCGACGAGCCTCGAGCTTAGTTTAGTTAGAATAGACATTTTGGACTGGACCTTGTCTCCAGCTTGCTACTTATGTTATTATATTATATTTGGGATTGTATAACCATATTACTTTGTGACTCTCTCTCTTTTTCTCGTTGTTGAGCTGGATATTGCACTTGTTGTTTTTATCTATCTAGTTTTCGTGCCATGATTCTTCCTTCTAGATTGTGATTGAGTTTATCAGTATTTCATACTATATTCCTCCGTGCAGAGATGACAGGTTATTATATACTGTTTGTTGGCTAGTAGACCTACAGCGTTCTATGTCATTTTTATAGTGTAGGCTGGGCGTGGTCACGCACTTGTGTCCCTACCTAGGGTACGGGTCGTGACACTCAGTTCTTACTATGTACGAGCAAGGCTAGTCTACCCAATCAATCAATTGCGCCAATCATGAATTAGACGAGTTCCAGCGGGATGCCCATCATCAATATACAATAAATAATATAAGCAGATACTGCTCCCTGCCCGTGTGGCAGATTTGCAGTATCTGTGGGAACCAGCCGGCATGTCGAGCACTAATAGTCCCAAAGATGGCTGCCATGTAAGAACTCGGGAATCCTTTCTCTCTCCATGTAATCACTATTTTATTTAACTTAGTTGCCTCTATGTTAAGTAAAATCACATGCCGTGGATCATGGTCCTTCAGAATGAGTACTTTAATACAAAGTACGATATGTACAACTCTACAACGATGCCCGTGCGGTTAGGTTGTAGGTCTTACATAGCGTAACGCAACAATCAAACCTAGCCACGAAATAATCATGCCTTGACCATAAAGTACACATGCTATTTTTGTAGAAAAATAAATTCAAGTCTGCACGTACCTATTTGCCAATATTCGGGATCGGCCAATCGATTGTAATAGTTCATAGTTAATATGAACGTGTCTCATTCAATTTCAATAAGACGACTAGCCAGTCTCTTTAGTTCCAACTAGAAACGCACGATCAATCATTCAGTCAAGGTAACAATCAATGTCAATTAGTGACAAGGCATGGAAATTAACTAGTATTTAGTATGGTCGAGTCTATAACTCTCAGGGTTGAGTTCCAATCATTCTGGTTATCCTCAAACCAAATCAAGACACATGGTACATTCCACACGATAATCATGTATTTAACAATATTAACCTATCATGGTTATAACAAGTTCATGTCAAAAGACGTAAGAATATAATAGGAAAATGCCATGCCAACATAAAGTGAATAAAGTATTGATCAAATAGAAACACCGAGGTTGGACTACGCCAAGGCTGAGCTATGCCTTGACTAGTCTACGCCCAAGCTTTACGCTAAGGCCACCGGTTCACGCCAAAGCTTTACGCTCAGGCAAATTACGCGCGTAAAGCAAGTACGCGTAAGGAGTAACGTTGCGCGTAAAAACTCGTCTACGTAAAAAGAGTCGGGGGTAAAACTTGTCTTACGCCAAACTAGGAGAGTACGCGTAAATCATAAAGTTACGCATAAAAGTAACGCTGCGCGCAAAAAGTAACATTACGCGTAAAAACAAGATATGCGTAAAAGTCAAGTTTACGCATGAATTTGTATGCGTAAAAGTAATACGCCAAGCCAAGTCGACTTGCGTAAAACAGATTCACGCTGACACGAATGATCATGGGCGTAGAGCTCAATATTACGCTAACACGTAAAAACGTGGGCGTAGAGTTCAATATTACACTGGCACGTATAATGTGAGCGTAAAACTCCTTCGAACTCCAAATTCCATAAACCTTCAGTCCAAGCCAAAAATGGAATTTCCATAGGTCAGAATAGCGTATAACACAATCTCAACAATCTGGAACGAACAAACTTGGAAACAAAGAAGTTTGATAGATCAAAACCACTAAAATCCGAAAAATAGCAATTTCTAGATCTATAAGAATGAGACTTCAAAATGCAAAATGCCAAGTTCTAAGCTATCTTAGAATTATGAGATGGAGATAACTGAATCATAAAAAACAGGTTCTCATGTAGAGCAAGATGTACTTGCCTATGGGTAGGTGGAGAGAGTTATGAGGAAGAAGAAGAGTAAATGAGAAGGAGAAGTAATAGAGAGAGAGAAATGGGTGGGGCTTAAATAGGGGTGTTGGTAGGTGGGGTGTTGGGTTCGGTTCATGATGAACCATCATAATTCCGAAAATAAACCGACCTAGGCCGAACCCAAAGCAAAGCTAAAGCAGAGTATAAAAGCAGAAAGTAAAATGCAGAAAATTAATTAGCGTAAAATTAAAGGAATTCAAATATAGAACAATTGCATGATAAGTATTAAATAAATACATAGAAGCAGTACACGTATAAAAATACGTATTCTAGGAACGGGGAGTGACAGTTGTGCAGGCTCAAATATTTTTCTGACCCTCATAAAGGTTGCTCCCAAACAGGTACATGTTTATTAATAACCATGCAGCTATATCTTGGCGATCAACAAAGCAAGGTTCAATAGTAACTCCCTCTAACCATGCAGAATTAATTGTATTACAAGAAACAACAAGAAAAAGTGTGTGGTTGCGATCGATCATTTATCATATACGAGAAAATTGCCAACTACCAATAGTTACAAATGAGCCTACAATAATATTCAATGACAATACGGCTTGCATTATGCAAGTCCTGGAGGGATTCATCAAAGGAGATCGAATAAGCACATTCCATCAAAATTATTTTATGCACATGAGCTCCAAAGAATGAAAGTGATCGAAGTCAAGCAAATCTATTATATCGAGGGAGAGTATGACTCATGAAGAATATTTTTGAGTTTTGCGCATTGTACTCTTTTTTCCTGACTAAGATTTTTTTTCCGCTGGATTTTTTCTTAGTAAGGTTTAACGAGACAACAAATGTGCATATACCACCAAATAATTAATGGTGAATATCAAAGGGGGAGTGTTGTAAATATGGATAATTCACCATAATTATTTGGCCTATATAACCTATGTCTTTTGGTTATCCATAACCTATGTCACGACCCGTACCCGCTTTTCGGACGCGAGCTCGTGAGCAAGCCAGCTACGTATCGAGCGGACTCCAGCCCGACTCGAGTACGTATAAGCTGTCAAGGTCATGGGTAAAACTGTATCTCAACCCACATGAATCATATAAACAAGAATGAACAAGTATCGGTCATGGTCTGCAGCCCATTAGCATATTGTTCGATTAGACTCCAAGAATGATATGAGTCTATAAATAAGCAGAGTATATCATGGTACTGAATATAAAGCACGAAAAGATAATAAAGAAATATCACAAGCAAATACTTGTATCATACATCGCAATCCTCTACCATTCTGCTCTGCTAACTAACTCCATGTAGTCGCTAAACCTGAAGAGATCATCAGGTCCTCAGAGGACTAGCAAGATACATAAAACATGCCTATCTAACAGTTTAATCATGCAATAATATAACCAGGGTGTCAACATGAAGTAGACATGAGACTGACATGAGGCTACTGACAGGTAACTATGAACACGGATACGGGATCAAGTATGCATAAATGAACTGTTGGTAGATCAATGGATACCAACCCTCGCCCCGAATGTGGACTCGCAGGTCAGTTTTAAGACAAGTCACCCTCGCCCCGTATGTGGACTCGTAGGTGCAAAGGACAACCCTCGCCCCGTGTGTGGACTCGCAGGTTGTGGAAAAGACAAGGAATAGCAGTTCACTCACACAGACTTGCAAACATGACTCAGTCAAGACACAGGTGAAGACACGACACGACCCAATCATGATACACGAGAGAACCAATCCAATATGAACTAACAAGGCTAACCATGTACAAGGACTATAGCTATACTAGCATGTACGATATAAAAATCACAAGTAATATCTAACTAGTAAAACTATATAATAATAAAAATATGCATGTAAATAAACTGTAGAGGGAGGCAAGGTATACTTGCCTGGGGGTTGTACGGAGAACCAACAATGTATCGCCAATCAACAAGTCAGAAAGTCCAAGTCATCTCAAGTGTCTCCGAAAGCTAAAATAAATATTACCAACATTCTCAAAATAGTCAAATTAGCTAGGATTGCCTGTCCTTAAGTCCAATTCTGGACACAGGGACAAAACGGTATCCGACGTTGGACCCGCTTTGCACCGAAAAGCGTGCCAGAGCCAATGGTCTCTAAAGTCGTCAAACTACATGTTAACAAGTTTGATTTTTTGATACAAACCCAACCGTATGTCCAAAGTTGGATTTCGACGGGCCGTGCACAAAATTACCCGTTGAGTCGGATCGTGGGGCCCGCAAAACGACGATCCGATCAACTGTCTCAGAATTGGACCAAACTTGGCATACAGGACCAAAAAAATAATACGGTCCTGTTGACACAAGTTTTGTCTCGATCTGACAAGCGTGCACAAAGTAATTGGAGAATTTGCACAGAGGCCGATACGGTAAATTTTGACGGATACGCATCAAATTCGTCGCGCACACGCGACCAATTTGAATTCCGTCAAAGCCCACACGACCACGAAGCCGTTACGCACCTTTTGATGCTTTTGGTGTGCGACCATGTCACTCGGATTGGCGGGACGCACGACGTATCGGATGGTTTTTCCTATTTTCTATATTTTAAAAAACAGATATTTGTTGAACTTCATCTACGATTTAATTCATGCACACACATCAAAAAATAGAACTACAAGTTGCGTTTTGATCTTGGTTATGTTAACCTTAATTGTTTTCAATTAGTTTATGAAAACTATTACTGTGTAGATCGAAAATCGGCTTCTAAATTGAGTCATGGGCTGCCCTATGCGTTACATTTAAAACTGGTTTTTGTCGATGTTTGCATCGATTTATCACAGGATTTTAACATGTTTCAATTAAAACTAAATGATGGCGTAAATAGAGGTATAGTTTGGGATCGTACCGGAAGAAACGGCTCATCGAATAATCGATTGTGCGCGAAGAATTTGCACGTCGAAGTTGCGCATTCCGATGCACTGTTTACACGTTCTGTCGTGCGCCCGGCCGTGGTCGGCCTCCGACGGCCCGTGCGGTCACGCACGGCAATCCAGGGTCACGCGCCACGTCGGGGCTGGGGGTTGTGGCATTGGGTTTGCGTTAGGGTTTAGATGATGTTTTCTCCCCTGCTGATCGCTACGCATATATCCTATGCACAGGTACTCTCAGTTTTCCAATGTTATATATATAACCAAACTTTGGGAAAGTTCAGGCTCGAACTGACTAGCCTGGCTTTGCTTAGCACTGGCTGGGTTAGGCTGAAATGTTGGGCTTATTGCTCTTGGGCTGGGACTCTGTGGGCTCGGTCTTAGGGGATTAGGCCGGCTGAGATTTGTTTATTCGTTTCTTTTTCTTTTAATATTTCATTTTCTATTTTTCTTTTCCTATTTTTTTTCTATTAGTAATCAATATATATATTTTTTCTATTAGTATATATATATATACTAATAGTATATATATTTTTTTAATATTTTTTTCTATTAGTATATATATATATATATATATATATATATATATATATATATATATATATATATATATATATATATATATATATATATATATATATATATAAAGGCCTATGTACATATATACTTATACCTGTATATATACACACATATACACATATACATTTATTTATATATACACACATATACATATATACATTTATTTATATATACTCACATATACGTATATACATTTATTTATATATACTCACATATACATATATACATTTATTTATAAATACTCACATATAATATATACATTTATTTATAAATACGCATTCACACATATATTTATTCTTTGCTAAAGAATAAATTAATAATAACTAATAATAATAAATAGTTTATTTTCAATAACTACAATAATAATATTATTAATAATAATAATTCCACTAATAATTAAAATAATTTAATAGTAGCTCCTGGATGGGCATATCATATACTCCCATTACTGGGCCCCAGAAAATCGTATAAATATTCTAAAACGCTATTTAATATTAATAATACCCATAATTTACATATAATAAATATCTAGAAAATAATTATTAATTCCTAAATATATACAAAATCTTTGAATTTACCAAACAAGTCTACATAGCCGTATTTGGTCCCACTACATGACTACATGGGCTTGGATTTGACTTGGGTCTAATATGGACAGGTTCGGTACAACCGGGTTCCAGAAAACTCAATAATATAATTAAATAATAAATAAAATCTTCGGAAGGGTTAAGTCACAACTTGGCCTGGTTTTTCTAGTTAGAACAATCCTATGACTCAGCCTTCCCCTACCATGGCTAAACACTAATCAAAGCACGCTACTGCACTATCTGTGCCATGATTCTTAGTCGTCTGGTACTTCAAAACTCTACTATGGCTAAAGTCATATACCGTAATAATTAACTAAATAATTATTTATAAAAATCTAAAATTACCATTTAAATCAAATAAATAAAATAAACTAAAAATTCAAAAAAATTCGGGAAGGGGAGCTACAAATCTACCCACCTTAAAAATAATTTCGTCCTCGAAATTCTAATTCATGACTATTTCTTAAAATTCAAAGTCTACTGTTACACTAATCTCCTCAAATTTAATTCCTCAAAAATAGTTTATATCCTCCTCCTAATCATTTTGTAACTACGAAGTCTCGAGAACTTCTACCCACCTTTGGTCACACTACTCCTCAAAACACGGTCACTAAAGTCTTATGGTCTTCTAACTAGTTGCTAACAATTCTACCGGCAGATATCTAGGTATATGGCATCTATAATCCCTCATATCTATAAATAACCAAGCATTCAATAGTCAAGCAATATGTCACGACCCGTTCCCGCTTTTCAGGATACGAGTACGTGGCCAAGTCCAGCCTACACCGCAGATTCGACAGAGAACCTATGTTGGCAATAAGATGTCAGGGACGTTGGCAGGAAGTGGCTAGGACTAGGAATTTGGTGTCGGGTCGGACACGACCGAGGGATGAATGTAATTGTAAACAAGAATAGTGGAAGAATTTTGCTTGGACAAGGACACAATACACGCACCGATGGGATGTTTGTAGTGGTTGATTTGTGCAGAAATTGTGTTGGTTGTGAAGAACCAAAGGAGGACTCCCCCTTTATATATGGGTCGAAGGTTCCTAATAAGGGAAAGATTCGGAATCCAATCTGGATCAATCTTTCATGATTTAAATCAATCAAAATTAGTTTTATATAAGTTTAAATCAAAATTAGTTTGACCAAATCAAATATTGGTCACAAGAGAAATAATATGAATATTGAAAAATAGGTCTTTCATAATTACACTCTTATCCAAAATAATCTAGAAATAGATTTTTACAATAATCTATAATTTAAAACTAAAACAATTTTAATTCTAAAATTTGTTTAGAATAATAATTTCAAAACTAATACTTAATATATTTAAATAATTTGAGGAATAGATTTCATAATATCAAATCTCCTTTTATCAAACTATTATTAGTCATCAAAACATTTGAAAATGTTTTCATAAAACAAAATTTAATATTTGCTTGCTACTCAAATAACAATTTAATTATCAAAATAATTTAGAAATATTTTCATAAAACAAAAATCTAATTTTCGAAAATAAAATTGATAAACCCTTTTTGTAAATCGGGAAACATTCTCGTAAAACATATATTTTCTTTATAAAATTTTATAAAACAAATAAAATTTTGAAAATTTCAAAAACGGGGGTTACAAACTATCCACCTTAGAAATAAATTCGTCCTCGAATTTAAATAAAATTGGCATGAAAAATAATAGAAAGTATTTAACTATAAAAGGATAACAAAATAAAACTAAAACTATTAATTTGATCAAACATTGGTCCATGATGGATGGATAGGTCCGGAACAAGGTAAACGAGAACCATGGTTTGGTCTTGAATCCTAGAAGGTTCACAAAATTTAGGGTAGGAATAGGCAATAGAACGAATTTAGATAACCATAAAATACTACGACAAAGGAATAGAGTTAGAGGAGCTTGGCCTACACCATCCATGTCTTAACATATACCCTTGGTCATCCTATAAATAAATCATATACCCTAAAAATATAAAAATTTCCATTAGTCAATTTAAATTGAGAAATCAATACCGAGTTCAATATCATAACATTCAAAGTTAAATTCCTCAAAATATAGAAACAATCCACTTATTCCATCATTCCTCGATATTTAAAATTTAAATATTATTTCTCTTGTGACCAATATTTGATTTGGTCAAACTAATTTTGATTTAAACTTATATAAAACTAATTTTGATTGATTTAAATCATGAAAGATTGATCCAGATTGGATTCTGAATCTTTCCCTTATTAGGAACCTTCGACCCATATATAAAGGGGGAGTCCTCCTTTGGTTCTTCACAACCAATACAATTTCTCCACAAATCAACCACTACAAACATCCCATCGGTGCGTGTATTGTGTCCTTGTCCAAGCAAAATTCTTCCACTATTCTTGTTTACAATTACATTCATCCCTCGGTCGTGTCCGACCCGACACCAAATTCCTAGTCCTAGCCACTTCCTGCCAACGTCCCTGACATCTTATTGCCAACATAGGTTCTCTGTCGAATCTGCGGCGTAGGCTGGACTTGGCCACGTACTCGTATCCTGAAAAGCGGGAACGGGTCATGACAAGTTTTTATGGTGGCCCATGCAGGTCCATTTTCGCAAAATTATGCGAACTTGTGGTAGTACCTACATTAGTCATACTACTGCAAGCCTGCGATTAGGATGCTCATTCATAATTAGGTTGATTTGATTTTTAAAAAATGACTAGGCCTAGGACTAGGTACACCATGGGTAACCCATAGAATTATTTTGAATTGATTGTATGGGTATTTAAGGTTGTTACATAGGCTACATGATTAAGGTGGTGATATTCGTTGAATTTTGAGATGCCCTATTTGATGAAGTTGAAATTGTGATTTGATAAACAACTCTAATCAAAGATGGATAGAATTCTCGATTGATAAATTGAATATTTTTGTTACTGTTGAAGATGAATTTTTTAGCTTTTGGTATTCTGAGGTTTAAATTTCTATATGATCAATGAATTATTGATAAGATCGAATATTTAATTTTTAAAACAAATAATTTTGATTTGTGCAAAAAAAAATTGAGGTATGATTTGAAAATTTATGGAATTTAAATTTTTGAGGATATTATGAAAATGTTGAATTTTGAATTTAAAATAAAATTGAGGAATTTAAAGTTTTGTGAAGTTAGATTTTGAAGATATTTATCAAGTTGGATTAAGGGTTGTGAATTTGATAAGATGATATTCATGACTGCTACAACACAGTATTAAATTAAGTTAGTGATTTAAAAAAAAGATTGAATTTGAGGAATTTTTTTAAATATTCTTGAGGATAAAAATTTATAAGATTGATGAGTGATAACTTAGATGTCATGTAGGTAATACTTCTCCGAACTATATCCATTGACTACATTCTTCCATCCTTCTTGATCAATCTTCTTATTAAGAAAAAATATTATTTTTATCTCATTGATCATTATTCCTTTTAAAAAATTTATATCTTTTCACCTGACCAACCAAACTTATTTTTCCCGTCATCCTTAAATTTCGAGGACGAAATTTTTCTAAGATTGATAGATTTGTAACCCATGTTTCTCAATTTTTTTATATTTTATTTTATTGTGTTTGAAAGTAATTTATTTTTGAAACTTTGTAAAAGATATTTACTATTTTTTTCTGCATTTCAAATTGTAGTTTGTAATTAATGGTTTGAAAGTAATATTTAGTTTTAATAAATATTTGTTCTTGAAATTTTATTATTGAAATTATAAAGTTATTTATTATTATGTTTGAATTTTCAAAAAAAAATATCGATTTCGAAAAAAGTTTGAAAATTATGATTATTTTTGGAGCAATAAAAAGATTTAGTAACTTATTTTGAATAAGATTTAGATTTATAAAATATATTTTACCTTATTTGATAACATCAAACATTATTTAAAATACTTATGGTACTAATTGTGGCATTAAGAATTATCTAATCTAGATTTGAAATATTATTTGATTTAATAATTTATCTATTATATGATTTAAATTGCTTTGATAAACATTAAATTTATCTTAAAGTTATTATGTTGAATTTGATTTGGATTTAGATTTGGATTTGAAGTCATATGATTTGGATTTAAATAATTTATTTGATTTAAATTTATGGAGAGACTTGTCCGTTAGAAATCCTAATCCTATTTGAATCATATCTATTATTAGATAGATTATTTCTTATTTGAACTAATCATATTCCTATCCAAATTAGTTGGTAATCCTAATCATATCTTTATTGATTGAGTTCTAATCATATCCTAATTCATTAATTGCTTTCCATTATCTATATATATTGAACCTATAAAATAAAATTATCTCTCATACCTTCTTTTCCAAAATTTCTCTCTTTTTCGTCATAATTACCCCAAATTCGTCATAAATTCAGCCTTCCTTTTCAAATATTTTACCAACTTCGAAGGACCATAACTTCCAACTCCGGACTCCGTTTGACCTTCAATTTTTTTTGTTGAAACCGTCTCGAGGTATATTTTTTGAATATAGAATTTATTTTTAAATAATTTTAACCTAATTTTTTGGAAAATTCGTGGAGTGTCAGTTGTCCGAAATTTGATACGTTTCGGTGTTTTCGAGATTCCGGGAGAACCAGGAATCGGAATCACGATCCGTTTGAAGTTTCGGAACGCCGATGAAAAAGTACACATCATATATTTTTCTCAACAATTTTCTAAAATATTTTATTTTTTGTTTTTATTTTAGAGGCCCGTCTCATCCATTGAAATCATCTTGCGTAGTTTAACTTCTGAGACTATTTTCGTGCGACATGATCATATCACGCCAGTCAAATTCAAATCAAACCGAGGCAAGTACTTGTTGACACCTTCATGTGCATTTACTTTATATTATCGTATTTCACTTATACATGCTATCTTCCGTATCTTGACTGTTACACACACGAGAGTTGAGTGTTTGACTATTGATCATGTTTTCTCATTTGTTATCGTGATCGTTATCGTGATCGTATTTTCGTGATTGTGAGGTATGGATATTGGAGGGGTACAATTACTAGGCACGTGGACAAAGCCCAGATTGTATTGTTGGCAACTCTCCCGTTTACGGGGGCGGGCCTTATAACCTCATCGTTCGCCCAAGCCGTCCATGTGTAGGAACGTTGTACTTCTCATGACACGTGCACTATTATGGTTTACATGAGTTTCTTTGTCTTTTCATTCTCGCTTCCTTCTTATGTCGTTTATCATATTGCATACTTTCTTGTTCATATTGTTCGTGTTTTCCATTGATCATTAATTCACATGTTTAGTGTTATATTGCTTTATATTGTATTTGTATTGTGAGGGCTAGACTTGTACTTGTTCCAATCCTGACTGGATAACCATTTTTCAGTTGACAGATTCTTGATGACTATTCTCGATGACTTGCTCTCTTGCTTTGGGTTCCTTCGGGTGGAGTTAGAGCTATCTTGGAGGCCAACCATAGATTCTAGATAGAATAGTCACATGTAGCGGGTTTGTATCTGTATGCAAATTTAAATGTATTATGGGAATTGTAATTAAAATAATTATTGTGAATGAGCAAAAATAGAGATATTTGTTGTATTTTAGATTTATATTGAGCCCAGACAGCGTACTACCGCCGATGCTGCGGCGTAGGCTGGACTTAGCCACGTACTCGTATCCCAAAAAACGGGAGCTGGTCGTGACAAGTTTTTAATGAATCCTAGACAGCACGATCATTTGTCACCTCGGAATAGGAAGGGACGAGATTCAACGGTACAAAAAGCAAGGGAGTATAATCGAGAGCAAATATAGAATTTTCAAGGACGTAGAGAATTTCTAGGAGAATTTTTCAAGGCAGAGTGGATTGAGATTTCTAAGGTTTAGTCATTGTCGCAGGCTCGTATCAGTACAGTTACGTAACCGACACGATATGCTCTGACCTGCATGGGCCACCACAAAAACTTGTCACGATCCGCACCCGCTTTTCGGACGCGAGCTCGTGAGCAAGCCAGCTACGTATCGAGCGGACTCCAGCCCGACTTGAGTACGTATAAGCTGACAAGGTCATGGGTAAAACTGTATCTCAATCCACATGAATCATATAAACAAGAATGAACAAGTATGGGTCATGGTCTGTAGCCCATTAGCATATTGTTCGATTAGACTCCAAGAATGATATGAGTCTATAAATAAGCAGAGTATATCATGGTACTGAATATAAAGCACGAAAAGATAATAAAGAAATATCACAAGCAAATACTTGTATCATACATCGCAATCCTCTACCATCCTGCTATGCTAACTAACTCTATGTAGTCACTAAACCTGAAGAGATCATCAGGTCCTCAGAGGACTAGCAAGATACATAAAACATGCCTATCTAACAGTTTAATCATGCAATAATTTAACCAGGGTATCAACAGAAACTAGACATGAGACTGACATGTGGCTACTGACAGGTAAATATGAACACGGATACGGGATCAAGTATGTATAAATGAACTGCTGGTAGATCAATGGATACCAACCCTCGCCCCGAATGTGGACTCGCAGGTCAGTTTCAAGACAAGTCACCCTCATCCCGTATGTGGACTCGCAGGTACAAAGGACAACCCTCGCCCCGTGTGTGGACTCGCAGGTTGTATGAAAGACAAAGAATAGCAGTTCACTCACACAGACTTGCAGACATGACTCAGTCAAGACACAGGTGAAGACACGACACGACCCAATCACGATACACGAGAGAACCAATCCAATATGAACTAACAAGGCTAACCATGTACAAGGACTATAGCTATACTAACATGTACGATATACAAATCACAAGTAATAACCAATTAGTAAAACTATATAATAATAAAATATGTATGTAAATAAACTGTAGAGGGAGGCAAGGTATACTTGCCTGGGGGTTGCACGGAGAACCAACAATGTATCGCCAATCAACAAGTCAGAAAGTCCAAGTCATCTCAAGTGTCTCCGAAAGCTGAAATAAATGTTACCAACATTCTCAGAATAGTCAATTTAGCTAGGATTGCCTGTTCCTTAAGTCCAATTCTTGACACAGGGGCAAAACGGTAATTTTGGGCAAAAACGGTATCCGTCGTTGGACCCGCTTTGCACCGAAAAGTGTGCCAGAGCCAATGGTCTCTAAAGTCGTCAAACTATATATCAACAGGTTCGATTTTTCGATACGAACCAAACCGTATGTCCAAAGTTAGATTTCGACGGGCCGTGCACAAAATCACCCGTTGAGTCGGATGGTGGGGCCTGCAAAACGGCGATCTGATCAACTGTCTCAGAATTGGACCAAACATGGCATACAGGACCAGAAAAAATGATACGGTCCTGTTGGCACAAGTTTCGTCTCGATCTGACGAGCGTGCACAAAGTAATTAGAGAATTTGCACAGAGGTCGATACGGTGAATTTCGACCGATACACATCAAATTCGTTGCGCACACGCGACCAATTTGAATTTCGTCAAAGTCCACACGACCACGAAGCTGTTACGCACCTTTCGATGCTTACGGTGCGCGACCACGTCGCCCGGATTGGCGGGACGCACGACGTATCGGATGGTTTTTCCTATTTTCTATATTTTGAAAAACAGATTTTTGTTGAACTTCATCTACGATTTAATTCATGCACACACATCAAAAAATAGAACTACAATTGTGTTTTGATCTTGGTTATGTTAACCTTAATTGTGTTTAATTAGTTTCTGAAAACTATTACTGTGTAGATCGAAAACCGGCTTCTAAGTTGAGTCCTGGGCTGTCATGTGCGCTACATTTAAAACTGGTTTTTGTCGATGTTTACATCGATTTATCACAGGATTTTAACCTGTTTCATTTAAAACTAAATGATGGCGTAAATAGAGGTATAGTTTGGGATCGTACCAGAAGAAACGGCTCATCGAATAATCGATTGTGCGCGAAGAATTTGCACGTCGAAGTTGCGCATTCCGCTATACTGTTTACACGTTCTGTCGCGTACCCGACCGTGGTCGGCCTCCGACGGCCCTCGCAACCGTGTGCGACAGTCCAGGGTCGCGCGCCACGTCGGGGCTGGGGGTTGTGGCGTTGGATTTTCGTTAGGGTTTAGATGATGTTTTCTCCCCTGCTGATCGCTACGCAAATATCCTATGCACAGGTACTCTCGGTTTTCCAATGTTATATATATAATCGAACTTTGGGAAAGTTCGGGCTCGAACTGACTGGCCTGGCTTTGCTTAGCACTGGCTGGGTTAGGCTAAAATGTTGGGCTTATTGCTCTTGGGCTGGGACTCTGTGGGCTCGATCTTAGAGGATTAGGCCGGCTGAGATTTGTTTATTCGTTTCTTTTTCTTTTAATATTTTATTTTCTATAAATATCTATAAAATAATTGTCAATTCCTAAATATATACAAAATCTTTGCATTTACCAAACAGGTCTACATGGTCGTATTTGTTCCCACTACATGACTACATGGGCTTGGATTTGACTTGGGTCTAATATGGACAGGTTCGGTACAACCGGGTTCCCAAAAACTCAATAATATAATTAAATAATAAATAAAATCTTCGGTAGGGTTAAGTCGCAACTTGGCCTGGTTTTCCTATTTAGAACAATCCTATGACTTGGCCTTCCCCTACCATGGCTAAACACTAATCAAAGCACGCTACTGCACTATCCGTACCATGATTCTTAGTCGTCTTGTACTTCAAAACTCTACTATGGCTAAAGTCGTATACCGTAATAATTAACTAAATAATTATTTATAAAAATCTAAATTACCATTTAAATCAAATAAAAAAAATAGTAAAAAAAATTCAAGAATTTTCGGGAAGGGGAGCTACAACCTATAACATTTAGTTATCCATAACCTATCTTTTGGCATTTCTTCTTTAATTGCCATGATGATTTTAAACCTTCATTGTAAGCCTATATAAAGGGATTTTTTCAAGTTGATTGTGATACAAATGAATGAAGAAATAATTTCCTCCATTTTTCTATCTCCATATCTCTTTACTTTATATATATATATATATATATATATATATATATATATATATATATATATATATATATATATATATATATATATATAAAGTAAAGAGATATGGAGATAAAATATATATATATATATATATATATATATATTTTATCTCCATATCTCTTTACTTTATATATATATATATATATATATATATATATATATATATATATATATATATATATATATATATATATATATATATATATATATATATATATAAAGTAAAGAGATATGGAGATAAAATATATATATATATATATATATATATATATATATATATATATATATATATATATATATATATATATATATATATATATATATATATATATATATATATATATATATATATATATATAAATTTTTTCTATCTCTCTACTTTAAATATATATATATATATATATATATATATATATATATATATATATATATATTTTGTCATCTCTCTCTCTCTTTATATATATATATATATATATATATATATATATATATATATATATATATATATATATATATATATATATATATAAAAGAGAGAGAGAGAGATGACAAAATATATATATATATATATATATATATATATATATATATATATATATATATATATATATATATATATATATATATATATATATATATATATATATATATATATATATATATATATATATAAGAGAGAGAGAGATGACAAAGTATCAAGTACTAAGCGCGTCAGGATTCGAGTATAATTATGAAGTGATGAGTTATCATGTGGCAAGACAAGCAAGAGAACAAAACTTGTGAGATGCATAAAGTGTTATAGATTATTGTGGCTATGATTTTAATCATAGTAATTCTATGTTGAGGTTGTACTATGATTTTAATCATAGTAATTCTATATTGATTTTAATCATAGTAATTCTATATTGATTTTAATCATAGTAATTCTATGTTCATATAATATTGTGCATGAGGTTGTTGAGGACAAAGAGTCAGATAGCATATCACATTACGTTTGCAAATAATTAGGTATGTGAATGTGGATACGTCCAGCCAATATCGTAGGTTTGACAGTAATATGATGTATATACCTCGATACAATTGTATCTATAATCACAATCTCAACAACAATCACCAATAAAATATAACTATATCTGCTTGAATATAATGACAATTTTGATATATCTAATGTTGGACTTAGTATATAGAAGAAACCAAGTCAAATCTCCAAGATCCTATTCTTTGGTTTTGACATACTCTTTTGCCTATTTTTAGCATACTCTTATGCTATATAAGAGAACATCTCTCAAGTGAAAAACACACTCCACTCTCTCCCTCTCATTCTCTATTGTTCAATTCAAAGCATTGTTCTTCGGTTTGTGCTCTGGGCAGAAAAGCTAAGTTCGGATCGCTCTTTCCGAGTTGTGTGCGACGAGGAGATACCGGTAGAGCGAGAGTTTTACCACTAGGAGCATTCGGAACAAGTCTGCACATAGACCCGAATCAACTCTTAGGACAGTGTTTCGTGCGCGACTTTTCTGGAGGCCGGTAACATTTACTTTATTTTATTTTATTTGTAGATTTTGTGGAATAATTCTAAGAGTTGATTCATTTATAAAATAAAATCTCTAATTTCTGCTACGAAATTTGTTATCAACATTGTTATAATCTACGGTGCTTAAATTATTGTAAGCATTAAGACTTATATGCATTGTTATAACTTATATTAGTGTTAGCATATCTCCTATTCACTCACTAAATTTGCTATACATTGCTTACTCTTTACTATTATCAAGTAAATATTCTAACTCACCATTAACAAGTTATTTGTTAATTTTGAATATTTGTCACATTAGTAACAATTTGTTATTTTCATAAAGTGACACCTGAGACAAACATAATTTTGTCAATTCTAGTTTTTCTTTACTCAATATTTAAATTTAGACTAAAGTAAACAATTAATTGATTTAGTAAAATTTCTTTAATTTTAAAGTTCTAAAGTAGAGATTTGTTTGGGAACAAGCCGAAAGGGCCCTTCTGTCAAAAAGACGTAAATCGTCTAAGCGACCAGTTCTTAAGAGTTTCTAGTGAACCTCCGCTTCCTGGGATCCGGCCCCTACAGCTAACCCAACCTTATCAAAACTTGAAAAACAAAATTTTAAAGGTCTATTACTAAAATCATTTTAATTGTTAAGTTTTAGCTTAATCCATCTTATTGAGTAAATATTTTATTTTATTTTCAGACCTTAGAAATCATGTCTACCAAAGACGAGACTTCGACTGCCAAGCCAGCCAAGTTTGATGGCACCCACTTCAAGAGATGGCAGTGTCAAATGAATTTCTGGCTCACCATTTTAGGACTGATTTCAGCCATTGATGGTTCCACATCCATCATAAATGATTCTGACGACACTGAGTCTGACATAGGAATGTCCAAATGCTCCAGTTCCTCCAAACCTAAAACCCCTAAGGAAATAGACTTTCACTGCTTCCATCGAATTCTAAGCGCTTTATCTGATTCACTTTATGATATATTCTTTGAATATAAAAGCGCCAAAGAACTTTGGAATACCTTAGAAGATGAATATGGTTGTGATGATGCTAAAATTAAAAAATTCACTTCTTCAGCATTTAATAAGTATTTCATGGTAGATGACAAACCTATGAATGAACAAATCCATGAATTCCAAAAATTTATGAGGCACATTCAAACTAAAGGTACAACCTTTTCAGCTGAACATAAGATAGCTTGCCTGGTAGATAAGCTCCCTCCCTCTTGGTCTGATGTAAAAAAGGACCTCCATCGTACCCAAGGTGACCTTACTTTTGCCTAAGTACTGAAGCAAATTAGAGTTGAAGAACAACTTAGGCTAAGGTCTAACTCCAAGACTGAGACTAAGGCTAAGGTAAACCTAGTAGAGTCATCCTAAAGCAAACCTAAGCCTAATAATCCTCACAAACCCAAGAATAATATCTTCAAGAAGAAGAATTTGTTCAGCCCCATCACTAGAACCACCAGAGTCATCAACAACAGCAACTCCAAAAACCTAAAAACTTTGGTCAGACTCAGGATCAAGGAAGATTTTGTTTTGTGTGTGGTAGAACAAACCACACGGCCATCAACTGTTTCCAAAGGAAGAAGGAACCAATCAAGACTTCCTATAGGGGGAAAGGCCCAACCAAACCAGAAGCCAATATGATTCTGAATGGGTCTTCTGGTTCCTTCAGGTCTGTGACTTATCAACCCTTAGTTAATATTTCTTACCATTCTGATGACTGGTGGTTGGATTCTGGAGATAATGTTCATGTTTCATTTGATCGCTCCTATTTTCAAACTATCAGGAATCATATGGAGGAGGCATAACCCTAGGAGATGGCTCTATGACACAAATTGTAGGAAGGAAAAGAATAGATCTGAAGATGACATCAGAAAAAGTCTGCCTCTTTATGATATTTTTTATGTGCCGACTGTTAGGAGAAATTTAGTTAGCGGTTTCCTTCTTGTAGCATCTGGTTACAAGATTGTAATGGAAGCCAATAAAGTTGTATTTTCTAAGAATGAGTCTTTGTTAGTAAAGGATTTGTAAAGGATGGTCTGTTTATTCTCAGTACTGTAAATTTCAAATGTTGGATCCTTCTCCTATTGTTTCCAATGTAGAATCTTTCAATGTTTGGCATGGTAGACTAGGTCATGTAAACCTGGGTTCCCTTAGAAGGATGATGAACCTAAATCTTATTCCCAAGTCTCCTATAGATAATAAAGACAAGTGTGAGATTTGTGTTCAAGCCAAACATTTTAGTATTACATTCAAATCCGTAAAAAGGAATTCTGATCTTCTAGAACTAGTTCATAGTGATGTTTGTGATTCAAATAGGATTTTGACTCGAGGCGGTAGGAAATAATTTGTCACATTTATAGATGATTGTTCAAAGTATTGCTATACCTACCTTCTCAAAACCAAAGATAAAGTTCTAGATAGATTCAAGGTTTACAAATCAGAAGCTAAAAACCAATTAGAGAAAAAGGATTAAGATCCTTAGATCTGATCGTGGCGGAGAGTATACCTCAAACAAAATGACTAACTTTTATGAAGAACACAGAATAATTCATGAGGTGACTGCTCCTTATTCACCATAGTCCAACGGAGTTGCTGAAAGGAAGAATCGCACTCTGTTAGACATGGTGAATGCCATGCTTCTCAGCTTAGGTGCTCCTGATAATCTGTGGGGAGAAGCCTTATTGACAGCCTGCTACATCCTAAATAGGATTTCCAGTAAATCTAAGGATAAGACTCCCTATGAATTATGGAAAGGTAGAACTCTTAGAGTCCATTACCTCAAAGTTTAGGGATGTCTAGCAAAAGTTGGAATCCCTGAACCAAAAAAAGAGAAAGTTTGGACCCAAGACCGTAGATGGTGTGTTCATAGGATATGCCTTAGATAGCAATACCAATATATTTTTAGTGACTAATTCTGAAGTAAATAAAATTTCTAACAATACTATTATAGAAGCTAGAGATGTAGTTTACTTTGAGAATATATTCCCTTTTAAGGATAGAATTTCTTCCAATCCCTCAAGTTCTTCCCTAGCTCCTTCTACAAGTTCCCATTGTCATTCATCAAGCTCACAACCTGAACAAGACTTAGAACCTAGAAGAAGTAAAAGAGGAAGGAATGAAAGGACTTTAGGGGAAGGCTTCTTCACTTATTTGATAGAGGGTGATCCCTCAACTTACGAAGAAGCAATATCATCTTCTGATGCTCCTTTCTAGAAAGAAGCTATAAACAATGAGTATAACTCTATTATGGAGAATAATACTTGGTTTCTTGCAGATCTACCTTTAGGTAGTAAACCCATAGGTTGCAAGTGGATCTTCAAAAAGAAACTCAGAGCTGACGGTACTATAGAGAAATATAATGCTAGATTAGTAGCCAAGGGTTTCACTCAGAAAAAGGAATTAGATTATTTTGATACATATTCTCCTGTAGCTAGGATTACTTCTATTAGAACCCTTCTAGCCTTAGCATCCATTCATAACATGCTGATCCATCAAATGGATGTAAAGACAACATTTTTGAAAGGAGATCTAGAAGAAGAGATCTACATGGAACAACCTGAAGGTTTTATTGCTAAAGGTCAAGAAAAGAAAGTTTGCAGATTAGTAAAATCATTTTATGGCCTAAAGCAAGCTCCCAAGCAATGGCACAACAAATTTGATAAAGTGATTATAGAATATGGTTTCTTGCCAAATGAGTATGACAAATGTATATACTCTAAAAATTTTGGTGGAAGTTGTGTCATTTTATGCTTATATGTTGATGATATCCTTATTCTAGGATCTTCACTGGAACTGATAAATAACACTAAGAATTATATATCTAACCAGTTTAATTGATATGAAAGACCTAGGCGAAGCCAACTTGATCCTAGGAATGCAAGTGTCCAAATGCAAAGAGGGCTATACTCTATCTTTAGCACATTCAATTGAGAAAATACTAAGAAAGTTTGAGTATTTTGACAAAAAACCTGCCCTTACTCCTTATGACAGTAAAGTTGGCCTCAAGAAGAATGAAGGATCACCTATAGAACAACATAGATATTTACAGATGATAGGGTCCCTTATGTACATATCAAATAGAACCAGACCCGATATTGCATTTTCTATTGGGAGACTTAGTAGATTTACCGGAAACCCAAATCAGTCCCATTGGACTGCATTGGATTAGGGGTGAGCATTATTCGTGTCAGTGTACACTGATTTTGTGTTTTATCCTATTGGACACGTTTGTGTCCTCTTGCAGGGAGACAAACACTTCATGGGACACGTGCTCATGATGTTGGTTCATTACCAACCTTTCTAATTCTATTTTAGTTGTTTGTCCATCATTTTTTCCATTACCTTTCAATTTCTGAAACAGTCTATTCCTCAGTTTTTTCCAGATTTTATTTGTGAACTTTGCCATACTTTTTAGCTAATTTGAGGGGTGTTTAGCCACATAATTAAACCCTAACATGTTCCCCTATATAAATTCTACTAGTATGTCAAATTTGGGTGCCTATGGTTGTGTTTTGATCTCAATTTGGGAGTTATCTGTTTTTAGACTGTTTTTATACAGTTTCATAGAAACTGGAACTAATCCTGAGATTTCCTATTGAAATCTGACCTACAAGGGTATTTAAAGGATTGATGTAAACTGAGAATCTATGGGGGGGTTTCCTATGAGTTTTAACTGAGATTAATAAGTTGCTCACTGTTCTACACACACACACACACCCTTTCCTCTCTCTCTCTCTTTACTGTCCTATATTGTTTCCTACACACAAACCCTCATGCTCACATCCACACACACATGTGGACACTACACACACACACATACACATGGACACTTGAGTTTCCCTCTCTCTTTGAATCCTATTGTATATATATATCAATAGTGTATTGCTTAGAGATGGAATTGGCATGGTGTATGTGTTTGGTTTGGCCTAGATAGAATAGCCTATGGCCTGTGTGAGTCAGTTTGACTAACAGGCCTAGATTGGGCTTGTATAGCTTTACTAGACCTAGAATAGACTAGTTTGACCTAGTATAGACTAGTTTGACCTAGTGTGGACTTGTTTGACCTAGTTGACCATAGTTGACCTAATTTGACTTCTAGGGTTGACCCGAGTTGACCAAGAGTTGACTTTGGCCTAGATTGACTTAGATTCATGTAGAATGCATAGTAATACTTCATTTTACCATTCTGGACTTGTTGTGACTTGTGCTGTTCTGAATAGGAGCCAGACACCACTCCTCGGACAGTACTTTTCAGTTGGACACTCAGATACCAGGTGAGTACATTCTCTGATCATTTCATATCATGTTTAGGATTATATTTTCTGCTTTAGACTGTCTTACTTGATGCTGACACGTTGGAACACGGATTGGTACTATATGGATCCCTTCATGAGATGTTATCCCTCTCGGGAGCATCAGATACTTTTGTCATGTGTGTTTCACTTACATCACGTATCATATGCTTCTATCATCATAAATCTTCGGGAATCAGCTAGTGACTCATGTACCCTCATGATCACCGAGCCTTCACGAATCAATTCATGAATCACCCTTTATGGGCAACATAGTATAATCATGAATCTTAACGTAACTTGAATGGATCCTTGTGTATTGATTGGGGATGGGGGAGTATAAATGAACATGTGAATAAATCCAAATAGTGTAATCATGAATCAATTCCCTGTAGTGTAATCATGAATCAGTCCTTAGCCATTCACATGTTTATGCAGTACTCTGAATCACTAGCACTGTCTCTCTTTACATATATCATAGATATTTACTTACAGTCTCTCTCTCTCTCTTACATTATGCTATTCTTCAGTTTCCTGTATTTTATTCTCTAACATGATTATATTTCCTTTTCTGCTATGACTTGTTGAGATGTTTTGTACTCGCTCCGTCCTGACTGGACCTGTTGAAATATTACAGAGGATGAGGACGAGGCTGGCTGTCCTACCTATTACGGTGCTATCTTAGATGAGTGCTTGGACCTGGACCAGCAGCAGGTCCCACTAGCTGTGGATGACACACCCTTAGACTATGATGCTTTCATTTCAATATTTTATGGATGATTGTACTTATTGATACTTGGGATCTGGGATTTGTTATATTATCTTAGACTTTCTGATGTACTTGGGCTTTTCCTTTCACTTCAGCAGTTTCATTTTATCTATCAGCTATGTTATCATCTGTTTTTCCTTGAGTTTTATATCATATCGTGTTTCTTCTTCCTTAGTTGTGATTGAGTCTACTTTTATCATGTCACCCCCATTCGGGGAGTATAAACTGTTTAAGCTTTATATTGCTAGATGTTGTGACCTAGGACAGCGTTCTACCGTCGACACTGCGGCGTAGGCTGGACGTACCCACGTCTCGTGCCCTAACTCTAGGGTGCGGGTCGTGACAATTCGGTTTTGAACCAAAAACAGAACCGAACCGAACCGAATAAGAGATTCGGTTCGGTTTTAAAAAAAATTGGTTCGGTTTCGGTTTTGAAAATACTAAATTTTCTTATTCGGTTTCGGTTTCGGTTTTGGGTTTCGGTTTCGGTCCAAAACCGAAAATCGAATAAGAAAATTTAGTTTATATATATATATTAATTATAGGTATATACTAAATATATATAGGTATATACTATATATATAGGTATATAACAAACATATCTAGGTATATTTAGTTATTATATATACTAGCATATGTCCACTTGCCTTACACGTATTTTAACATTTCTTAATTAGTTTAGGAAGACCAAAGGGTTAGTCTTCCTAATTACTAAGTTGTCCTTATTAAAATTAATGAACTATTTTTAATTAGTATAAGTATGTAAGGGTATTTTTGGAATTCAAAAGTTTCACCATCTAAGTTTTCATATTATATAGTAAAATAGATGAACTATTTTTAATTAGTATAAGTATGTAAGGGTATTTTCGGAATTCAAAAGTTTCACCATCTAAGTTTTTCTATTATATAGTAGAATATATTAGTATAAGTATGTAAGGATATTTTCGGAATTCAAAAGTTTCACCATCTAAGTTTTTCTATTATATAGTAGAATAGATTAACAAAAAAAAACAAATAAACCCAAAAACCGAATAAACCGAAAACCGAACCGATTTAATTCGGTTCGGTTCGGTTATTGACCAATTCGATTCGGTTTCGGTTTTGCTTATTCGGTTTCGGTCCAATCCGGTTTTCGGTTATTCGGTTCGGTTGGAACCGAATAAACCGAATACTCACCCCTACATTGGATAGAGTATTTAGATATCTTAGAGGTACTCTAGATTATAAACTTTATTATTCTAGACGCCCTAATATTATAGAAGGTTTTTAGATACAAACTGGATAACTGATTCACATGATGTGAAATCTACTACTGGATATGTTTTTACTCTAGGAGTGTTTGCCATTAAAATTGTTTGATTACAAATTTTAATACAAACAGAATAGTGTTATAATATAGGACTTAGACGTAGTCCTAGGAGTACACTTTTGTTTATCTGGGTCCCTTGTGCCGATGGAGCGAGTGGTAATACGTTGACTCCGTTGACGAGCTGACGACGGTTATCGGTTCTCTGAAGGTTTGGATTGCTCTGGGTGCTGGAGCTGGCTGAGAGGAGGAAGACGTTGAGTGTCTGTATCTGCCTCTCTGGTGATATGTTCCTTCTTTGGGTGTTCTCTGTCTTGTCCGTGTGTAGGTAGGTGTAGAAGAAGGAAATGATCCCTCTATTTATAGCTGGGCAGGTTGGCTGCTCATGCGCGCATATGTAGGATGCGCCGGTGAGTAGGGACACCACGTAAAGATTGCTGATGGAGGTGCATGGGTGATGCGCCCTGATCGAGGGGTTGACTTCTTCATGTTGCTGTTGTGAGCCGGCACGTAGCAGAGAAGAAGATCTTTCTGTTGCTGAGATCTTGGACGAGTTGAGTCAAAGGACACGTGTCGTCGACTCATGGCTCGAAGATCTTGGATTTGGTGGAGAATGACCTGGTAAGATGTGCCTAGGATTGGGCGCATGAGGAGACTTTGGCTCGTAACCTTTAGGAGTCACGAACCATTCTGGCGTATGGCTTTTAAGGCGCATGCAGGCGACTTTCCATCTATCTTTTAGGATCAGTGAACAGTCTGGGGCGCATGGCTTTTGAGGCACATGCAGAGCTTCAAATGGAGACTTTTCTTCTGTCTTTAGGGATCAGTGAAGAGTCTGAGGCGCATGCAGATTTGGACGCATAGCTGCAGAGGCGCATGCGGTTGGTTGAGTGGCCACATGGCAGTAGCCATCGGAGTAAAGTCATGATGATGCTGACGTTGTTGACGCTTCATTTCCTGAAAAAGCTGTCAAATGTTCAGACTTTGGGAGGTGTGCTGCCAACTCTGTCAGTTCAGCATTTAATATTTCTGACATTCGATGGACAGCTGAGGGGGCACGTCGATTGGCGTTCCACTGGATATGGGGACGCATGGGGGCGCATCCTCTGTGATGCGCTTGGTTCTGAAGGGTGCGTCTGTGTGATGCGCCTGAAGTCGAAGGGCACGTGCGGCTGTTTCGTTCCTCGATGCTTTAAATAGCCGTTTGGCTGAATTCGAGGCGTCCGGTTCATCCATTAAATGCAGGTTCATTGCACAGAATTCGGAGAGCCATCCACTTGGTGCGTGGGTTTGATCTACCCGACCTATAAATAGTAACATGGAGAGAAGGTTTGCTTCTTGTTCTCTCACATACTTCTAACATGAACTTGGGTACTCGAGTGCACTCTGTTGACGAAGTGCTCCCGAGGGTGAAGATGAGATGCCATGTCGTCATTGATGCACTTGAAGGTGACTGTTACATCCAAAAGACGGAGTCGAGGGCTTCCGAGGCAGGCGGAAGGTGCCTGTTGCATCCAAAGATAGGGATGCTCGGGCCTCGTCTCCGTTGTTCCGGAAGGGCCGTAGATCGGAATGGCGGTGCCCCGACCGTCTTCCTTTGGCTTTTGAGACTCTTTCTCTGGATGGGGGGTTAAATGCCACCCTCATCCTGCTCGGCCAGGTGAGCCTGGCTGGAAGAGCGGCACTTAACTGGGGATGCACATAACTGAGCTGCTGAAAAGGATGCGCCTTGCTGAGGGCGCATGGTGGGATGTGCCTGGTTGAAGGCGCATGGTGACTGCTGCGCCTGACTGGAGGCGCATGGTGACTGCTGCGCCTGACTGGAGGCGCATGGTGGCTGATGGTCGTAGACTTAGGATCTTTCCTTTGTAGAAATTCTCCTTTTGTACAACCTTCTCTAGACATGTAATAGACTTTTATATGTGAAATAAAAAGTTCTCTTTCCATGTCTATATCTGTTATTTTTGTTGTGAAGTATTTTGTCCAAGCTCTGGCGTATGTAGTGTCTGGCGCATGGGCTTTCTGGTTGTGAAATTCTATGCTTCTACAAGACCCCCTTCAAAGTTTTCAAAACTTTTGGATAAGTTTTGGAATACTTTGAATAAGAAGCATGGAGGTCAGGGAACATGACTGTTGGGGCGCATGCCTGTTCGGGCGCATGCTCCTCTCAGTTAATGATGATGATGATGCCTCGATAACCAAAAAGATTAATGATGATCTTTTGGTTTTATTTGTGGTTATCCTTCACAGAACCCGAGGCGACGGCTGAGATCACTCGTCATCGGTTCACGCGTGCGATCGAGCCCTATAAATAGGCAAGAGATGGAGAGAGAGAGTTCTTCTTCTCCTTGTTTTTGCTTTCTTTAGAGTTCTTCTTCAGAAACCCTAACTTTTCTTCTCTCAAAGAAATGGCTCCCAAGACTCCTCGCGGCGGTGCCGACAAGAAAAAGGAGCCGATGGAGTATGCATCACTATTGTGACTCCGACCGACGTTCGCCCTGCTGTGACGGGTGGGTGTCATCTTTTCTACTACTTTCTTTGTTCAGGCGGTCTTTGGATCATGCGACTAAGTTGACAACTCTCTTCTGCCGACGCGCATGGACCACTGTCCTCGCCGAGTTTTCATCCCGCCAACGTGCATAGGTTTAGGTCTTTATCATGCACCGAGGTTTAACTGCGGACGCGCATGGGTTCACACCCAAAATGCGCCGAAGCCTTTGCTGATGCGCATGGGTTTATTCCCTGATGATGCGCCGAAGCCTTTCACTGAGGCGCATGGGTTTACACCCTGATGATGCGCCAGGTTGATTTGATACACTTTGTCTTTTTGCCTGACCTTTGATTTTTGTTGTGCCAGTATCGATGACGATTCCGCTGCTGAATGAGGTCCTTCTGGATGCTTTCCTTTGTCAAATGGGAGTTGATTTTGACGAGGCTGTTGTCAATCCTGCCAAGGGTGTTATCTTACAGGATCAACCTCCTGAGAGGGTGCTGCAGATCCAGAATCAGTTGTCGACTTTCCTCCAGAGTATGATGGAGAACGGAAAACTGAAATCTGCTGAATCCGAAGATGTGACCTTCTTGAAACCCGTCTTTTTGTTCGGAGACCGCCTGATCTCCACGGAAGCGAAGATACTGAAGGTCAAAGAAGACTGGTTCTTTTCAGCAAAAGGCATGGTGCTGTACATGCGACAACTCGACCGCCAGTTGTCGCTGATAGCCTTCTATCGTCTAGCTTTGAAGAGAAGGATGTCTTGGGATCTTACTCCTTCTCAGGGAGGGGCCCTAAAAGGTGCTCTTTCGATTGACGCTATCTCGAATCAAAGGGATACCCTATCTGCTTCACGAACTGGTCCTTCGTTCAGTTGCCGAACTTTGCGTCCCGGGAGCCTCTACAGTGAAGTCCCAACTGACACTTTTGCCTTCAATGCTTCAACCTTTGCGAGTCGGATGCTGACATCGAGGGTCGTATATCCGAAAGGTAGCTTTAGGGTCGAAGGTTGGTGTCATCATATCTCGAGGTGGGACGAGTTGACCACTTGGGTGCTTTCGAAGTTCAAGGCTGAGCTTAAGGAGATTGGGCTGACAGCCGCTATTCGTGCCATGCAGGCTGGCGTAGATCTCAATAAGCCTATGTTCCATGCACTCTTGGAGTCGTTCAATACCCAGACTGGTACCTTCTACACTCCCGTGGGGAAGTTGGGGTTGGCTCTCCATGAGATGTACGAAGTGTCCAAGCTTCCCTGGGGCTCAAAGCCGTACGAGGAATATTTCCCATCAAATGAGGAGATCCAGGTTCTGAAAAATAAGGACTCGGAGATGATGGCCGTCTTCAAGGAAGTGGCGAGCCATCATTATTTGATGCATCAGAAGGACAAAGTCAATACTCAGCCTAATGTGACTGCTTGGAGGGATTATGTTTTCAAGCAGGATTTGGCGGATCCTTCGAGGATCCGATTTACGACTCCGCAAGGGCTGAAACCTGCGAAAGTGACTTCTAAGATAAGTCGGCTGGACGAGAGGACTCCTCGTTTCAATGAGGATGGTGAGAAGGCGTATAGCTGCTTCTGGCACTGTGCACACCGGATGTCGTCTAAAGCGGTACTGACAGCATACTTGATGATATGGCTCCGAGATTGTGTGTTTGCGAGCGGATCCGGTGCAGTGGAGAGGGTACACCAGAACCTTATTTGGACTGCCGTAAAGTTGGCCTTCGGGCGTCCCTTAGCTCTCCTTCCCGCTATGGTGTGTAACCTATTGCGGGGTTTGAGGACTTTTGTTGATGACGTGATCCAGGGGAGAGGTAAAAATGACAACTTTCCCCGGGCTGAATTGCCATTCCATTATCTTATGGGATGGCTAATTCTGCATCATCTGAATGTGATGAGTCCCAGTCCGGAGGAGGATCATGTTGAAGGAGATGCCTTCATCCGCCGCTTCTACAAGAGGAAATGGTTATACACTGGCGTTCCCGTTTGCAGGAGGGTTTTGTCCTACCTTCAGGGGTGGGAGATTGTCAAGGTTGGCCCCATCTTCAAAGATTTCGAGACCGATCAAGATTTAGTTGACTCGGGCGAAGATGCGATTACTTGGCCGAAATAGGGTTTTCGTTGGTTGCAAAGCATTCGGCCTTCTCACCTGGTCTACCGCAACCAAAATAGATGTTATCTGGAGCCATATCTGCCCAGTCGGTTCGCTCGCCAGTTTGGCTATACTCAGCTGATGCTACGGAATCCAGTAGCAGTCTGGGGTTCATCGGTAGTTTGCTGGACGGAGCCCGGGGCTGGCAATATTACAATGCCGGGTGTACTGGTGTTCAGTTTACGGTGCCCGTTTACAACCCTCGACCACAGATCTTGTATTCGGTCGCCAACCTGTATTGCACTATGAATACTGCGTCTCCTGGTTATGACAGGAAGACTAGTTTCATCATTGGAACTCAGCTGGAGGCCACGGCGAATATGTTGATGGCAGCCCGATCATATCGTCCACCAGAATTGGCGGGATATCGGGCTGCTGCTGCAGCACCAGTGAGAGATCCGTCTGTTGGGAAGAGGCGGGCCGACACAGAAGCTGGTTCTTCTGTACCAAAAAGGTCGAGAAAGACGTCGACTCCAAAGGCTACAAGAGTGCCACTTGAAACGCCAGCGGGATCAGTTCCTGCTGAGGTAAGGCGTCCTCTGTAATTCTGGTTCATCTTATCATTTTGGTGACTTATGCTTTTCTTCTTATAGGGATCGTCGAAGAAGAAGACCCGTGTTTCAAAACCGGGTGTTAGCAAACCGAAGGAGGTGGCAAGCTCTTCTGATAAGCGCATTCCACCGATGATAATGTCTCCCGTGGAGAAGAGTCCCGAAGATGTTCCTGCGGAGGTTTTAGTATCTTCTGACTTTGTTGAAAGAATTGCGGAGGTTGCAACAACTTCCGGGAAGGTACAATCTGCCGTGGAGGCCTTGGACGTTGAGGGTCCTACGGACTCGAGGCATCCTGATGATGAAGTGGATTAGAGTTCGTCGCCTTCCGATGACGTCCCTCCAGCGTTGCAAGAGTCTGTTGCGGAGGCAACAGATATGGTTGGAACAGAGGAGAGGGTTGATTCCCCTCCTTGTCATGATAAGGGGAGGTCGGCTGTATCATTGCCGAGTCCCACCCCAGCCTCACCTGTGGAAATTGAGGTGGCTACCGATCAGGAGGTAGCGACAGATCCTGTCCCTGCAGAGGGACTTGAGAGGGATAAGATTCATCTGCCAGTCCTGTCTCCCGGGACGGGCCAGGAGATGAGTGTTGATCTCTCCGTTCTGCCAGGAAAGGTACTGGCTGTTGATAGCACGTTGGGGACTGGAGAGCAGTCGCTGACATCGGTGGTACTTCCAAGTTCGGGAAGGGTAAGGGTGTGATGGAACCCTGTGTTGCTCCTTCTACTTGGGGTACTATCTCGATGCCTGTGTCGGCTTCCTCTGTTCCTTCGGCTCCTCGGGTTAGCAGTCCGGCCCATGTTGATGAAGAGCCTATTGATACCGAGGTTCCAGTCTCGCAGGTTGAGGTTGGCGGATCTTCTTTCGGTCCGCTAACTACAGTAGCTCCTCCAACTCCTGCTATGACGCCGCAGGTACTGGCGGACGCAGATGAATATGTGAAATTCATCGTCGAGGGGTGTATAAAATGCTGCAGAGGGGTGTATCTGCGGTGATAGATGCCAACGGGAGCTTTGCGACGGCAAGAACTCTGGCATTACCTTTTATCGAGCTGATCCGCGTTCACCAAGGCCACGACCATATGGCCGAGATTCTGGAGGCTTCGGTGATCGAGCTGGACCAGCGGCTCACGGAACTTCAGCGCATCCAGCGAAATGACCTTTCCGTCTTGATAGATACGGAGAAGGAGAAGTTGATCGCCAAGATTGAGTCTTCCTACCAGGCCACTGTGAGCATCTGGGAGCGCGAGGTGGCTGAGACTGAGGCTGCGGTAGGGCAGTTGTCTCAGTCCATAAAGGAGACAATAGAAATGCAAGCTGCGTTGGATGCTAATATCGCGGAGATCAACGCCCAGATGCGCCGCTTTGAGGACCAACGGGCCCGACTCCAGTTAGATGCCGAACGTGTCCAGGCTGAACACGTGGTATTCAAGAAGGAGGAAGCAACTTTCACTCACCGGGCTCTTGTCCTGGCTCGACAGCGTTAACAGCTTGATGAGAAGCATGAGAATGATACCTCCGCTGAGGCTGTTGGATTGATGCATCAAGAAGCTGAGCGTCGAGTCCTGGCGACTGTGGAGACTCATGCAGCCGACTTGAGACGTTGAGTTAGAGAGCTCTAGGCCAACCGTGGAGATGTTTAGGGACTGTAGCCTCTCTTTTTTATGTTTTTGCAACTCTTGCTGGGGGATAGTGTAGTTATGTACTCTTTTTTTTAGAAAATAAAGAAGTACGCAACTTTTTTGTGATGTGTTCATTTTTGTTATCATGAACTTGATGATTTGTGTGGACCTATTATCTTTTACGCACCTTGGCTTTTAGGTACAGATAATAAGTTTGAAGGAACCAACATGTTTGCTCAGAGGTAATGTGGACGTGGCAATCATTGGGGTTCAAATGATAGAATCTTTCTGCTCAGAGGTATTATGGACGTGGTAGGAGTGATCCTGGGGGATACGCTGAACAACTCAGAGGTGATGTGGACGTGAAAGTTCTGCGATCAATGTACGACAACGCAGGGGTTGTTTGTACGAGATGTTTACTCAGAGATAATGTGGACGTGGTAAACATGAAGGATAGCATAGGCTTACGAAGTGTAAGATTCCGTTTTGTAGGGTGTAGAGGGACAACTCAGAGGTGATGTGGACGTGGTTGTCTTTCTACTGGAGGATGCTACGAAAAACTGGGTTCCGGAAGCGTATGGTTTTGTTGGAAGGGAATTGTCTGTGAATCCTGATGGTTGGGTCCATAGATCCCCTTGTGGAAGCACATATCTGAAAGATGTCAAGAGTAGTACTTCTTCAGGAACTTGCCGTTGATAGGCATCATGAACAAGTTCCCATTGGGTTTGGCTAGGCGGTAAGCGTCGTTTGAGTATACCGTCTCAATGATGAAAGGTCCTTCCCACTTGGGCTCAAACTTTTCTGGTGTCTTGTGAGTTAACACCATCGGCCTCCTGACTGCCAGAACCAGGTCGCCAACTTGAAAAGTTCTCTGTTTGACCTTCTTGTTGAAAGCCTGTGATATACGGGCTTGGTAGAGTTCGATACGTTGTTGAGCTAAGAGACGCTTTTCGTCAAGTACCTCCAGCTCCCGCAGACGACGACGTTGATTGTCCTCTTCTGTGAGTTTGTTTGTGATTGCTACGCAGAGTGAGGGTATCTGGATCTCGAGAGGCAGTACCGCTTCACTTCCGTAGACCAGGGAGAATGGTGTGTTGCCTGTTGGGGTTCGTACCGTTGTGCGGTAGGCCCAAAGATATTCGCCAAGCTTTTCGTCCCAGTCGCGTTTGTTGGATGACACGACTTTTTTGAACAGCCTAACGATAGTTTTATTGAACACCTCGGCCAATTCGTTTGATGTCGGATTGTAGGCAGTTGATGCCACGTCTTGAATGCGATTCTTGTCACAGAATCTGCTGAAAACATGGCTGATGAACTGAGGACCATTATCATGGATGATCCGTCTGGGTACTCTGAAACGGTAAATGACATGGTGTTTGATAAAGCTGACCATCCTGGAGCTCTTTACTTCCGCAAATGGGACTGCTTATGCCCACTTGGAGAAGTAATCGGTAATGGCCATGATGAAATGGTGCCCCCTTGATGAAGGAGGGGTGATCAGTCCTACAATGTCCATACCCCAGGCTTCGAAGGGCCAGGAGGCGACTGTAGGATATAGTGGTTCTGACGGCGTATGAATGAAGTCTGCGTAAAGTTGGCACGCATGGCACTTCTTAGCATAGTCGACGGCATCAACGGCCATGGTTGGCCAATAGTAGCCCTCAGTCGATCCTGTAACTTAGGACCAGGTTGATAAGCTCCGTAAGTTCCGTCATGAGCTTCTCGAAGAGCTTCGGTCGCCTCTTCGTTGGACAGACATCGAAGGAGAAGCCCATCATAGGAGTGTCGGTACAGTATTTTAGTGGCTGTATCATAATAGAATCGAAGAGAACGTCTCCTGACTGAGACGGCTTCCTTCGGGTCCTCTGGGAGAATTCCATAGACGGCGAAGTCGATGAACGGGAACCTCCAGTCTCGGACATTAACACCAGTACTTGTCGGCATGGCGTGGTCCACTCGTAAGCATAGGTTATTTTTAGGACAAACCAAGTCTCGGCCAACTACCGTGACGTAGTATTGAGTCCCAAGGGGTGCTGCTAATGAGGCCGTGAGGCCAGCCAGAGCATCAGTCTCTAGGTTTTGTAGACGAGGTACGTGTTCGATGAAGAACCCGGTGAAGGTTAAAATGATGTTCAATACAACTTCATGGTAAGAGATCAGATCTTCATGACGAACCTCGTATTGCCCTCGGATCTGGTTTACGACGAGTTTCGAGTCGCCGTAGGCTTTCAGATGATCCACCCCCAACTGTTGTGCCAGCTGGAGTCCCATAATGAGCGCGTTGTACTCGGCAACATTGTTGGAGCACGGCTTCGAAAGAGAGTAAGCACGCTGGATGACCAGTTGATCGGGGGAGACTAAGACTACCCCCACTCCTGCGACGATCTGGCCTTTGGGGCCTGTTCTTGAAGCGCCATCAAAAAACATCCGCCAAACGGAGCTTCCTTCGGTGACGTTTGATTCTTGGACCTCATCCGGGATGTCTTTATAGAGTCTTGAGGACTCCGAGATGGGGTGTGCAGCTAAAAAGTCGGCCAGGGCCTGAACCTTAATGGCTTTTTGTGGCACAAACACCATGTTGTATGGTGTTAGCAGGATCGACCATGTAGCTAGCCGAAAGTTTAATGACCCTGGCTTCGTCATGAGGACTCTGAGTGGATTGACTCGGGAGATGACATGAATTGTCTGGCCCGAGACATAATGGCGAGTCTTCTGGATGGCAAACACCAAGGCCAAGCACTCCTTTTCAACGGGGTTGTACCGGTGTTCAGCCCCGATGAGCGTTCGACTGAGGTAGTAGATCGCTTGCTCGTAGCCTGTATCGCTGTTTTGAGCTAGCAGAGCGCCCAGGGAATGATCCATGGCACGGACGTAGAGGAGAAATGGTTTGCCGGCGACAGGTGCTACCAGGACTGGCGGGCTTGTCAAGTAAGCCTTGATGTCGTTGAAAGCCTTTTGGCACTCCTCTGTCCAGACGTAAAAGACTCCCTTCTTCATGAGCTGAGTAAAGGGTTGATATTTACCGGAAAGGTTTACTATGAACCTCCGGATGTATGCCAGACGTCCCTGTAAGCCCCGAAGTTCTCGAAGATTCTTCGGAGGGTCCATGTTGAGGATGGCTTTGGTCTTCTCGGGATCAACATGAATGCCTTTCGCCGTGATGACAAAGTCCAAGAATTTTTTGCTAGAAACCCCCAGTAAGGATTTAGCGGGGTTCATCTTGAGTTGATGTGCCCGCATGAGATCGAAGACTGTCTTCAGGTCCTGTAGGTGATCTCCTTTAAGGCGGCTCTTGACTGCGATATCGTCAACATAGCATTCGACTGTTTTGCGAAGATGTTGACGGAAAATGATGCTCATAGCTCGTTGGTATGTCGTACCGGCATTCTTCAAGCCGAAGGGCATCACTGTGTAGCAGAAAATGCCCTTTGGAGTCCTGAATAACGTATGTTTTACGTCATCAGGGAACATCTTGATCTGGTTGTAGCCCGAATACCCGTCCATGAAAGACATGCGCTCGAAGTCACACGTGTTGTCGATCATCACGTCAGTGATTGGAAGCGAAAATTCGTCCTTCGGGCAAGCAGAGTTGAGATCCCTGAAGTCGATACAGACTCCTATCTTTTCATTCTTTTTGGTGACCGGTACGACGTTGGCTATCCAATCTGGGTGTTGCTCTTCACGGATGAAGCCGCTAGTCAAGAGTTTGTCTACCTCCTGATCGATGGCATTCATGATGTCCGGCCGGAAGGGTCACTGTTGTTGTTTAATAGGTTTGGCATCGGGTAAGATGTTCAGCCTATGCATTACGATCTGTGGATCGAGCCCCGGCATGTCTTCGTAGCTCCAGGCGAATACGTCGATATACTCCTTAGGTAGTTGGATTAAAGACTCTCGGTCTTCTCCTTCTAGGCTTCTGCTGATGAAGATGGGTTTGGAAGAAGACCCGTCCCCAAGGTCGATCTGCTCGACTTCGTCTTCGGTAGGAGGTTCGCGTAACTCGAAACGAGACTCCCATGAGCCCAGGGTTCTTCTTCGATGGGTTCCGGTGCTTGGTCTTCGCCTTCATCTGTTTGAGGTTGTGCTGATGTCATGTTAGCTGACAGTACTTTCCTGAAGACTGATCCGATACTGGTATCGGAATCCCAAGTCGATGCTTCGGACGAGTGGAAATGTTCTACGTCTTCTGCATCTGAACTCTCTGGAGTTGATGGCGGCGTGACATAGCCTACCCCCCGCCGAGTTCGATTGTAATAGTCCTGCGGCTTTCCTTTAGGTGTTGGAAGCCGGAGAGGGAGACGCCGACCCTTGCCGTAGTTTAGGCCTTTGTTGCTTTTCAGATCGTAGCCCATATTTTGGATGAGATACTTTGTCTTATCCGTGTACCGATAGAGTTGCATTCTGCCGGCATCTGGTTCTGGCTTGAGTGGCGAAAGGTCCTGATGACGCTCGACCTTGCCGAAGATGATGGATCTTTCGTCTCGACTTTGTAGAGGGACTATGTAAAGACTCCTTGAGACGGGATTACTCGATTTACATGATGGGCGGTCGTTATTTGTGTTTGCAACGACCATAGAGCGTTAGCTAATGTATACATGGCATTCCAATGTGGAAGACAAGAATAATTAAAAGATACTCTATTATTGATGAAATACGAGATTTTATCCCGTAGGATTACATTGTCTAAGGAGGGTGCATCTACATCAGCAAAGATATATTCGCCAAGCTCCTCATCTGTAAGCACTGGGGTTGGATCAGGAGAGTCCACCGCAGCTTTGATTTTGGGGTCCGAGAGGGTTACGTGAGCCCTCCCTGGCATCTTGGATGACTGCGGCGGCTTGCCCTTAAGACGCACCTTCAGTGGTGCCTCAACTGCACCTCCAGTGATTGGTGCCTTCCCCTGTAATGTTGCCACCAGGGGAGCCGATGTTTGAGACGGCTTTCCCTTGAGGCGTATCTTCAGGGGAGCTTCAGGAGTAGGTGCTTTTTCTGGTAGCTTGATGCTCATTGGAGGCACCCTCTGGGGCGGTTTGCCCTTGAGTTGGATCTTCAAAGGGGCATCGGGAGTCATCTCAGGCTCCATGTCTGGCTCAGCTGTCGTCTCTGCCTCGTCATCAGCATCATTGGCTTCCTCCTCGTCAAGTGACTTGTATAAGTCAGAATCGGTGAAGTAGGCTTCAATCCCTTTGAAAGGATCGATGTCTGCGAACTCCGTCCGGATGACGCCGTTGGTGGATACATATTTCATGCATTGGTGGAGCGTAGAGGGCACCACCATGTACTCATGTATCCATGGTCGACCGAGCAGGATGTTGTAGTTGACCTCGGCATCCACAACATAGCAGGTCACCTCAGTTCTGAGGTTACCGATGTGACACTTTAGTCAAATTTTGCCCAGTGGCTCGCTTTTGCTGGCATTGAAGCCACTGATAGTTGTGTTGGAGGGCGCCAGCCGGTACATTGGGATCCCCAGTGTTGATAACAGCGCCTTCGAAATGATGCTGAGAGAAGACCCCGGATCGATCTGAATCTGGTTCACCTTGACTGAACCGATATACCATGTATAATACAGCAGCCGGTTATGTCGATGGTGCTTGAGCAGCATATCTTGTTGGGTGAAAGTTATATTTGGGATAACTTCATCCGCACAATGACAGTGCGCACAAGTAGTTGGAAGGTCTTCAGGCTGCTTGACCTGACTGAGAAAGGATTCGACATCCTTCAGAGCTTCGCAGAGAGCTTCTCGGGAGTCTTTGGAAAGACGCAGGAGCTCGAACAAAGATAGACGGGCAGGAGTACTCGCCAGTTATGCCAGTATGTCGAAGTTGTGGGGCTTGGCTAGCCCCGAAGCATTCTTTTTTCGTAGAGGTCTGTCGAAACGAGCCTCCACCTGCTTCTGCTTATTGGCTGCTGAGGGCTTAGACGGGCCCTCTTCCTGGACAGCAGGGACGGTGCAAGGAGGCACCACCTCGGCGGCAGCTTCGCCGGGTTAGGCATTCTGTTGTGCACGTGTCTGTACAGGAAGTGCCTCTTCTGTTGAAGAAGAGACCATGCGGCAAGACTTGATCTTCCTGCCTTTGGATTTGGAGGTAGGACGTGCCTCCGGTTGAGTCACCTCGGAGACGAGGTCGGGGTGGACCCATAGAACCTCTCCTCGAGATGTGGTGAGTGGGATGAGTCCACTCACATTGTCACGGTTAGGTGGTAAGTTAACCACCTCCATTGTCGCCTTAGGAATGGGGACAACGCCATCTTATAAGGTAGTTGGCGGCAAGGTACCGAACTAGAGTGACACCATATTGGCTGACACCGTCTTCTCTTCGTAGTCGACGGAGATTACATCCGCATTGATCATGCGTTGGATGTAATTTTTGAGGACATAACAGTCCTTGGTCGGGTGTCCGACAAACTGATGGTAGTAACAGTACCTCGGGTTGTCCACTTTTCCAACCTCATCGGGCCATTTTGGATCCAGTAGCTTGATCTTGTCACCCTGCTTCAGTATTTCAAAAAGTTGTAGAGTGTCTTCGTCGTTGAACGAATAAACCTTCTTGGGCCTTGGTGCAAGTGGAGGCTTCTGAGTAGGCACAGATGCGCCTTTCGAGGCATTAACAGTCAATGCCTGCTTCCCCTTTGTCTTACGTCCGGGGTTGTTGGCTGCAGACCTTTTCCCCTTGTCATCAAAGACAGAGAAGCTGACCCCCAGAAGACGTGCATTGGCCGCCTTCTTTTCTGCGGCTTCTGCTTCGATGATCAGGGAGCTCCAGTCGGAAGGAGGAGTAGAGTTGAGCCAGAGTTTGACTGCAGGCAGCATGTTCATGCTGCAAGAGGAGAGAAGCGCATGTTCCGGCATGCCTGGAGGAAGTCTGAAGCAGGCCTGTCGGAAGCGTTCGATGAACACCCGAACCGTTTTCTTCTCCTTCTGGCGTATCTCTATGAGGGATGCCATCGTCATGTCCTTTCCGCCGTCGTAGAAGCGGTCGAGGAAGAGGCATGTCAAGTCGTCGAAGGATGATATGGAATTGTCGGGGAGGCTGCAGTACCAGTCATACGCCACTCCCTTCAATGCTCCGACGAATATGCTAGTGAGGAGTGCGTCCTCCTTCAGAAGATGCCCCGTTTGGGACTGGAAGTACGTCAGGTAGCGACGCGGAGAGTCCTTCCCGTCGTATGGCGTCAGTGTTTGTGGTTTATACTTTGGAGGATAAACCACTTTGTTCCACTAGAGGGGATAGGGTTGGGGGATGCCTATCTTATGGCGCTCCTCTTGCCTGTTCTTGGACCCAAAGCGCTCCCGCAAGTCCTTGATCATTTTGACCACATCCTCTGTAGAGCTAGGAGTCGGGGAAGGTGGTACCACTTGGAGTTGAGCGTTTGAGGGCTCAGACGTCCGGGGTACTTCTCGGCGGTCTGTGTCTGAGGATACCCGTTGAAGGGGTACACTCGACTCTCCATTGGCCCCTGGGTCGGGACCGGTCGAAGGTGTTCGGGTCAAGGCCGACCGTATTTCAAACATCGTCTGAGTCAGTATTTGCATGGAAGCGGAGAAGGTTTTGAGTTCTCCCTCTAATGTATCTATGCGCTGGACGATGTCCTGCGGCGGCGCATCAGACTCGAAATCATCCCCGGCCATTTATACTGTCATGACACGGCCGAGAGTGGATGGATTGGTGGAGGCTTCGCTCTCGACCTCACTCTCATGTAGGGGAGTCGCCTCTCCTGGAGTTTCATCTTGGCCACCCCCAGCCACGTTCTGGAGGTCATTCTCGACGGGCACATCTGCAAGGGTCTGATTACTCTCAGCTCCGTCTTGAAGGGCCTCTTCGTCTCCGAAACTACCTCCAGCTGTGTTCTGGGGGACATCCTCGTTTTGAGGGGCTTCTGGGAGGCTTTCGCCTCGAGGATGAAGATCCGCCGCAGCTGTGCTTTGGACATCTTCGTCTCCGGAAATAAGGGTCTGACTACCCCCCAGCTTTCTCCAAGAACTTCTTCCTCGACCGAGTGCCTTCGAACACTCCGGAGGACGAGACAGCTGCCTTGGTTTTCCTCGGCTGGCTTTTGGATGAGGACGAGGAATTGCCGGTCGTCTTTCGGACTGACGAGGAGTTGGAGATCACGTTGCATGAAGCAACCCTTGGCTCCTCTTCTGTTGACACCTTCATCCCAATGCGATATCGGAGGGGTTTCGATGATTGCAGCCGCTGGAAGACTGACTGCCTTGGTGGTACTGCCGTCTTGCAACAGCAGTTGATAGTGACCACCGCACAAGTATGCCCCGTAAGAGGCGCATCATGCTTGTTGGTCGACTCTCCTGACCGGCGCTTGTGAGTGATCACGTTACGCAGGTCGTTGGAGGAGAGTGCTACCTTCACACCCCCTTCAGGCGTATGGAAAATGCCGGGGTGGTTAGGTGAGTGCTGCGTCCCCTGATCTAATACCAAACAGGCATTCCGATCAGTAGTGGAGGAACCACAACATTTGGAGTGACTTGAACGGACCTCAAACGCACCGCCGGAGGAGGCGCGGAAGTTCAAGACCACTGGATTTGTCTTGCTCGACTTGGTTGTGCACGCAGTAGATGCGCCCAAGTGAGATAAGGGCTTTGAAGGTCGGCTCATTCTCGGCGCCGCAGCACTCGAGTCGACCTTGTACAACTTACCATCAGTAGCGCGCATAATTGTGAGCGCATGCTTCTGGCTTGTTGCTGGCATAGCACGTTTGGGACGCATGGCCCGTACTGCCTTAGACTTCTTCGTACCAGGCCGCTGGGGCGCGTAGTACTCAGAATCCAAATTCTCCTCGCCACTACAGCGAGTGAGTCTGTCAAAGACAGAGATCTTCTGTGGCGCATCAGAGGTGATGGGCGGGGCATTGGCAGTGCCCCTGCTCCGTCGACGCATCTTCTTCGCCTGAGAAGGAGATGGCTGGGGAATGTGGTTAGCCGCACGTTTCCCTGAGAGATGCGCTGCATTAGCGGGCGCATCTTGGCTGCTGAGGACGTCAGCAGGAAGGGAAGGCTGGATTGGCGCATCCCCTTCGGTGGTGGTGCCCGAGGCGTCGACCTTGCGCACCCAGACTCGGCGGGTCTTCTTCGGCTTCGACAGCCGCTTCGAAGGACTCGCACTACCTTCAGATATGAACTCCTCATACGCCTGTTGATTGAGACGTACGACCAACGTCTTGTGGGAGGAGCCGACCTTCACGTCGTCGGCTTACGACACGACTTTCTCGGTGGAGGAGAAAGAGGTCCCCAGCAGAGTCGCCAGCTTGTTTGCTATTAAAATTATTTGATTACAAATTTCAATACAAACAGAACAGTGTTACAATATAGGACTTAGACGTAGTCCTAGGAGTACACTTTTGTTTATCTAGGTCCCTTGTGCCGATGGAGCGAGTGGTAATGCGTTGACTCCGTTGACGAGCTGACGACGGTTATCGGTTCTCTGAAGGTTTGGATTGCTCTGGCTGCTGGAGCTGGCTGAGAGGAGGAAGACGTTGAGTGTCTGTATCTGCCTCTCTGGTGATATGTTCCTTCGTTGGGTGTTCTTTGTCTTGTCCATGTGTAGGTAGGTATGGAAGAAGGAAATGATCCCTCTATTTATAGCTGGACAGGTTGGCTGCTCATGCGCGCATATGTAGGATGCGCTGGTGCGTGGAGACGCCACATGGAGATTGCTGATGGAGGCGCATGGGTGATGCACCCTGATCGAGGGGTTGACTTCTTTATGTTGCTGTTGTGAGCCGGCACGTAGCAGAGAAGAAGATCTTTCTGTTGCTGAGATCTTGGACGAGTTGAGTCAAAGGACACGTGTCGTCGACTCATGGCTCGGAGATCTCGGATTTGGTGGGGAATGACCTGGTAAGATGCGCCTAGGATTGGGCGCATGAGGAGACTTTGGCTCGTAACCTTTAGGAGTCACGAACCATTCTGGACGCATGGCTTTTGAGGCGCATGCAGGCAAATTTTTTTCTGTCTTTTGGGATCAGAGAACAGTCTGGGGCGCATGGCTTTTGAGGCGCATGCGGAGCTTCAATTGGAGACTTTTCTTCTGTCTTTAGGGATCAGTGAAGAGTCTGAGACGCATGGCTTTTGAGGCGCATGCAGATTTGGACGCATGGCTGCAGAGGCGCATGCGGTTAGTTGAGTGGCCACGTGGCAGTAGCCGTCGGAGTAAAGTCATGATGATGCTGACGTTGCCGACGCTTCATTTCCTGAAAAAGCTGTCAAACGTTCAAACTTTGGGAGGTGTGCTGCCAACTCTGTCAGTTCAGCATTAATGTTTCTGACATTCGATGGACAGCTGAGGGGGCACGTCGATTGGCATTCCACTGGGTATGGGGACGCATGGGGCGCATCCTCTGTGATGCGCTTGGTTCTGAAGGACGCGTCTGTGTGATGCGCCTGAAGTCGAAGGGCGCGTGCGGCTGTTTCGTTCCTCGAGTGCTTTAAATAGCCGTTTGGCTGAATTCGAGGCGTCCGGTTCATCCATTAAATGCAAGTTCATTGCACATAATTCGGAGAGCCATCCCCTTAGCACGTGGGTTTGATTTGCCCGGCCTATAAATAGTGGCATGGAGAGAAGGTTTGCTTCTCGTTCTCTCACGTACTTCCAACATGAACTTGGGTACTCGAGTGCACTCTGTTGACGAAGTGCTCCCGAGGGTGAAGATGAGACGCCATGTCGTTATTGATGCACTTGAAGGTGACTGTTACATCCAAAAGACGGAGTCGAGGGCTTTCGAGGCAGGCGGAAGGTGCCTGTTGCATCCAAAGATAGGGATGCTCGGGCCTTGTCTCCGTTGTTTCGGAAGGACCGTAGATCGGAATGGCGGTGCCCCGACCGTCTTCCTTTGGCTTTTGAGGCTCTTTCTCTGGATGGGGGGGTTAAATGCCACCCTCATCCTGCTTGGCCAGGTGAGCCTGGCTGGAAGAGCGGCACTTAACTGGGGATGCACATAACTGAGCTGCTGAAAAGGATGCGCCTTGCTGAGGGCGCATGGTGGGATGTGCCTGGTTGAAGGCGCATGGTGACTGCTGCGCCTGACTGGAGGCGCTTGGTGACTGCTGCGCCTGACTGGAGGCGCATGGTGGCTGCTGGTCGTAGACTTAGAATCTTTCCTCTGTAGAAATTCTCCTTTTGTACAACCTTCTCTAGACATGTAATAGACTTTTATATGTGAAATAAAAAGTTCTCTTTCCATGTCTATATCTGTTATTTTTGCTGTAAAGTATTTTGTCCGAGCTCTGGCGTATGTAGTGTCTGGCGCATGGGCTTTCTGGTTGTAAAATTCCATGCTTCTACAAGAAGGAGCAGCAATCTCCTGGAGTTCATGCAAACAAACTATCATAGCTAGGAGTACAATGGACTCTGAAATGATAGCTCTTGATACTACTTGTACAGAAGCCGAATGGCTTAGAATCAGTTATGCATATACCTATTTATCATATTCTTGTTCCTGCAATTTCTATCAATTGTGATAATAAATCTGTTATTGAACTACTAAAGCATGATTCTGTGAATGCTAAGATGAACAGACACCTGCAGCTGCGCTTCAAGTCTATAAAGAGCCTATTAGGCAAATATGTGGTTCTTGAATATATAAAGTCAGAAAAGAACCTTGCAGACCACTTGACGAAGGGTCTTTCTAGGACATTGATCCTAGAATCATCGAGGGGGATGGGGTTAAGCCCATAATTTAGTCACCAGCAGTGGCAACCCAACCGAGTCTGACTAGAGATCCCAAGAAGCCGGTTCAATGGGTAGAAACAAACTGGACTAGGTGACTAATATGGAACACTGACCTTGAGATTAAATTCTTTTTAAAATAAAAGCCCAGGAGGCTGTACATGTGTATATTGATATCCCATCCCTATGGTGACAGTGTTCCTGTGTGATATGGTTAGGATGAGTTTTAACTCTTAATAAGTCCAAGCTTGATATGCAGGGTTGATTTCTATCACCAACCCATGAGGACTTACCTATATGAGAGGTCGTGAAGGCCGCGACTATGGGACAGGACGATCCTAGACAACTCTCATGAATATGGAATAAGTGCGCATGGCCAATCAAAAGCGCCAACCGATAGACCCAAGAACATCTAGCGTACTATGTGTGCTATTTTCTGAATCTGGTTCAAGAAGTCTGATTCAAGGCATAGTCCATCAAGTACTTCTTCAGATTAAGACAATAGTCACTAAGTGATATTCAAGGCTGTAGTCCATCTCATCTATGCATAGTATATATATTTGTCCAGAAATTCCTTCCAATCCTTTTTTTTCTTTTCATTTGTTACTTGTGTTTTGAACTTGGTTTTTTTGGGAGGAATGTTGGACTTGGTATATAGAAAAAACCAAGTCAAATCTCCAAGATCCTATTCTTTGGTTTTGACATTCTCTTTTGCCTATTTTTAGCATACTCTTATGCTATATAAGAGAACATCTCTCAAGTGAAAAACACACTCCACTCTCTCCCTCTCATTCTATCTTGTTCAATTCAAAGCATTGTTCTTCGGTTTGTGCTCTGGGCAGAAAAGCTAAGTTCGGGGTCGCTCTTTCCGAGTTGTGTGCGACGAGGAGATACCGGTAGAGCGGGAGTTTTACCACTATGAGCATTCGGAACAAGTCTGCACATAGACCCGAATCAACTCTTAGGGCAGTGCTTCGTGCGCGACTTTTCCGGAGGCCGGTAACATTTATTTCATTTTATTTTATTTGCAAATTTTTTGGAATAATTTCCAACATCTAATTCATTCATAAGATATTACATCTATGACGGGAAGATAATAAGAATAAGAAACTAACACATACTTAGAAGTATTTAATAAATAAATAAATTCCTTATGATTCAAAAAGAGAAATCATATGCACCAAGAAGTCCACTAATAACATCCAAAATCCAAATAGTCTTTGGGAACAAACCCCATAAAAAGTTAAAGATATTAAAAAGAAAATCTAAGTAATAAGGCTAAGTAACTCCAATAATATCATCCATAATAGTTTCCTACTCTTCAGTTATATCACCTCTCTCTTTCTCTAAGGACTATAGTGTGTAGGGTACAAGTCCTCGCCTAAACTATCAACAATAATTACTATCGAGTCAAGAATGAGCAAAGCATACATAATGTTAAAAGTTACATGATCCAATATATAACTAGTCAAGACTCGATAGCATATATGATGGAATGAAATAATGAATTTAGGCGACGACCAACCGTCGCCAGTACAAATGACAGCAACAGAAAGGTATATATGTAGAAAGGTATGTCATCTATCTGTCACTGAACTTCCCGCATGTGACCCGCAAAACTTAATTAGCAATGAAATTGGTGGCTAATCAGCGACGCCCATGTATCTCGTTCAAGATCGAGCTCGCTTATCGAACAACAAATTGAATCCGTCGCCCATTTACGTCACTAATATGCAGGTTTTTAGTGGTATTCGAACATTCGATGGCAAGTATACGTTCAACAAGTAATGTATGTGAAGCGAAGCATAAAAAAAAAAAAAGCCAAATTACTATAACATGCTAAAACTAAAAGGATCAAAAGATCATGAAATCAGCCATATTCCACCCTAATAATTAATATCATACCACAACTTTATAAGAAGAAAGAATAGAAGAAAACGACTACTGCCTCCTCTCTCTCTCTCTCCCCCTCTAAGCATACCCATTCCATTTGTACAAACCCTCTCGCCTGTTGTTCCTGAAGGCGCAACACCCGACAGAGTAGACGACGATCAGGAAGATGAGAACGATGATGTTTACCATCGCCACCTTCTTCCAGTCACGCCTTATGTTCGCGAGCACCCCGGCCTTGCAGGACTGGCAGTCGAAGCACAGCTTCTTCGCGTCGTTCTGCCAAGTGTCGCAGTCGCTGGTGCTGGAGGTACCGGAGCCCTCGGGCTTGTCCCACACGGTTTCGCTGCGGTAGGTGAAGTTGCAATCAGTCGGAGGCTTGCAGCATCCAGACTGTAATACCATAGGAAGAAGAGAAAAAATGTTAAGTCCTAAAATCAAAATTGAGATGCTGAACCACATCTCTATTGTGATTAAACAATGTTCGTGCCGTCTGTAGACTCAGTCAGATTGAGTATCATTAAGAAAGTAGGTTACACGGACATAACATGTGAGACAAGCGATAATCTCTATAACATGCAGAATATAAATACATTTTGAATTAATTCTAAAGTATTGTTAGCAGTTTCAGAACTTGTGTGTGCAAAATTACTCTATGGAAACAAATTGCGAACTTCAAAGAAAGGTTGAATAATTAAGGGAGAGAAATGAAACACGTAGACCACAAGTCGATGCTTCCATAGCCTAAATATCAAACTTAGGTAATGCCTAGAATGAACATTCATGCAGAGTAAACAACATATAAGAAGGATCAATTTTTTTTTAAAAAAAAAAAAAACTAAACATCGTACAAAATAAAATGGGCTCCATCAAGATGAAACAGGTGTGCTATTATTAGGACATGGTTCAAAAACCATTCATTGTATATTCAAATATCCCAATCTGTCATCAACTAGATGTGATTCAAAGTCTTCATCTTTTAAGAGCATCATTAGTAAGGCCCATCCCATTTTCTAGATTCTAGATTTAGAATGTAGGAGCTCATTTTGTAGAATAATAAGTCTCATTCCTAGTTCCAATTTCTACAATTTCGGTCCCAACCCATCCATGGGTGCTAAGGGTTGGGCCTCCCAATTTCTAGATTCTAGATTGTAGAAACTCGTTTTGTAGAATAGTAAGTTCCAATTTGGAGCCCAACTTTCTAGATTCTAAACTTTATATTATTTTTTTCCTACATTAATTTTTGACCACACAATTTTTGGGACCGGAGCTTACTTTATCATTTCCTACTATTCTCATACAAACCCAACCCATTCTACATTTACCTTTTTTTTAAAATTTTGGGCTCCAAATTGCATTGGAGAGTCCCAACTACTAATAACATGGCTCTGAACATCAATCAGTTGGGGTCCAAGGACATCATAATAACATAATTTTCATACTCATCTTATTTTTCCCTGGGCCTTCGTCCCGCATCACGATAAAAATTGTCCCTAACATCAATCAGTTGTAAAGACGTATAATCCGATACGAAACAAGAGAACAGACTGATAATGAATTTGAAAAAAATTACAAGTCCTAAAATATTTGCATGCTAAAATATCATAAGAGCTGAAGGAACCTAATAATGAACAAGAAAAGAAGAAGCTTTTATACTTGCATCAATGCAAAATTGCAAGTCATAAACTATATGATGAGGAGGAGAAAGTGATCATCACTAAAGAGGTAAAAATCACACAACTAGAAACAAGAAAAAACATATAGCAAACAAAACATACTGAAGAAATTTTTTTTATTACCAGATTGTATATTAAGACCAAAAATCATATAACCCATTTCCTGAATCAACAAGAAATCATTATTACAATCTATTCACCAGAAATTAAAGTACTAAATCTTCCACCAATTCTGAAGCCAATTAATGAAATAAACACTATTAGTATCAAACTTAGAAGTCACATAGCATCACAAAACAACTGCCAGACATCAAAAGCAAATAACAATCTTTGCATCAAAAACTATCATGGCAATACACTTACTAATAAAAACAAACAGTATTAGTATCAATATGAGCACATCCAAATTATTAAGTAGTACGAATAGTGTGAGTATCAAACTTAATAAAGTAAAACCTATGTTGCCCAAATACATATAGGACAGAACACGATACGGACACGGGCGACACAGATACGTTATTGGATTTTGGTGTGTCCTAGTACGTTTTGGAGTGTCCGTTTGGGTGTAATGTGTGTCACCAGTTATAGAATAAAAAGCAGTTATCTTGATAAAAGCCCCACGTTCCAAAACTCCCAGTCTATCAAAAACCAACAACTACCCACATCACAAAAACCATAACAATCAATACCCACATTTCAAAACACAACCTTTGCATAAAAAATCACATCATCATAGAATAAAAACAATTTCAAAACACAACCTTTGCATAAAAAATCACATCATCATAGAATAAAAACAATTTCAAAACACAACCTTTGCATAAAAAATCACATCATCATAGAATAAAAACAATTTCAAAACACAACCTTTTCATCAAAAATCACATCATCATGGAATAAAAACAGCATCTTGATCAAAACCCACATGTTCCCGAAACTCCCATGCAACTGCCCACATTTGGAAACACAATATTTAATCACCATCATCACCATACCATAAAAATAGCATCTTGATCAAAACCCAAATTCTCAAAACCCACCATATGAGCGCAAAGCAACAACTTTAAAAAAGTACAATCTTTGCATCTAGAATCATATCATAGAAAAGAAAATAATCATAGCCGTAGAACTCGAGTGACTCTTGTGCTTATCGGAAAGAGACAAAAGATGCTGACTGGGTAGCGGACGAAAGTGGAACCACGGAAGCGTATTATTCCTTCTATTTATAGAAATGGATATTTATTCCTTCTATTTATTAAAATGTGCATGCAATGCAGCATGCACAAAGTCCAGTACGTATCGTCGGACATTTTTAAAAAAAACAATGACAGCCCAATAATAATACCTGAATCGGAGAGAGATTGGCGCTGATGAACTGTTCGAGCGTCTGGTTCCGCTCCTGGAGACCCCTACAGATGTTCCCATCGAGCAAACAACTCCTGATCCTTCCCCAATTCTTCTCGCTCTCCACCCTCTTCTGGAGCCAGTGCGAATAGTCCCCGAGCCTGTACTCCTTGTAGCCCCTCCCGGACACGACCTCCCCCGCACCCCTGTTGGTGACGACGAACGCGAAGACGGTGAAGAAGGCGAGGAGGAGGATGAGGAGGAAGGTGACCAGGAGGTAGATCCAGAGGAGGAGGGAGTTCGCGCAGCAGGCGCCGGCTAGACCAGCGAGGGAGACGAGGAGGAGGAACGCGCCGAGGACGAGGAGGGGCTTGGCGAGGAAGCGCTCGCACTCGGAGGGGGAGGAGCGGGCGGACAGCCATATGCCGCCGCCGAGGATGGGGACGGAGAGGAGGAGGGTGAGGACGTTGAGGGTGCCGATGAGGGAATTGCTCACGCGCAACATTGCGAGAGAGAGAGAGAGAGAGAGAGAGAGAGAGTTTTTAGTGAAAGAATGGAGTTTTTAGTAAAAGAAAGACGAAGCAGAAGAAGAAGTGTTTAAATAGGGGCTAGGAGAGGAGAGGAGAGGAGAGGAGACGGGGGAGAGTTTCTCTTTGTAGTCGTGTGGGAAACTACTCTGGGACACGTTAATGATAAGAAATAAAAGATTTAGTTTGGATTTAATTTAGAGGAAGAAAGAAAGAAAGAAAACTCAGCCGATATATTCCTCCTTTCATATATTTGGGTCTAATTTTGTTGTGTAATATCTTCTACTATACTTCAAAACAGCTCAAAAATATGAATCGTCTAAGTCGTATGTATATTATAGTACATTTTATTTTATTTAAAAAAAAATGTAAAAAATTGTTAGAATTTTTTTAAATTTGTTATATATATTCAAGGCTTAATTGCACTTTGATACCCTCAACTATTCACGTTTTTCAACTTACTACCTCAACTATTTTTTTTTTCAAGTTGATACCCTAAATTTTATTTGGACAATAATACCCCTGCCTAAAATTCAAAACTATCCCCCAAACCCTCCCCCCATCCCCGCTCCCCCTTCGGCCCCAACCCCTCCCCCCACCCCCTCTTCGCTCCCCCTTCGGCCACAACCCCTCCCCTCTCGGCCTCCGCCCTCCCTCTGGCCAGCCGCCTCCGTCCCACCCCTCCGCCCCTTCCGGTGCCCCCCTTCAGCCCCCAACAACAGTCCTCCCCCTACCTCTCCGGCGATTCCCCTCACCCCATCCCCACCCCACCCCGCTCCGGCCACCCACCGTCCTCCCTTTCCCGCCTCCACCGGAGTGGGAGAGGGGGACATCGCCGGAGAGGGAGGGGGCATGGGGAGAGAGAAAGAGGGAGCCAGGGGTAGTTTGGGAATATTTTGGGTTTTAGGTATTAAGTTGAAAAACTAAAATAGTTGAGGGTATCGAGTTGTTGAGTAAAAAAATTTAAGGTATTAAGTTGAAAAAGGGAAATAGTTGAGGGTATCAAAGTGCAATTAAGCCTATATTCAATATGAAAAATCGAACTCAAGCAAACACTAATAATACATCTCACCTTAACCACATAAGTTAGAAGAGATATTTGACTATAATTGACTATAATTGAATAATATTCTTATTATACATTATTATACGTATAAAGCACGTGCATTTACTAGTATATAATAAAAAATAAACGAGATATTTAGTAATAGGGTCTATAATATATATATATATATATATATATATATATATATATATATATATATATATATATTAGGGTAGGGACGGATCCAGAAATTAAAATTGGAATTTGGTTACAATAGACTACAGTGGGCTAATCTATAAAAAAAAGTCAAAAATCTAAGCCATAAGAAGAAAAAAAATGGGGCTAGATTCGTCCATATATTGGGGTTTGGGTCTCGACCAATGTTAGAGTTTATATCTCGAAATTACTGTTTATTAGCCAATGTGAGACTCAAATTCTAATGTTGGTCATTTACGAGACTCAAATCATAAGTTCATATATATATATATATATATATATATATATATATATATATATATATATATATATATATATATATATATATATTCTAACGTTGGTCATTTACGAGACTCAAATCATTATATATATATATATATATATATATATATATATATATATATATATATATATATATATATATATATATATATATAATGATTTGAGTCTCGTAAATGACCAACGTTAGAATATATATATATATATATATATATATATATATATATATATATATATGAAAAATTCTACAATACATCCGCTGGAAATGGATGTATCGATACATCCGAAATCTGGACCGTTGGATTTTAATCCAACGGTTCAGGTTTAATTCAGATAAAATAATACAGGAGACATCATTTAATGCTGATTTAGACTTCTGACCTGTTGGTAACTTGCTTTAGCAGGTCATTCTTCACTTTAATTTTTTCAATGAACACCCTAAATCAACTCATATTTACTCTCTCAAAAGTCCATCCAATTTAATCTGAACCTTTTTTTTTTTGGGTTACAGGCCATGGTAGTCGTGGTGGTGCTGGTGGTGGTGGAAAGAGAAACGGAGATGAAGAAGGAAATAAGAAACGGTTCGGATCGCGTCGAACGTCGTCGAGCACCCCTAGAACAACGAAGAGTACCAGCTGCGCCGAGAAGAATCGGTCCGCTTCGCGTCGGACGTCGTCGAGGCCTCCTCGAACAAGGAGAAGTACCAGCGACGCCGCTCTAATTTTACTGCCCATGCCATTGTCTGAAATTTTATTTTTCATTAGGAGTACCAGCTGCGCCGAGAAGAATCGGTCCGCTTCGCGTCGGACGTCGTCGAGGCCTCCTCGAACAAGAAGAAGTACCAGCGGCGCCGCTCTAATTTTACTGCCCATGCCATTGTCTGAAATTTTATTTTTCATTTAACAATTTAATATTTTGTTAATAAAGCTACATGTCATGGTGGTGGTGGTGAACTGAGGAAACCTGCTTCTGAGGTCGGGCGGATTATTTTTTAACTTTTCTAAAGATAATATTTTCGAGGAGAATATTTTTTTGGACAAAAAATGGCCATTCTCTTTGCTTTTAACACGGAGAATGGTACATTTAGGACGGAGAATACGGCGAATGGCCATTCTCTTTGCTTTTAATATGGCGAATGTACGGTGAATACGGCGAATGGACGGAGAATGGCCATTCTCTTTGCTTTTAATATGGCGAAATGGACGGTGAATACGGCCAATGGACGGAGAATGGCCATTCTTTTTGCTTTTAATACGGCGAATGGACGGAGAATTGTACATTTAGGACGGAGAATGGACGGAGAATACGGCGAATGGCCATTCTCTTTGCTTTTAATACGGCGAATGGACGGTGAATACGGCGAATGGACGGAGAATGGCCATTCACTTTGTTTTTAACACGGAGAATGACCATTCTCTTTGCTTTTAATACGGCGAATGGACGGAGAATGGTACATTTAGGACGGAGAATGGTACATTAAGGAAGCCGACAAAAGCTCGTTCTCTCAAATCTCTTCTTTGTGTAAATTAAATCCAAGGAGGACACAATCCCTAATTTTAGTTATTGCTTAGCAGAGTCTGCTTAGTTGTTGTAAAATTGTGGTGTTACTTCTGTGGCACTTTCATCTTTAATCTCATGTTTTCTATGAATATGTGTTCTGTTTGATTTTGATTTAGTAATCTTTCCGTATTTAGTTTTTTTGTTTCATCTAACAATTTAATATTTTTGTTATAAATCTACAGGGCATGGTGGTGCTGGAAGGAGAAACGGAGATGAAGAAGAAAAGAAGAAGTTCCGGTTCGCGGTGGACTTCGTCGAGTTCCTCAATCAAGCGGAATTAAACCTCTTATAGAGTTCCTTAATTGGAGTTGATCACGATAACCTTTTGTAATTTTCAAACGGATAGTAGAATCTTCCTCGAGCCCTCCTCAATCAAACGGCTAGTAGAATCTTCCTCGAGCTCTCCTTAATCAAACGACTAGTAGATTGTTTGCTAGTCTCGAAATTTATTTGTCTTTCCATCTTCCTCACTTTTTGTACTTCTCTCTTGCTATATATACAATAGTTTTCTTGTTTCATAGTACTATTATTCATTCTGAAATACATAGAATAGTTTTCTGAAATACAATAGTTTTCTTGTTCTCAAGATGTCTACTCGTGTGGGGGGAAATGTAGAAGACGTAGAAGATTGGATGCCAAATCCAAATGAAACCTTCATTCCGCGTTTGTTGCGCAAGATTGAACAACATCTGTCGACGATTTCAGCTGATGTTGCAAAGATAAAAATTGAACAAATAAAGTTATCTCGGCGTTTGGATAAGATTGAAGAATCTCAAGCTTTGAAGGAGGCATCTTCATCTAGAGCATTTAATAATGTGAAGGTGGTTTCCGTTGAATCTTCTTCCGAAGAGGAGGACGTGGAGCTGCAGTCTCGTAGTAAAGCATTGGACCGATATCTCGCATTGGACGCTATAGAAGAAGAAGAAACTGACTTTAGCAGTCCTTCTAAAAGAATGCGTCAAAATTTACAGCCGGTCACACCATCCAAAAATTTAATAAGGGGTTCAACCTCGAAGCCTAGCAATTGTACTAGTGTTTCTTCGAGATATTACGACTATATTTTTGCAGATGATAGACCTGACGAGTAAGTAATATGAGTTTTGATTTAATTCCAACAGTTTTTTTCTCCTAATTTATTCGTTTCTTTTCTTAGAGAAATAATATCATCTTGCAACAAAACCTATGTGTCTCGGTGGGAGATGAAGACCTTAGCTCCTTTAACTAAAATTACCAATGGGGTATGTATAAATAGTATATTTCTTCTTAGATGCCATCTATGTTTACTTTGATTCCATCGCTGACATTTTTAATAATTTATTCAGATTGTAGGTATTGTATCTGCTCTTCTCACCGTGGAGGAACGGAGAAGAACCTCCAATAAAGCTAATGTATGGTTTTTACCAATAAGGATGTCGGTGAGTGAGCATTTTATTCTTCAATGCATATGCATTAACAATTTTATCGTTTGTTTGTCCTTCGTAATGTATTAATTGATGTGTATGTAGAAAGCCACGTTACCTCCATCCGTCAAAAAGCCTTATGAATTATGGAAGAAGTTTAAATATTTTCAGGATTACATGGGATCTTTAAGCACTTGTAAAGAGGTATTAATGTATTTATGTTTAAATATTAATCCTAATTTTCTGAAAATTTACTAATTTGTTTTACCTAATTATCCTGATTCAGATATACATACCCATTCATTTGGGCGAACACTATACTCTTGCAAGAGTTGTGTTTAAAAACAGGACTGTTGAAATTTGGGACTCACTTGCATCTAAAGATGATCCGATTCAAAGCAGAACAGTTATAAAAGAAATAGTAAGCTCATATTTATCAATTTTTATGAATTGGGTACAAGAATACGCATTATACCAATACATATTGTTTTCTGGTAATTGTAGCTTTCAAATTTGGATATCTTTCTCGAAGAAGAGATTTTGAAGCTAAGAGATGCTAGGTTCAGCTTTTCTACTTTTGCAATAAAACGTCCTTCTTATGTTCCCCGCCAAGGCAATTTAGTTGATTGTGGAATTTTTTTAATTGCATTCATGAAAGACCGATGTAGCCTGGACTACCGTTCTATCGATGTAAGTATGAAAATATGTCGTCAAAAACTTCAACTTTTTAGAGCAATATTTTTGATGTTTGTTTGTTATATGCAGTTTGATGCGAAAAAGGAAAGACGCATAGTTGCTGAATGGATTACAACTTCAGAGCACAATGAAGAGCTAAAAAAGAAGTCCAATCTGGTTGAATATGGAAGACGATAATTTTTTTTCTTCTTCTTTTATATTTAATGTATGGAAAGCCCTAATGTATTATGTTCATTTGTTTTGTTGAGTTGTAATGACATTTTTGCCAAACGGCTTCAATTCTTTTTAATTAAGCAGAAAGGAGTATTTTGCCCTTCCATCGAATGACATTTTTGCCCTTCTAATTAATTCAAAACACCCCCGAACCCTTTTATTAAAAAAGAAAAGGGAAAAAGAAAACCGTTTCGGAGCCTCCTCTTCTTCCATACTCCACTCTGTACTCAAACCTAGATCATTCTCCTCCAAAATCTTCAAACCTTCCTCCCCATTCGCAATATTCACACCATGTCGGCATCAGCGGCAGAATCATCACCGGCAGCATTACCAAATAGAGAAGGTGCACCAGTTACAGAAAATCCAAAAGCGACAGACGGAGAACAACGGAAACCCTATTCTAAGAAAGTTGCAAAAAAGAAAAAGGAAAAAGTTGCTAAACAAAAAGAAGTGCAAGAAGAAGTGCAAACAGAAGGTATAACTTTGATTTTATGTTCGCAAATTCTGTATATATTTCAAGAAAAATGACATTCTCCGTCATAAAACGCATTTGAATGTTAAATTCTATTCGCCGTTTAATTTGGAACGGATAATGTCATTCTCCGTCTAACTTGAAACGGAGAATGCCGTTCCCAGTGTTAAAACCCATAAGAATGGCCATTCTCCGACCTAATTTTTGGTTTTTTTTTGTTTTGCAGAAAGAAAATCTGTCAGGAATAAGGATTCAAGACTTTTCCGTTCTACCTTCAAGCCAATGCTAAATCTTATAGAGGAGGTCAATCGAGATGCTGGCCGTTTACCTGAGCCAGTTATTGGTTCCTTGAAGAATACCGGTTTCTGGAATTTTGTCGAGATTTTCTACCAAAACAGAGTCCACGTCTCCGAAATGGCCAAGGTAACGGAAGGGCTTGAGAATTTAATTGCAAGTTACACAGAAGAAGAAAATGGCGTCGGGTGCTTTGAATTGAGCACCACTGTTAAAATCGTGCCAAGCGTCAAGGATATGGCAGTCATATTCGGTCTACCGCTGAATGAAGAAAGCGTTGATGATGTTTCTTACAGAAGATTGATAAAGGAAAAACAACAGCAGCCCACACCACCAGCATCATTGAGCCTGTGCAGAGATCATTTCACAAGATTGCTGGCTAATACTAAGGGCAAACACTTAGAAGTCACGAATAAGGAAGTGAGAGACAAGTTCTTTGAATTGTTACGACGGCTTCGTGGCAGAGATAACGCTGTTAATCCAGATGATTTGGCCAAGCTAATAATCTTCCACTTGTGCCAAACTGTATTCTTCACAAAGTCTGGCGGTTCAAATTTGCCGTACAGATTCTTGGCCTTGGTAGACAGTGTGGACGTGATCAACAGTATATGCTGGCCAAGGTTAATCCTGGCATATGTAATGGATAGCTTAAAGAGGAGTAGAAGCAAAACTGAACAGGGGGATTACTCAATGGCTTTCCACAAATTGGAAGGTTGCACAATATACTTCCTCTATTGGTTTGTAGAACATAGTAAATTTGTGGAAAGGAAGTTTGCCCCAATTCCTGATTATCCAAGATTTTTCACATGGAATGGGTACGATATCTCAAATTTCCTCAAGGCCGAATATCACAACAAAATGAGATCGAAGATGATATTGGAAGATCTGGTTATACCTGTTGGGGAAGAAGAAGGGCACAAAGAAGAGGAGCCACCTATAGAAGAAGTTGAAAAAGAGGGAGAGAAAGAACACCAAGAAGCAGGTGGGAATAATTTTGATGAACAACGGATAACACCGCATCATGAAATGGGCGCTGTGATGGACGACTCAGCAAAGGAATTGGAGGATTTGAGAAGACATCATTCTGATATTCTTGCGCAGAATGAAGAACTGAAAGAAAAGTTGAAAGAGATGGAGGCACAAGGAGCGCAGTTACGTGCAGCCAACTTTGAGAATGCCATACTCAAAGAAAAGCTGAAAGTGCTGCAGGCAGAAGAAGAGCAACAACGTGCAGTCAACGTTGTGATGGAGGGCTTTGTGCATGAACTGGAGGATTTGAGAAGACATCATTCTGATATTCTTACGCAGAATAAAGAACTCAAAGAAAAGTTGAAAGAGCGCGAGGCACAAGAATCACAACAACGTACAGTCAACGTTCTGATGGAGGGCTCTGTGCATGAACTGGAGGATTTGAGAAAGCAGAATTCTGTTCTTAAATCAGATCTACATGCACAAGGTAAAATCTTTTCTATTTCAAATTTCTGATTTGTAATCTTCCAGGAGAATGACTATTCTCCGTGTACTATAACACGGAGAATAGTCATTCTCCGTGTTATTTGGAACGGATAATTGCTATTCCCTATCATGTCGATACTGGAAAGGTTATTCTCCGTATAATTCCAAACGGAGAATTCTATTCTCCGTATTATATTATACGGAGAATGTCATTCTCCGTGTTAGGTTCACATCATACATTTCATTGTTGTTTGTTTTATTTCAATGCGAACAACCAAACAACTCAGAGAAACAAATGAAAGGCTCGTTGAGGAGAAAAGGGAGCTTTAAAATAAAGTTGAATCATTTAAGATTGAAGCCAATGAAAAGGATTGCAAAATTAAAGATCTCGAAGCCATGGCTAAAGTACTTCAGAATGAGGAGTTACAAGCTGCTGCTGAACCTGCTGCTCCAAGAGAAGTCAGAAGAAGAGGAGGATCGGGGGGAAAGAGGTTAATAAAAAGCAATACAGTTGGAGAGGCTAATAAAAAGCGGAAGGTTAATGATGCTACGAAATCCCAAGAAGACGCCAAAATGGCTGAATTAAAGAAGAACCGCGTCATACTAAGGGAATGCGATGAACTCTTACTTTGGAAACATGCGGATGAAGAGCTGAAGAAACAATACATCGACATCGTAATTTCCAGAAAGAATTCTCCAAAGTATGTATTCTGAACCCTTTTTTTATTTCGTTTTTTCTAGACTTTTTTCACAATTATGTAATGAGAATCTATCTTTATTAATTTAATCTAAACTAAATTTATGTGCAGTGATATGGTATACGAATTTTATCCGGAAAAGGATGAAAATGAAGTTTCAGTCCAGCTGTCGGCAGTAGACATGCAAGACATACTCAACTATGACGACATGGAGGCTGGCATACTGGACATAATAATAAGAAAGCTGAAAGAAATTCAAGGCAGTAAAAGGTGTGCCCCGTCTAGTTCGAAGGAGGTGCCATTGATCCAGAAAAAAAAGCCGGCGCTCCAATCCCATAAGTGGTCTGCATTCATGACGGCCCACACATTGGTAAGAATTCAAACAGAAAAATCTATATTCATGTGTACACCGATGAAAAATGACAGAAAAAAATTACTCATGATATTGTGTATTGTTTTTGGGAAACAACAGACCGTCATTCAACGTGTCAATGAAGAAAACCGCAAAACCCGGCGCCTGTGAAGACATCCAAAAAGTAGAAGACTTCGTCATGGGTTTGGAGGACGACATAGAGTTGTTATTCATCCCACTTTTTAATGCAACCATCAAACACTATACTCTGCTCACATTCAACTTTATCTCCTACGACTGGACACACTACAACTCCTTGTGGCAAACCACGTACGATACGTGCAAGGTGGATACAGAATTAATGAAGAAAACCTTAGAGCCTATCGTCAAGAGAAAAGTTGATATGATGAGGGAGAGATGCCCGGCGAAGAAGGAGTATGAGAGCAAAGTGCTGAATTGTTCTCTAAATTGCCCACAACAACGGGCACCCAACTGCCTCTTGTACACGGCGTATTATATGAATAGGTTGACGACTCCTCCCTTCGAAATACCGGAAGGAAATGACAATGAAACTCACCAGAAGATTACAAAGATGAGGTTGTCATGGGCTAAGGAGTTGCTTTCAAGCAAATATGTAAATCGATCCTAGCAATGACATTGTAAAACAACAATATAATTATGATGTAATTGGGCAAGGAACTTCTGTCTTTTATAAGCTCTGCTTTTATAATATAATCATTTTTGAATTACATTTACATCGTCAAAACCACGAAAAGTTTGACTTTTATTTACATATGAAACAACTCGAACTCATGCGCCAAAAGGGCAGTAGGTTCCTTAGCCTCAGGAGTCTATCTCTTCGACATGTTCCTTGTTGAAGAAGGATGGCTTTGCACGGTGCTCTCCCTCAAAATAAAATTCCTTGAGGCAGTGGGTTCCTTTGCCTCAGTGAGTTCCTTTGCACGGAGGATGCACGATGAAGTGACTTGCCTCAAGGAGTCATGCTACGGTTCCTATGCTCTGACCATGCACGATCAATACCATCTACCACGCGGACACGAACTGAAAGACGACAGAGAACAACACTCCTTGACAGTTGAAGCTTTCAATTGGATTCCTTGAAGCAAAACACTTCATCGTGCATCGTCAGAGGAGTGTTGTTCTCAAGGAATTCAATTGAAAGCTTCAACTGTCAAGGAGTGTTATTCTCTGTCGTCTTTCAGTTCGTGTCTGCATCGTATTCATCGTGCATCGTCAGAGCATAGGAACCGTTGCATGACTCCTTGAGGCAAGTCACTTCATCGTGCATCCTCCGTGCAAAGGAACTCACTGAGGCAAAGGAACCCACTGTCCCAAGGAATTTTGTTTTGAGGTAGAGCACCGTGCAAAGCCATCCTTCTTCAACAAGGAACATGTAGAAGAGATAGACTCCTGAGGCAAAGGAACCCCCTGTCTCAAGGAATTTTGTTAACTTGTGGCAGAGCACCGTGCAAAGCCATACTTGTTCAACAAGGAACATGTCGAAGGGATAGACTCCTGGCTGGCGATTCGACAGAGCGTGGAACGATAATAAACTCCAAACTCATGCACATCTCAGTCTTCTGAAGGACTTCACCACCATGCATCGTCGGACCAATGGAACATGTTGAAGAGATGAACTCCTGGCGGCAAAGGAACACCGTGCATAGTCCGAGCCAATCAACGTGCGGGCGCTTCGACAGAGCGTGGAATGGCAATAAATCCAAACCCAGGCACATGTCAGTCTTCTGAAGGACTTCACCACCAAAGCTTCTTCGAACGAGGAGATCGACAACCAAGAGGAAAGAGTCTTGCCAAGGCGGGGGATCGGTAGAGTCCATCGCCACAAGAAAAGCTAAGTGAGATGAGAACAAACTCTCTCTACACTACTGGCATTTATAGGCATGGAACAACTCGGACTCATGCGCCAAAAAGGCAGCCACTTCGAATTCTGCCCCTGCTCAATTAAAGCTAAGTAAGACTGGAACAATTAATTTCCATCAATACCAATGCCATTAATACCAATGAATATACCCCTTCGAATTCTGCCAACTTTGATACCCCTTACTGTATCAAAGTTTTTTTCTTGATACAGTAGGGGGTATCAAAGTTTTGATACCCCCTATGTATGACATGTGGGCCCTTCCTGCTTTAAAAAATGTGTACAAATATATATATATATATACATAAATTTTAATAGGGCCCACAAAACTCTTTTCTAACAAAACTCTTTTCAAAGTTTTGATACCCCGATGTATGACATGTGGTCCCCTCTTGCTTTGTAAAACGTGTAAACATATATATATACACATTATTTTTTGAGATGGCCCACATGTCATACATAGGTGCCTGTATCAAAGTTTTTTCCCTTTTAAATAGCACCCATAATTAACTTACAAAAAAGTATAAATAAAACAAAATATTGTTATAGTCAAGATTTGAACCAATGACCTCTTGAATACAAGTCTAGCAGTGTAACCACGACACCACAATAGCATTCTCCGTGTTTTATTAAACGGAGAATAACATTCTCCGTTTTGAATTAAACGGAGAATAGCTCACAGTGTAAAAAACAAATTAGAATGTTCATTCTCCGTTTTAAATTAAAACGGAGAATATCATTCTCCGTTTTAAATTAAAACGGAGAATGACATTTGCCACATAAGAATGACATTGTAAAACAACAATGTAATTATGATGTAATTGGGCAAGGAACTTCTGTCTTTGATAAGCTCTGCTTTTATAATATAATCATTTTTGAATTACATTTACATTATCAAAACTACGAAAAGTTTGACTTTTATTTACATATGAAACAACTCGAAGGATGAACGAAAAGTTTGACTTTTATTTACATATGAAACAACTCAATGGAACTCCTTGAGGCAAAGGAATTCCTTGAGGCAGTGGGTTCCTTTCCCTCAGTGAGATCCTTTGCTCGGAGGATGCACGATGAAGTGACTTGCCTCAAGGAGTCATCCTACGGTTCGTATGCTCTGACGATGCACGATGAATACCATCTACCACGCGGACACGAACTGAAAGACGACAGAGAAACACTCCTTGACAGTGGAAGATTTCAATTGGACTCCTTAACATTCTCCGTTTTGAATTAAACGGAGAATAGCATTCAAAGTGTTAAAAACAATTAGAATGTTCATTCTCCGTGTCATTTGAAACGGAGAATGTTATTCTCCATTTGAACTGCAACGGAGAACTATTTTCTCCATTTTGATGTACTACGTTTGAAATTGGAAATTTATGTTCTCCATTTTTTATCTAATGTCTTCTCAACTTTTGCATTGGAGAACATATTTTTTTTATCTAGTTGTCTCGTGGATGATATCTTGCCACATAATAAAGACATATCTTAAGTCAACGACGTTTCATTTTATTCCATTTGCTCATTTTCACTATTTTGCTTTCGTACTTACAATTACGATAATCGTGACCCGTTTTTTTACAAAATCGACATATTCTAGCCTTCGGGATAGATTGACTTTCTGTAGGCTGGCTTGATTTTCCTGAGAAGGCTCCTTTGTTGCTACCGGATTGCTCTTTTAAAGCTTCATGCACTCCTTGAACTGCATCAGCTACCATTTGTTCTTCTTCGCCAATATCGGACACCATTTTTTTCAACTCCATCAGAACAGACGACATCAACTCCGTTTCCCTCTCTTGAACTTTGCTTGATTTTTTACAAAAGTATGTAAACAGATTAACTTGTTCATTAATAGCACATACCTTCTGCTCCAATAATGTCTGGGTGGATGAATCTTCTTTTGAGCCAGGTCCGGAGAGATAACTCTTTGCAATCCTTGAGCCAACGAGATTTATCAAGTTCTTTGGAATATCTCCAATTTGTAATCTCTTCATTGCTGCAAAAAATCATGCCTACAAGGAATTCCTTGGTCTCCATCCACAGCATTCACATGTTATGATGTTGTCGGCCGGAAGAAATGTAACCTTACGGTGACACTGTCTGGCGCAAATACTTTGGACAGTGCAAACTTCTGTCCCTTACGATGTGATGATGGGAAACAATATATGCATCAGAACGTGTGATTTCCTTCCTTACATATAAACACCTTTTTAGTGTAAATTGCGGCAAATTTACCTTTATTACGGCCATGCTAGTTTGATTCACAACTGGTGTTGAGAATTTATCATGACACGCTTACCCATATGGCCGTAACGTAAGGCCGCCAAACCGTGGTCACAATTTTGAAGGGCCTTCCAAAGTGGCAGCTTCTCATTCAAAACCTTTTCAGAAAAGCGTTCATAGATTCCATCTATTGTTGCTGTAGAACCGCCAAAAAATAATTACCGTAGGAATGTGTCCGCCCGCGCTCCATCCTCGTTTGTACAATGCAGTGGTCCACTCATTGTTTTCTAAATTATAATCTGTTAGCATCTGCTGCCAACGGTTTTCAATTCTTCGACTGAATCGTACCTTAGAAAATATGGACATTAACTAAAGTTGTGATATTGTAACAAAACATATCAAAGTAAAGTAGCAAGTGTGCTATG
>JANAVB010011399.1:4147551-4247550 GCA_029216955.1 Iris pallida | reverse complement strand
TTGGTTTTGAATGTCTCTTATTTCAATGTGGAAGTAATATTTGACTTGTAATATTGTTCTGAATATTTGTTGGTCATGGCGGACAAACTAAATTTTGTGTTTGAAATATTGTAAGACTAAACTTTTCGCTTGTACTCAGTGCATAGTTCGTAATTTGTTTTGAAAATGTAATATGGTCTTGAATTTAGAGTAGGTCTGATATTTATTTGGATTATTGTATTATGAATTATGCAGGTTCTATGTTGAATTACTAACGTGGATTGGACAGATTACTGTAACGTGAATTATGCAGTTTATTGGACTTGGAATGAAGTATACTTAATTTGATTATGATTTTTTGGTTGAAGCGTTTATTTGGTTGGCAGTTGGCCTTGATAGATGATATTGATATTTTGGTGTATTCCTTTGATTTGCAGATGCCCATCACAGATTTCGTGAGTCCTGGGTGCATTGCTAGGGTTTACAGGTGGCCTCATTACGGATGCATTCCTGGGATCACTGAAACTTTATTTGATTGTAATGTGTTTTGCTTTCTGTAAAAAATCATTACATCGATGCCATCAGTATGAATTCGATGCCAGTGCATGTTCATCCCTTGTTATTGCTGAAGCAAAATTGTAATCATGCATGTTCATCCCTTGTTATTGCGGAAACATAATTGTAATCCTGCATGTTCATCCTTTGTTATTGCCATCAGTACATCGATGCCATCAGTATGAAGTCGATGCCAGTGTAAGGCATAATGTAATGTAAGAAAAATTCTCTTTGATAGTAGGTTAATTATATTCAAACATTCGCAAGAAATTTTGTTCAGCCATACAGTGGAAGCCTGATAAAATGATATTCGGATTATCTTGAAAATGATTTAATATAAAATGAATGTACTATGGTAAATGATATTAAAAATACTGTAAATATTTGGTGAAAAAAATATGAGATACTTGAACATTTCCAGTCCTAAATGTACCATACTTTGTTAAAAGCACAGAGAGTGTCCGTTCTCCGTTTTCAAAGAACGGAGAATGGCCATTCTCCATGTTAAAGTAACGGAGAATGGCCATTCTCCTTGAGCATGGCCATTCTCCGTGTTAAAAACAAAGAGAACAGCAATTCTCCGTCCATTCGCCGTGTAGAAAGCAAAGAGAATGGCCATTCTCCGTCCATTCGCCGTGTTAAAAGCAAAGAGAATGGCCATTCTCCGTCCATTCGCCGTGTTAAAAGCAAAGAGAATGGCCATTCTCCGTGTTAAAAGTAAAGAGAATGGCCGTTCACCGTCCAAATAAAATATTTTCTTCAAAAATATTATCATTAGAAAAGTAAAAAAAAATCGTCCGATCAATACAGATTTTTTTTTAAAAATATGTGACAAGATGATCCGCCCGACCTCAGAAGCAGGTTTTCCTCAGTTCACAACCACCACCGTGACATGTAGCTTTATTAACAAAATATTAAATTATTAGATGAAAAATAAGATTTCTGACAATGGCATGGACAGTAAAATTAGAGCGGCGCCGCTAATACTTCTTGTTCGAGGAGGTTTCGACTATGTCCGACGCGAAGCGAACCGATTCTTCACGGCGCAGCTGGTACTCCTCGTTGTTCTAGGAGGGCTCGACGACGTTCGACGCGATTCGGACCGATTCTTATTTCCATCTTCATCTCTGTTTCTCTTTCCACCACAACCACCAACACCACCACCACGACGGCCTGTAACCAAAAAAAATATAATACGAAATATTAAATTGGATGGACTTTTGAGAGAGTAAATATGAATTAATTTAGGGTGTTCATTGAAAAAAATTAAAGTGAAGAATGACCTGCTAAAGCAAGTTACCAACATGTCAAAAGTCTAAATCAGCATTAAATGATATTTCTACACTATTATTCAATCCGAACCATTGGATCAACATCCAACGGTCCAGATTTCGGATGTATCGATACATCCATTTCCAGCGGATGTATTGTAGAACGACCATATATATATATATATATATATATATATATATATATATATATATATATATATATATATATATATATATATATAAGAGACCATATTACTAAAGGATGTCGTTATTAGCACTCCTAAAATGTCATCATGTATTTCTTCCTCCATGCATGCACATATTAATGTCAGATTTAATGTAAGGGTATATTTGAAATTTGAATGATATAAAGTTAGAGAGGAATGAATGATCATATTTTAGGAGTGTTAATAACATTATCATTGCTAAATAATCCAAAATAAACTGGTGTTTTTCAACACACAAAGATAAAAGATTAAAGATAGTCTGGATTAAAATATATAAACATATTGAATAGTTTAGAACTTTATTGTTGATACCTCTAAAAAAAAGTAACGTATGCTTAATGCTTGTACTTATAGCTGGAGTCCGGATCAAATAACAGAACAGTCATTCAGGACAGTCAAAGTTCAATTCAAAGTAGAACAAAATAAACATGACAATTGAAAATAAAAGTCTATTTCATTCAGTACTGACAGATTTGACTTACTTCCGAAGAACTAACAAAACCTGCAAAATTTTACTTCCACATCATTGGCTCCATGCCACTCCATGCCAAAGGAATCATGGAAAAAAAATTTCAATGAAAAAAAATTAAAAAAAAATAATTTCATCCATCTAATCAAGAAATTATTTTTCTACATTGAATTATTTACTTTTCTTTCCAAATTTTTAGGTATTTTTAAACATCAAAAAGTAATAATAAAATTTATAACTTTTTAAAGAAAAAAAAATAAAAAAAAATTGATTTTATTTCTCTTTCATTGCGCGAACCAAACAAATGAAGTAATAATACGGAAAGATTCCCTCGATGGGAAATGCGTACCACATTAATGTAGTCCACGGTAGGATGGGTCCCGCTAATCTGATGCCTCGTCAGCACCTATGCAACGGTTACATGAAAATTCGTGGGGGATGGAATAGGTTGAATCGGACAGCATTGTCACGAGATGCGACGTAGACATAACTGGGACCCGCGGTAGAGGAGTGGGTTAGTAAAGGGTCGCGTTCTTTTCAGGTGCACTTATATATCCACGCGGTACGAGATCTGACACGTGGCGTCCTCCGCATGCAGTTTGGTTGGTAGTTGGCGGACGTGGGCGGTTAAAGTCAGTGCTCCAGTTTCCGGCTGCTAACGGTTACTTTTTTCTCGTTCCATTGTCCCCGCAATAGTTTAGGTGGTACGAGCCGACACGTGTAAGTCACTGGGAATAGGAATAGAAATGATTACATTACATTTTTCTCCTCTATTTAAAATTAAGAATGTTCTAGAAACATGAGTCCTATTGGTTGAAATTTTTAGACCGTAAACACATGGGGGCTGGTTTTGTTTCTCATGTCAAGATTAACATGGGGGACAAGTCGTGACATCGATTTCGACTGCACATTGTTGATTTGTCAGGTCTTTTTCTAAAATTGTACATCAGATGGAATAAGAGTCCTTCACTATTTATTTATAGTAGTAGGAAACAAAATGGCGAAGAAAAAAAAACGATAGGTGCTTCGGTGTCCTGAAATGATGTTGCAATTGCACTCTCTATTAAAACTGAACACCAGATGGGGATAGAGTAATAATGTTGTCTTCTATTTCCTCTTATCGAAGAGATGTCCAATGTTAGAAGATATTTTATATTTTTGGACAGCTGAGTTTTGAAGGCATTCCTCTTTTATACAGTTATTATTTCATGTTAATTGACTCCAACCAACCAACCACCCACCACGAATTCAACTCGGTTACGGATGCCCAACCTGAACTCAATACTCTTTAAGGAAGCATTGTAATGTGGAATACTACCTAATCCGGAAATCAAATTTTTTTATAATTAAATTTTCTGAATTTTTTATTCTAATTTTTAGTAAATAAATAAAATTTCGAGAAAAAAAAAATTAAAAAAACTGAATAAATTTAAAAAACTGATAAAAAAAAAACCAAAAACATAAAACATAAAAAAAACGAAATAGATGAAAAAACTGAAAACAAAAACACAAAAAACATTCTCTAAAAAAATGAAAAAAAAAACGTGTGTAAAAAAAATTCTTACAAAAATAAAATGAAAGAGAAAAAAATAAAAACGAAAAAGGACAAAAAAAACAAAAACAAATCTTATAAAATGAAATATTAAAAATGAAAAAAAAAAAATTATAAGGAGTATAGAAAAACAAAAATTATCCTGACAAAAAAAAAAACCCACTCACGTGGTCAAATTGTTTACCGAATCCCACCCTAAATTTGTCAGAGAACAAAAATAAGATTTGTGTATCGAAGGCACCCTAACACATGGCCCTGATGTCTGAAACTGTGTTAAAGACTCATCATGACTTGAAGACGAAAAGAAAAAAACATTCTCGTAAATTTATCCAACTCATATTTATTGATGAAGATTACAAGCAACTTTTAGGTCAGAATGTTTGCTCAAAGAACACAAAAGCTGATAACTCTAGGTTTGGCCTCTCTCTCCGTAAGTCCATATTGAGAGCCTGCAACTTGGTGATCATACCTAAAACTTCAGAGCATGCTTCCGAACAGTGTAGTGTCAGAATTTCTCAATGACAAGCTTCCAGGAATACAGTTAAATTAAATTTATGAATGCCTTCCAAATACTACTAGTAAGTTAAAAGATGAGAATAACCGAAGGAATGTACAAAATGCATCCAACATGAATGACAAAAGGAAAACTAGATCCAGGTCCATTTTCAAACAAGCAACAGGCAGAGATATTAAGGAAGAAATCTTCCAACATGATATCAGAGTCCAAAACTAATTTATTGAATAGATCAACAGACAGAGACACGGACACAAACAGCAACAGATGAATCTTCTTGTTGACTTAGAGGGGACCTGGGAAGTTGCCATTCTCTCTCTGCTCATTCCATCTATCGACCTGATTTCATAAGAATAAAACAGTCAGAAATATCCAAATCATTCAGTAATATTCTGGATATATTCAGCAAGGAACCAAGAATATATCAATAATTTGATACACACACGAGAAATGTCCGTAGATGCACGAGCTCACACGAGCAGAAGAAACAAGACGTTTGTGTTTGAGAGAGAAAATGATGCTCATGCTAGTCAATAAACTACATCTTTGATGATAAAACTGAGATCATGATATACAAATTCAGGCATGCACGTAACTAAAGTTCAGCAGACTTCCAAATAACAAAACTAAATGGCTTTCATCCTATTGGAAATTTGTTCCTTTTCTAGTAACCTAGTGCTAAAATTATATTACTTCTGGGCCCTAACTGTTTTAATTCATAGTTAATTCTGATGACACATCATTCTATAAATAACCCTTTCTTTTCTACCTGAGCATAGCATTTGACTTTTCTGGTGATTGCGAACCATAAATGTTGTACACCATTAGAGCATCATTAGTAAGGCCCATCCCATTTTCTAGATTATAGATTTAGAATTTAGGAGCTCATTTTGTAGAATAGTAAGTCTCGTCCCTAGTCTCAATTTCTATAATTTTGGTCTCATCCCACCCATAGGTGTTAAGTGTTGGGCCTCCCAATTCCTAGATTCTAGATTATAGGAACTCGTTTTTTAGAATAGTAAGTCCCAATTTGGAGCCCAACTTTCTAGATTCTAAATTTTATATTGTTTTTTTCCTACATTAATTTTTTACCACACAATCTTTGGGACCAGATCTCACTTTATCATTTTCTATTATTCTCACACAAATCCAACCCATTCTACATTTACCTTTTTTTTTGGAAATTTTGGGCCCCAAATTGTATGAGAGTCCAAACTACTAATGATGCTCTAACTGTGCAGATTTAAGACAATAAACATGCCCCTCATGTTACAATAGGCCTGGTTTGGGATTGCTGCTGCTTTCCAGAAAGCAGAAAGCAGAAACAGCTTTTGAAAGTAGTCTCCCAATGGCTTTCAAAAGCTGCCCATAATTGAACTAGCTTTTGATAAGCTGCTGAGCTTTTGGGGGCTCTCAGAAAAATAAACAGAACCAGCCATGGTAAGAAATCCCAAACCCAGCCTAATGCCCCCACTTAGTTTCCAACAATTTTCAACATGATGAAGAATATTGTTCGTGGAAAAAATAACAGACTTTCTATCAAACATGGAGTAAATGGTTCTTCCAGACCATTAGTAAAAATAGTCAAAAGACTCAAAAATATAAAGAACATCCTCGACAAAGATAAATTAGGAGATAAGGACACACCCATTCCCCTGGGCAGAGAGATCGATAGAACCGAGCAAATTTCAGACAATCTGCAGACTCCTCACCCTTAGCTGCCAAACACCTGTGTTCAGAATTCATACATTACATGCTGAGTTCAAAAAATTGTTGCAGAAGGTAGCATGAGTCTATGTTTATTGACCATAGCAAAATTTAATATTGAAAGTTTGAAACTTGAACCAATATATATGAGATCAAACAATACTTGTGATACTCAATGTAGCGGGTGAAACAGTGTCTTGTCTGATTAGTTGTAGGGAACCGAAAATCGGCTGGAGCTGTCTTTATCACTATCTCCATCTGACAGAAAATAGGAATAAAAAAACAAGGAAAATGGTTTTGGATTAGTTCCAGTCAGAATAATATAAGGATAGAAATGGAAAGTACTTAAAATTAGTAATGCATTTACTGATATCATAATGAACAAATGTGAACATTGCCACACAATTTACAAGTTACCAAAATCATCGTGAAAAGTGATTCTGAGTTGCTGTCAGAAAGGAAATCTACAAGTCCATCAGCTCAAAAGAAGAAGAAAAAATGAAACTGATTTATAATTTCACTTGTATCCTGCTTTCCATTTAATGTTCTCACTATATAGGTCCCAAGCTCACATAAAGGAGGGGTGTTGGGTTAGCCAACAGCCCCACATAAAACTTTGCCAGATCTCCATGAAATGAATCCTTACAAAAGATATTAGAGAGGACATAGTCCTCAACGAGCAATATGGGAGGGAAAAAAAAATCAGATATCTGACTCCAAAATTCCGGTAAAGGTTCGTGTTCCTCACCACACCAATAACACCTGATAAGATCCGAATTATAGGGCCATTGTATTGGAATAGGGTATCACTGAATCATCACTTGTATGAAACTGATTTGAACAAGCTCCATGTAAACCTTCACTGTTATTATTATCATTTTACTCAACAACATGGCATGAGACTTCATAAAACCACGATCACACCTACCACCAGATAGGCATAGGTTCTAAATGGGTGTTCAATTTTGCACGAATAGAGACGCATGCATATAAAGACACGATAAAGATACACACCATTTTCCCATGTGCGTGCAACATAGTGGGTGTTTAATTGACAAGCAATCTATGAGAAAGTAGCATCTTTAGAGAGTTAATTCTCCTCTGCAGGTAAAAGGATAATATTTCATTTTGCTTATTGGTCAATTGAGTTCATTGACCACTTTGCCCTCAATAATTGTTCCAATTAACCATCTTTCTCCTTCAATGTTATCCTTAGAAACCTCCATTAAAATTTGTCCAACCTCTCTTCATAAAAGCTTACTTATGAAACAACCTCTCTTCCTTGTCCGTCTCTATTCTCTTCTCTCCAACTTCTTTCTCTATTATCTCTCTTTCCTTCTTTCAAAATACCTAAACCCATCATTTTCAATCATATTATCATCACAAGTATGTTGCTTCAGAGATCATACAATATACAAGTATCTAAGTGGAAAATCAAATCGAACACCAATATGAAATCAAGGTTCGAAATATGGTATCGAACCCTCCTTGTGAGTATTGGTATCGCTGGTACAACTAGTATCGACAGTATCGACGATTTAGGATCGGAATATCGGATTTCTTGTTTTCGAAAAGCCAAAAAATAATTGATAATTGGAAAGACAACAAAATTATATATTTAGCCATAATTTTATCACTTATGTTGTTTCTCATTAATTTTAAATGGAGTATTAATCAACATTAATGATTCATCCACTCAAATAGATCATATTGCACATCTAGACAATGCTACGCAGTGTTAACCAAATTAACAAGAATAGCGAAAAAATTAACAAGAACATTTAGCACATTATTTAAGAATTAATCAATAGAATAATCATTAAAAAGTCCATAATATAATTAACTAGGATTATTGACAACTTAATCTCCTTTTATTTATAATATAAAATCTAATACATATCAGAATTTGAACTTTCAACATAATATAATATAACTATAATTAAGTTAGATTAAATAGGAATTTTTTTTATTTTACCTTTTTCGTGCTCTAAGCATTTCTTTGAATTTCTTGTATTTAAAAGCTAACTCTAATCAAATAGAAGTAAAATTATTTCTGATTATATAATATTAATTTTCTTTTTCTTTTTCTTTTCAAATTTTCATCTTTTTAATTTTATTTTTATTTTCATGCTTATTTTTATGGGCTGACTAGTTTGTGATTTATAGAAAAGTGGGCTACTTTTGCTATGACATGTGGCAAGTGGTCAAGCCCACATGTCATTCAATAGGAGTGGGCAGGACATTTTATATGCAATAAATATATTTTTGTTTTTTAAAAGGAAGAGATGGGGACCACTTTGATTAGGGTTTTATTATGTGGTCCCTTTCATATTTTTTTCCTTGGAGGATGTAGGCTACACAAAGAGAAGAAAGGGAAAGAGAAACAAAACAAGAAAAGAAAAAAAAAAGGTAAGGAAAGAGGAAGGCTCAAGTGAGTTTTATATAATCTAAGACATGTCAATACCTTTCATTTTCTCTTCGCCCTCTCTCATGTTTGTTTCCTTTTTTTATTTAAATTTTCCATGGAATAGTGGTTCGAAATCGTTGGTTTCCGCGACTGATACCAGCTAAAACTTGCGCATATCGGCTGAAATTGAACTGATAGCGGAAACTCGACTGATACAAGCCGAAACATTGCTGCCCACTAGCTATACAGACAAGTTTTGGCTGATAGCGAATTTTTGCTTGTTTGATCAGGTACCGTGAATCATCAGACAGTGACGTTACATATCAGACGAATATTTTGAACCTTGGATTAAACGTTACAAAGTCGAATTTGTTTGGAGATGTTACAGTCTTCCCAAATTAACCACCAAAATTATTCTAGATGAGCATACAAATATTGTTGATGTAATGGTTGAAACCCTACCCACAATGATTGAAGAGCCTGATTTTGGTAGAAGATTTTAGGGAGTTTTTTTTTGGAACACAAAGTTCAGAAATAAAAAGAAGAAAAAACGGTTTTGGAAGTTGAATATATATCAAGGGCAAAATCGTCTATTAACAAGCTTAACCCTTGGGTTAGGTTAACATAATCCCAATGGAAAATGGAACGGAAACAGAGAGGGACCCATAACTTGATTTTCTGTTGATTTGGGGGATTTATCAACAATTCATGAGATTTGAGAGATTTTATTAAAAATACACTATATTTGAGGGACTTTTATGCAAAAAAAAAAATACTAAAATAGTAATAAAATAAAAAATAAAAATAGTAACACTACATTGTCTTCATGTACCATACAGGAAGTTTAGACTGTTGATGCATGTTTGGAGCAGATGACATGAGCCTAACTAGATTATCATAGCCTCCACATAAAGACCTGATCTTGATGAGATCTTCACGAGAAATCACGTCCTTCAGGAACAGACATCAATAAATCCACAAAATCACAGTCCTGAAGTGTTAGCTGCTACCTTGTCAGACTGACACAAACTATGATGCATACACCAACACAGTAAGGATACGAGATATAGCCAACTTAAGGATATGGACACGAGATTGAGACAGTAAAAATGCGGATGTTTGTATGTGTGCCTTTAGTTATAAAGTATTGTTCCCTTATTTAAATCTATCCACACGATGGATAATCGTAATAAAGGCAGTACACCAAATTAAGACATTAACAAATAGACCTCAAGAATTTTCTTCTGGTTAAAAATATATCCTAGTAGTTAACCTTCCACTGCTTCTCATGTTTAGAAAACTCAAAGTCTATCATAACAATGATACTGTTCAAAACTACTGTATCCAACCTTATACACACATCAGGCAAGTATCACCTTGGATATGTGTTGGCCTCTTCGGCATGGATAGTCCTCTAAAGACATGTCACTGCAAGTGGTCTCCAGTCCTAATTTTCAGGATAGTAATGTAACTGCAACAGGTTTGCAGATATACTGACAGCTGAGTAAATATATCCAATATATGTATGCAACGGTTGGTTAAGTTTTGAGCATCTAGGTTGCATAGACACAGATACAAACGCGATACGGATACAGATTACATCATTTTCTCAACTTTTGGGATACATGTACGGCATGGATACAATTATACACACACACACACATACTTTGGGTAGGAACAAAGCCGGCCCAGGGGTGAGCCTGACAAGCCCCTGGGCTTGGGCAACCCCCCGGACCTGGTCAACCACCTGGGCTTAGGGTAATCCTTCTCAAAAAAAAAAAAAAAAATCCTTCATCCACATCGGCTCTGGACCTATTCCAATTTCTATATTCCCAGACGGCCGCACCTCTCCGCCAAATCGCCAGAAGTCCAATTTCTACCTTTCTTTTATCTGTCCTCATGCACTCGGAAGAAGCAAAGAAATCAATATATTCAGTCTAAAAAAAATATTACTTTGCTTTCGAATGCATAGTGTCTAAGGAGCTGTCGTACAAAATCAAAAGTAGGCCTTCTTTGGCGAAAGTCCAGTGGGTTCTTCCAGCTTCATACTTGAATGTTAAGAACAAAGATTATGGATGTTGGTGATAAAGTATTTCATTTTTAAATATTACGATTTTTTGACAAGTGAGTTGTTAGATGCTAAATTTTTTTATTGTTTTCTTCCACTGATATCTTAGCACTATTAGGCTTTTTTGTATTACATGATACTTCACTGGAACACAATATTGGCAAATCTAGCTTGTCTTGCTTATCATAACACAATATTGATAAAATGTATTATTATTTTAATAAAGTTTAAGGGCAACCAAAATTATTTTCGGCTAGGGCAACCCAATCCGCTGGGCCGGCCCTGGGTAGGAACTAGGTTCTAAAATGTTCTAGAAATGATCCAGTGCAAAGAATATTACTCTTATATCTTAAGTATGTTTTGCATGACGACAAATATGTCAAAATTACATTCAATTATTTTTTGAGTCTCTTTGAGCCTAGACATGGGTGAGCCATATCCGACAAGAATGTCAAAGAAGTATCCTACCCAATATGTGTAGGATACGAATATGGCACAGATACGGTCCTCCTAAGGAGTACCTGTGCAACATAGTTGAGCATATGGTTCTGATGAAGGGATAGCAATGGCCCAAAAATATCGCACCAGTAGAGAACTAAAAGTGGCAAAACCAGCTAATATCAAGAGAGAGGGCTTTGGGTTTTGCATGCTAGAATAAGGGATTTCTTAAAGGCTATGAAAATATTGTTACTGCTCTCACTATTCAACAAGAGAGCGCGGTATTATTAAATGAAACAAAGACTATTAACAAGCACAAGTTGGTAGTTTCCAGCATGCTAATGCTAGAAATGCCCAGTTTGAACCTTTGTGCTAGAGTTGATGTCAGGATAGTGGAACAAAAACAACGATAGTCCAGAATCCATAGACAAATTTGATAATCAAGAATAATGATATATTGTCCAGTACTCAGGACTCTCAAGAGGACTAGAAAACTTGTTTACCAGCAAAGAAAGGAAAGGGTGTTACAAGTGCTTGAACAAATGCAAGAGCTGCGCTGAAGGAAAATAGTAATCATGTCTCCTGTTGGTTCCTTGCAAGCATTGCCAATTCCAGAAAAGGTTTAGGAAGAGCATACTTATGGATTTTAAAGATTGTTTCCATAAGAGTTCTGACAAAAAAATTATCTTGTTGCAGGGTTAGGTAAATATGCCTATATGGACTCTCTCACACACCCCAATGCATGTCTTTATTGAAATGAACTTTACGGAATGCCTTAAGGCATTGCACATTCACAATTTCAAAACCTTAGTGTAATTTCTAAATGAATAAGGCATGTTTCCAACGGCGGGGTATCACTCTAATCATAGCTTAAAACATTTGTGGGTGGGTTTCCAAACTGTTGCCATAACAAATATTGACCTGCTGGCCATTTCAAACCACATCTGTGGTAATTGGTATCATGAAATGAAGCAAAGGCATGGTAACATGAAATGAAGGAAAGGTTATCAACAAGCATAGGTTGGCAGTTTACAGCAAGCTAATGCTATAAATGTTCAGTTTGATACAGGAGCAAGACAATGTTAATCCAAAATCCTGAATCCAGATACAAATTTGATAATGTAAAATAGTGGAAAAAGAACAACATTAATCCAGAACCATGAGACAAATATGATCATTTGAAATAATGATATAATTGTTGGATATGGCTCGTGTTCAACTACGGAGTTCTATGGGTGTTGTCCAACTGATAGGAGAAGCTTGGAAGGAGTCAAAGCAGCATATGGGGCAAGAAACAATCATATTGTATGCAAGCGGCATACCGACAGCAATCATATTGTATGCAAGCGGCATACCGCCTATATACCGCCGTATGTCACAGAATGCATAATCGGGCTAGTAGAATTGGGGCACATATAGTGCTCTTATCTAGTATACCAGTGGTATACCGTTGGGTCGGGACTGGCTGCAAATTGGTGCGTGGTTTAAAATTAAAGTGTTGCTTTATATGGTTCGGATTGGCTCGTGCTTTGGAAAGGGGTTTTTTTTTTTTTTTTTTTTTTTTTTTGGGGGGGGGGGGGGGGGGGGGGGGGGGGGTCCTATAAAATGATCTCCTCGTCCTAGGACTGTTTGGCTAGTTGTTTGGATTCTTGAGAACTTGAGAGTGTTCTTGAGATAAAGTGGTTTCTTAGGATTTACTAAGAGACCATTAAGGGAGTCTTCGAAAGGAAGTAGATGAGAGCTCGTTGGAGATCTTGCAAGGAGAGGATTTCGCATTACGATATTGTGTGTATAATCCTTGTAAGATTTCTCTTATTGATTCAATAAAGTTATTTCTCCATTGCCCCGTGGAGTAGGTCAAGCTTGATCAAGCCACCTTAATTATTACGTATTTTTGTGTATTACTACTTCAATTATTTGTGCCTTGTTATTTACTCATCTTCATTAAGGTTATTGTTGTCATTTGTGTCGCTTCCACGTGTGCACATATTCACAACAATATTGGCCACATTGGTACTCAGGACTCTCAAGAGGACTAGAAGCCTCAGGACTCTCAAGAGGACTAGAAGCCTTAGTTGCCGACAAGGGAAGGAAGGGGCGTTACAAGTGCATGAACAAATGCAAGAGCTATGCCGGAGGAACATAATAATCATGTCTCCTGTTGGTTCTTTGCAAGCACTGGTAATTCACGAAAAGGTTTAGGAAGATCATACCTATGGATTCTAACGATTGTTTTCGCATGAGATCTTACAAACTATTTATCTTGTTCTAGGGTTGAGTAAGTATGCCTATCTGGACTATCTCACAAACCCCTATACTTCTAAAACAAGTATTTATGAAGTAAACTTCATGGCATGCCTTAAGGCATTGGACATTCACAATTTCAAAACCATAGTCTAATTCTAAATGAATAAGGCCTGATTCCAATGGCAGGGTATTACTCGAATGGTTAGCTTACAACTTTTGTGGGTGAGTTTCCAAACTGTTGCCAGAACAAATATAGACATGCTGGCCATCTCAAACCATGGGAAAAAGAACCATGCATTTTAAACCCAAGGGCAAGTACTCCATAGAAATGTGTTTCGAGTGTGTAAGGATGCATTTCAGGCAAGGTTGTAAAAATCGCTAGCCGGCCGCTAGTCGGTCGCTAGTCGGTTGGCGGGAACTAGGGATTAATCGGACTAATCGGGAACTAGTCGGATTAGTCGATTTTGAATTATATATATATATATATATATATATATATATATATATATATATATATATATGCAATAAAAAAATATAATTATGCAATATATATCATATGTCATCAAAATATTAACTTAAGTACCCAAACTCCAAAGTCTTGTACATAATCAAAATTTCACAAAAAGAAAAGGAGATAGATTAAAGTGCTCAATTATCAAAGATATCATCGTGCTCATCCACTAATGGCACATCTCTTTCTTCATCGGACTCAAAGTCATCATCTTCATCATCTTCTTCGGCCTCCGAGATAAACTCTTCCTCGTCAAGTTCTCTCGTGATCCTAGAGCTCCTCCTAGGTTCAAGTAGTTCATTTGGTCCCACCGCTTGGTCAAGTATCTCCCATGTAGCTCCAGTGACGGGATCAACATAACTCTCATCATTCATCCCATCAACTAACCAATGTTGAGCATGAGTACAATCATCTGTTTGAAGAATATCTTTATCATCATTTACTCTTTTTTTCTTATTGTGAATTTTGGAGTTGAATTGGACATACACCAACTTGTTCAATCTTTCTGAATCAAGTATATTTCTCTTTTTTGTATGCACCTACAATATTTATATAGAATATTCTAATTAGTTAGATGAAGAATATCAAAAACAACATGTCAAAAAATAAAATAAAAGTGGCATAACCTTTCAAAAGTACTCCAATTCCTCTCACAATCTGATGAACTTGTGGTCAAGGAGAGGATTCTAATTGCCATCTTCTTCAAGTTTGATTTATTGCCACCATAATTACTCCACCACCCGGCTAGCATTTATTATCATACAAAAAACATGTGGATAAGTACTTAGTCAATGAAGTAAAGTAATCAAGTGAGTTTAGGAGTCAAGACTTACCGGGATTAAATTCATTGACACCTTTAGTTTGATAGGAAAGTTCCGCTTGTTTTCTTCCAAACATTCTCATCAAATTCTTGTACATGATTAATTCTTCATCACTCACTTTCACTTGAGTGTTCAAGTCATCAGGAAAGAATTTCTCCACACAATCGAGAATAGCTTCCATACAAGCTACGTCATCTCCGATCTCCACCCTATTCTTTGCAAAATAGTATGGATTAAGAAAATATCCCGCCAAGTGCAAATTGAAATCAAGTCTACCCTTGGATCTAGTTTCGACAATGTCAAGTATCGGTTTATAATTCTTTTCAAGTCCACTATAGACTTCCTCCTTGATCTCTTTTTTTGCCACTTCGAGTTCTCCATACAACCATAGCATAGATGGCCTATCACTATCAACAAGGCGGAGGACTTTCACTAATGATCGGAAAACAATCAAGTATGAGTTCACCGACTTCCAAAAAGATATGCTAACAACGGTTGCATATGCCACTTTTTCCTTCACACTTTTGGAATGTGAATTCCGAGCCCATTCTTCGGAAGCAAACATATGCCTTAGTTGTTCTTTCTTCTCCACCAAACTTTGCAAAGTAAGGTAATTATTTGCAAATCTTGTGACTCCCGGTCGTACAATGTTATGCTTCTTTGTCAACTTTCTCACCATACTCAAGGTTGAGTGATGAGAATATATGAAGATAGTTACGGCCCTTGCCTTATCAATTGTACTCTTGAACCTTGAAAGTTTACCAATTAAATAAGTAATGAAGCAAATCAAGTAATTAAATAATGAACTAAGAGTTTATGAGACGAGACTTACCTTAGAAGTTTACCAATCACCTCAAGCATAAGGTTCACCGTAAGTCCAAAATAAATTAAGCCTTTTGGTAGCCATCAAAGTCGTCGCTGCCATGTTGTTTGAAGCATTATCTGTCACAACTTGCACCACCTTCTCTTGTCCTACATCGTCGATATATTTATCGACATACTCAAATATGTAGGACCCCATATGAGATGCATCGGAATCTTCTCTTGAAGAAATGAAAGATATCCCTTCTCTACAATGAGCACACAAGTTCATAATGCTTCTCCTTTTGCGGTCGGTCCAAGCATCGGTTATAATGGAACAACCGAATATAGCCCACTCTTTTTCATGCTTTTTTAGAGAGTTCTCAACTCTCGACACCTCTGCATTCAAATATGGATCACTCAACCGATATCGACTTGGCGTAGGTAATCCTGGACCAAACTGTCCAATAGCCTCAGTCATTAGCTTGAAACTATCATTTTGAATAGCGTTGAAAGGAATGCCACTCTCAATGACCCACCGTGCTATGTATTATTGTGTATCCATCACCTTCTTGTCCATCAACATCGTCAAATTAGCTTGCTTTGTAAACATTGTGGGTTCTTTATTTTTTTTCTGGGTTGATCTCCACAAATCTATCCATAGTAGACCTTTTCGGTCTCGTTACTTCCATGTCGGCATCCATTTTTATAGCATCATGTGATGTCGAAACTTCTTTTCTAAGTTCCGTCTCTTCGTTTTGCTTTTGTCTTCTTCTTCTTAGCACCATCAAGTGCCTCTACACATGTTTGTATTGCTTCTTTAGTGGCTTTATTGCAAGCTTTCACATTTCCGGAATGACCAGCTACATGACATATGAGCCGGTAGATGCCTCCGGACACAATCTTCGAACAAACTTGCATTGAACTCGTCTAATGCATGCACATCCACAAGTTCACCATAATTTCATCCAACGTCACCGGATGCACGTTTGAGAGCATTTTGGATGTTCAAATCATTTTACATTTCACCAACATTGAAATTGGAAGCGGCCGACGAAGTAGTCATATCTATAAAACAATTGAATCATATAAATATCAATAACAAGTAAAAAAAACCCAAAAAAACATTTTATATATATATATATATATATATATATATATATATATATATATATATATATATATGCACTGTCAGGAAAAAAAGATTAATGCACTATTAGCATATAAAGTGCTACTGCTGCCATGAACATTCACTGTGTCGTCTATATTGTTGTTCATGTTCACTGTGTCAGTAAAAAAAATTTTAAAAAAATAATGTATCTATATTAAATTAGTGTTCACTTCACAACAACAACAAAAAGTGTTGTTGCTGTTCATGTTCACTGTTATTCATGTTGCATGAGCATACGTGTGTGGTGGTGAGGGGAGGGGATTTAAGAAGTGTTGTTGCTGTCGGTGTTCACTTTAAAAAAGAAAGAAAAGGAAAGCCAACAATGCAAAGCCAAAAAATGCAAAGCAAAAAAATGAGTGCACTGTGCAGGAGCATACGTGTGTGGTGGGGGGGATTTAAGTGCTGCTGCTGCTCTCAATGTTTACTAAACCGAAAAAAAAAGGAGAAGAAGAAGCAAAGGAAGAAGATGAAGAAGAAGAAGCAAGAAATATCTGGCGCTGCTACGGTCGGGACTCGGCTCGGCGGCTGACGACGGCAATGGCGCTGAGGTCGGCAGGGAACGGTGACGCAGAGGTAAGCGTCTCTTCTTCTTCGAACTCTTCTTCTTTTTCCTCCTTTTTTTTGGAACAGCTGTTGTTGGCTGCTGCTGTAAGAACATGTTAGATTTTGAACCCAATTTGGGTACAAGTCGGGTTTCCTCTTTCAACCCGTTTTTTTTCTTGTTGTTCTGCTGCATAGTCGGCCGACTAGTGCCGGCTAGCCGCCTATGGCCGACTAGTCGGCCGACTAGGCCGACGTCTTGCGTTGTCCGATTTCTTGGACGACCAGCAGCAAAGTCAAGTCGGCGGCGGCCGACTGCCGACTAGTCGCCGACTAGTCGGCCGTCCAGACCGTTTTTTGCAACATTGATTTCAGGAAACTTGCGGAATATAACTCACATTCAAGGGGATCTTAAAGATGGTTGGAATCTATTTGGGGTGTTTTTTAAGCTTAGTAAAAAGCAAGGCAATTTCATAATGGACTCAATATTGATTTACACAACGCTGTAAAAGAAGGAATCAGCTACTAGGCGGCTAAAAGGGACCTACTCCTAGTTATCTAGGCAGCATTGAAGTGCATAGCGAAGAACCCTTAAACACTTGCAGGCTATCTATCAGAGTATGCGAAAGTGCAGGTGCAAAAAGATTGATGCCCACATTGCTATTCCCCAATGAAAATTTTAGAGATGGATATAAATAGAATGAAGAAATGCTCTAAGAATTGGAGATAGTCCTTATTAGGGGAAAGGGTTTGTAAAGTGCCTTAGGCCTCGTCTGGGACCATGGTTCGTAAAAGAAAAGTGAAGCACAGTGGAGATAGGCCTCATAACTCCATATAACTCAACTATGGTCCATTGGAAGGGTTTTCGGAGCTAGATGAAACTCCATTTCTAACTCCAAAATACCCTCCAAACTGGGGTGATCGAACTCCAATCTGAGTGGTTTTTTGGGTCAAACTCCATTTTCTTCTCGTTCTTTTTTTTATTTTTACAAAACTCGAGTACTAATTCGAAACTCCCAAAAGTTCCCCCATCTAAAATATAACCACACTTTTCTCTATGGAGTTTCATCATTGAAACCCAGTTTTGAAAAGTCCAAAATAAACACCTAACTCCATTTTAGATGATCTTGTTCTAAAACTAGGCTTAGGAGATCCCACACTTACCCAATTTGCAACAAGCTGTGTTGCACGGACATGAAACGTATTCAATAATACATGGACAGACAGACACGATGCCTATATTGGGGTAGCCTAGTGTGATTTGGAGTGTCCATGATGTGTCCGTGCTTCCTAGACACCTAGCTATCTATGATTTTCAGCCGAAGAAACAGCGAGATGCCGTTTCCCGAATCCATATTGGTTTCGGGCAAAGATACGGGTTTTAGATTGTCGACAAGAGCAAATCAGGGTCTCAGACAATTCCATTATTCTAACCTTCTATTGAAAGCCCAATGGAGATTCCTTTCAAAAAAAACCCTAGGGTTTTCTTCATTCTCGGGTCCGAGAATCTTCAAAACCATAAAATTCATGGTTTCGATTGTGAATCGATTCATTTGCAATCATTAACCCCAAAAACAAATTTTATATCATTTTGATTGAAATATTTCCATAATTAGAACATTTGAGATGCAATTGAGTGGAAAATAGAGTGGACGATGAAATAAGGGTTAGAAAAAAGGAAGAGCAACTTTACCTCCGCCATTCTATCGAAGAAAAGCTCTCGGAATATGAATGGGACCGCTGATTGGAGTGGGTGGTACTTATAAAATGGGGGTACGGATTAGTATATGTTATATTTGAGTATTTAACCCCCAAAAGAATTTGAGTATATGTTTTATTTGAGTATTTCAGTGTTTTATAAAATGGCGGAAATATAAAGAAGAATATGATTTTGGAACATCAAATTAGTCTCTGCATTTTAGTAGGGCCATCGACAAAGGCCCAACAAGGGACATAACATAAAATGATGTCATATTTCAATATCCAAAATATGCTTAAAATGTTAAGGTACATTACAACTTAAGTATATAAAAAAATGGCCTCTTCCTCTTCCTCTTCCTCTTCCTTTCCAAATTTCTAAACCTTAAATCTTTTTTCTTTTTCATTTTTTCATGGTTTCCTAGTACATAGCCGTTGTAGAATCATAGAATTTCAAGCGCATCTACAGACCAGAATTCCTATGCGCCTAACGTTACATGCGCCAGGGAGCTCAAACGAAGTACTTGGCACAGCAAGACAGCAAAAGTATAGATATCAAAAGGATTTTTTATTTTCATATAAAAGTCTATTACATGTCTAAAAAAGGCTTTACAAAGGAGAATTTCTACAAAAAAGAAAAATCCTAAGACTACAGCCAAGCGCAGCAAACTGCCATGCGCCTCCCGCCAAGCGCATCATCAGTCAGGCGCATCACTTCAGCGTCTCAGTCAGGGAATATATTTCAGCGGCTCAGTCAGGCGTATCTATTTCAGCGTCTCAATTATGCGCATCATAAAGTCTCAGCATATGCGCTCTACTTCGACCCGATCAAGTGCTTCGACTAATGAAGCATTTATTGAGCAGAACTAGGGTGGGCGATCAACCCCACTCTAGCTGGAGGAAGAGCTCTCCAAAGTCCAAGGAAGAGGAGAGCACCGCAATTTCAATCTGCGGCTAAAGGAGCAGCTTTCCACACAACCAGAGTGGGCAACACCCCACTCTAGCAGGAGAAAGAGCTCTCCAAATCCCAAGAAAGATGGGAGCACCACAATTCCGATCTGCGGCTCTTCCGAAATAACGGAGACGAGACTCGAACATCCCGATCTTTGGATGCAACAGGCACCTTCCGCCTGCCTCAGAAGCCCTCGATTCCGACTTTTGGATGTAACAGTCACCTTCAAGTGCATGAATGAAGACAAATCGTCGCATCTTCACCCTCGGGAGCATCTTGTCAACAGAATGTGCTCGAGCAAATAAGTTCATTCGAAAAGACGTGAGAGAACGAGAAGCAAATCTCTACTTGCTGCTATTTATAGGTCGGGCAAATCAAACCCATGCGCCAAGTGGCGGGCCCTCCGAATTTCGTTCAATGAATTTGCATTTATGGTGATGAACCTGACGCTTCAAATTCGGCCAAGTCAAAACGGTTATTTAAAGCACTCGAGGAACGCAACAGTCGGATCAATAAGACGCGTCATGCAAATGGATGCGCCGCTCACATACCGCGCATTGTACAAACGTGCCCGTCGGTACCAAGCGCCCTGTATGGATACGCCCAACAAAGTACAGATCCATGCGTCCTAGTCAACATGGACCCATGCGCCCAGTGGAACGCAGATCAATGCGCCCACTCAACAGCCCATCACCCGTCAAAGATCATTAAATGGTGAAGTCCTGACACGACAGCAGCCATGCCTCGATAACAGAGCAGCAACAGCTTTTACATAAAACGAAGCGTCGTTGACGTCAGCGTCATCATTAATCTCTTTCGGCGGTTACAAGCCATGTGGCCGCCCAGCCATTCGCATGCGTCTCTGCAGCCATGCGTCCAAACCTCTGCATGCGCTTCAAGAGCCATGCGTCTCTGACCTTCCTCTGATCCCTAAAAACATAAGTCAGGTCGCTACTGAAGCTTCGCATGTGCCTCAAAAGCTGTGCGTCCAGACTGATTTGTAACTCCTGAAAGTTGCGAGCCAAAGTCTTTTCATGCGCCCAATCCCAGGCGCATCCTATCAGATTACTCTCCACCAAATCCGAGATCTTTAAGCTACGGATACGCGTCACGTGTCCTTTGACTCAATTCAGCCTATGAAGGGGTGCTAATCACCCAAAATCTCAGCAATAGAAAGATCCTCTCCTCTGCTACGTGCCAGTCCACAAAAGCAGCATGAAGAATTCAACCCACAAATGATGGTGCATCGTCCATGCACCTCCCGTAGCTTCAACCACGTGGCATCCCCATGTACAGGCGCATCCTATATATGCGCGCATAAGCAGCCCAACCTGCTGCTTATAAATAGAGGGATCATTTCCTTCTTCCATATACACCTACGGACATAGACCTACATACACACAGTGAGAGAGACAGATATAGACACTCAACGTCTTCTTCCTCTCCGCAAGCTCCAGCACCCAGAGCAACTCAGACCTTCAGAGAACCGAGAACCGTCGTCAGATCGTCAACGGAGTCAACGCATCACCACTCGCTCCATCGATGTAGGGACCCAGATAAATAAAAGTGTACTCCTAGTACTACATCTAAGTTCTATATTGTAACACTTTTCTGTTTGTAATTAAAATTGTAATCAAAAGATTTTAATGACAAACAAGCTGGCGACTCTGCTGGGGACCTCTTTCTCCTCCGTCGAGAAAGCTGTGTCGCAATCTGACGACGTGAAGGTCGGCTCCTTCCACAAGACACTGGTCGTACGCCGCAATCAACAGGCGTATGAGGAGTTCATCTCTGAAGGCAGTGCAAGTCCTTCGAAGCGGCTGCCGAATCCGAAGAAGACTCATCAAGCCTGGGTGCGCAAGGTCGATGCTTCTGGCACCACCACCGAATGAGATGCGCCGATACAACCTACCCTTCATGCTGACGTCCTCAGCAGCCAAGATGCGCCCACCAGTACAGTGCATCTCTCGGAGAAGCGTGGGGCTGACCACATTCCCCAACCATCTTCCTCTCAGACGAGGAAGATGCGTCGACGGAGCAAGGGCGCAACCAACGCCCTGTGCATTACCTCTAATGTGCCACAAAAGGCATCTGTCTTTGACAGACTCACTCACTGTCGTGGCAAGGAGAATTTAGACTCTGAGTACTATGCGCCCCAGCGGGCTGGTACAAAAAAGTCCAAGGCAGCACGGGCCATGCGCCTCGAACGTGCTATGCCAGCAGTAAGCCAGAGGCATGTGCTCACAATCATGCGCGCTGCCAATGGTAAACTGTACAAGGTTGACTCGGGTGCTTCTGTGCCAGAAACGAGCCGACCTTCAAAGTCCTTATCACACTTGGGCGCATCTGCTGCGTTCGCAACCAAGTCGTACAAGGCAAACCCAGTGGTCTTGAACCCCCGTGCATACATTGGTTGTGTGGCTGAGGCTGGTTCTCGTCACTCTTAATGTTGCTCCCCCGCATTGATCTGGGCGCATCTTTTGCGTCGGATCAGGGGATGCAACATTCACTTGACCACCCCGGCGCTTGGCCTTGCCATGCGCTTGATGGGAGTATGAAGGTGGCACTCTCCTCCAATAATCTGTGTAACGTGATCACTCACAAACGTCGATCAAGAGAGTCGACTGACAAGCACAATACGCCCCTCACAGGACACGCTTGTGCTGTAGTCACCATCAACTGTTGTTGCAAGACAGCAGTCCCACCAATGCAGTATGTGTTTCAGCGGCTGCAATCATCAACACCTCTCCTTTGTTGGGACAGAAAGACATATCATTATTGTGAATGGGCAAGGCTTCACTTTCTAATTCTTCCACGCTTAATAAGAATCTACTAAAAAAAAGAATGCATGTTTACAGTAAGAATAAGTTCGTAATCAGTAAGAATGTTATTTTATGACTTTGTATGTTCCAATAAGATAATTTGTATGCTTGCATGATGAAAGAAACTTGCTATGCTTACTAAGGGAAAGAAATGTTGCCATGCTTATGTAGCAAGAATAATCACATGTTTCCTTTATCATATGTTGCAAAGATAGAACTATATGGAATAATTTGTAATGATTGAATGAAATGATATGAAATATAAAGAGAAAGAAAGGAGGTATCGGCTCCGTGGCTTGATAGTAAAAGATAATAGATGGAAATATCAATTGTTAAATAGTTGTTGCATTGTAGAGTGTTATCTCCTAGAAGATGCATGTCATGCATTCGTCTGGACGAGCATAGGATACCTCGAGGCTTATACATCCTCGCGATCAGGGAGGTGTCATGTCTATAATGAGATGAGCATGTACGTCCCAACTACTAATAGTCATATCAATTTGTGAAGAGATGAACCGTGTGTCACAGCTGCTAGTATGTGCGTATATTGGTGAAGAGCTGAAACGTGAGTCACAGTTGCTAGTATGAGTGTATGCCAGTGAAGAGTTGAACCGTGTGTCATAGCTGCTAATATGTGCATATATTAGTACAAAGCTGAACCGTGAGTCATAGCTGCTAGTCATGGAAAGTCGTATACGGACCATCATGTAGATAGGTCACATGCTTATCATAAATTGCTCTTATGATAGAATTTGATTCAAATATAATGATGTTGTCTTTATTGTATGTTACTTAAAGAAAGAATATGGTTTAAGAAATATGTTGCACATGTCTTGTTGAAAGGAATAAATATCGTGCTTGAATTGTCGAATGAATAAAAGAGATAAAAAAATATACTTTAAAAAAATTCAAAAGGAAATCAGAACTCTTGAATTGTATATGCCATGAAATGAGCGTAGGTAAAAGTAGAAAGAACATTGTTAAAAACTATGTTTTCTCACTAAATTACTTAGTGATTGCCTCAAGGAGTATTACTTTTGTTCATTTACCAGTGCATTCCCTAACGTGATGACCCTCCACCAGTTTGTCTGTATGTATAGGATGTCGTAGATGGTTCGAGGTGATGACAGATCCTCATCCTTGGGAGCTAGAGATCAGAAAACCCATGACTGTTTGTATAAAGAGAAGTATTGTACGAAATAAAGTAATTGTAATTATGTCCAGTTCAGAGATAAAATGTATGGAACCGAGTTATCGTAATCATTTTCAATTTTAAAAGATGCAAGTCAAGTTGGCATGTATCTGTTGGCTACTAAAAGCCTTTGTAATCGATGCAATTATCAATAAAAAAATACATTTTTTCTTATCATATTGTGTTCGTTTCTGCAACATAGTTCCGCTGCATTTTTGTTGATGCAGTCTATCTTGTATTGTGCAAGTATGTGTTTTGTACAAACGCAACTTATGCTTGTATGACATTACACCTATTGGCGACCTTATGATCCTCCGGGATCGAGACGTGACAGAATGGTATCAGAGCAATTTAATCCTTTGACTTTCCACCGATTCGTTTGGTAACAATTATATTTTGGTAAGTATTGTATTTTTTTTAATCCTCCTCTCACTCAAAACCACCTATCCAAGTAAGAGTTATTAAATATATCCACTTAACTCCCCGTAAAATACAGACAAGCTTATATGTATTGACCCTACCACCCCCTCCATTTAATTTTCCTTTACTTAACTGTAGTGTCCCGTCCCGCAAAGTCAATCGAAGGAATCGAAATGCCGACGGCATTCGGACTTGGCCTTACAACGGCGACTCGAAGACATTGCTCAGGTGGGGTAGTTTCGGTGAACTTGCCGCATCTTTGCCTTCACATAATAAATTGTATGTTTTCAACTTGCACAAGTAGGCTCGATAATAAAAGAGACGAATCCACATAGCTAAAGGGAATTATCCCGACGGATCGAATCGAGTTTAGAACATGGAAAACGTCCCACTGTCTGATTAGAGTTGGTGCTCAGCGTGCTTTGAAAATGACACTCGATCCTTCTTCCCGCGGCTTGGGAGAAGGAAAAGTTGGTATTCGACACAAACGAGAAGCTAGCATAAGTCATAGGCGTCGCCCGCATAAATGCTCGATAAAGCATGCACGTTTCCACTGCGCAAGGCTTGGCATAGCCTTGGCTCGTCCCTCGGATTAAGTTGTAGGCTTGAGTAAGTTAGGCAAAGTTATGCCGATCGACCTAAGTCATTCCAAGTGTCGTCCCGTTCTTTCTGCGGTTGTCAAGTCAAATAGTCCCACGATCTCAAGGATCGTCATGTAACATATGACTTGGGTGATAGCGTCGCGTAGGACGTAAGTCAGTTAAAGACACGAGCCACGGTTGGCACGATGTAAAGTTAGCCACGGTCTATGGCACTTAAGGAACATGTTTTGTTCAAGTTAAGTTGGAAGGCTATGTAGTAGTCGCTCCCTCGAGTTCAAAGAAGTTCGAGGCGGTCCCTCGGTTGGGAGTCTCGCGTTCCTATCCACGTTAAGATGTTCGAGGCGGTCCCTCGGTTGGGAGTTTCGCGTTCCTATGCACGTTAAGATGTTCGAGGCGGTCCCTCGGTCGGGACTCTCGCGTTCCTATCCACGTTAAGATGTTCGAGGCGGTCCCTCGGTTGGGAGTCTCGCGGTCCCGATGCACGTAATACAAAGGGTGGTTCAGAGTACGAGTTACTAAGTATAGTTCCAGTCATACCAACAAATTAGGCCATGCATTTACGTGAGTCTAGATGTCTCGTAGGTGCATGTAACACCCAGTTTTCCAAATAAGGGTAATTTTGAAATTTTTGTATTTAATTGAATTAATAAATATTATTTGGATTTTTATTGTATTATTAAGAATGGTGTGATTAAAATATTATTTAATTGATTGTCATGTATTATGATTAGCCTAACTTGGTTTGGACCCAACCTAGATTAGTCATAGATAGTCCCAGCTAACCATTTTAGTGATTATTAGTATTAATTACATTATTATAATTAATATGATTTTTAGTGATTTTTGGTGATTTTTAGTAGAATTGATTTTGACCCTATAGAGACTTTGACTTAAGTTGACCTTGTAGACTAACCTAGTGGCTAACCTAGGTCTTGACTAAGAGATTAGGATTTGAGAACCTAAGTTGACTTAAGTTCTTGAGGATGAACTCATTGGGATTAATTTGGTGAAATTAGGAGTTAGTTTGATATGGAAATGGCTTGTGAAGTCACAAGTCATTTTATGACTAGTAGGCTTAATGGCCCATAGCCCACACCCATTGAACCAAGCCCTAACCCTAGAAATTCTGAATAGACTCTTTGGTCAGCCCCTCCCCTATTTATATGATCTCAAAACTAGGGTTACCTCTTTAGGAAACTTGCCATTTGGAAGAGGTGAGTCCCCAACTTTGTAAATCCTTAGAAAATCCATTTCTTCTCCAAATTCCTTCAAACAAATTGCAATAGGCTCTAAATCTTGTGTTCTTGCTGTTACTATGGAGTATTTTCAGGGAACACGCAATTTGAGGAAGTTTAGTGGCTTGTGGAGCTCTTCCCATTTGGGGATTTGACCCATTGTTTACCAATAGGTATAATCTTGTATACTCCATATAAATTCTGTTAAAAATCATTTCTAGGTTGCCCTAACCCTAGCCTAACTGTAGGAATAGGGTTTCCCAAATTTTCGTGTCGTTTCGTGTCCATTCTGGACACGTATCAGTGGTTACTGCTAGGTGTTTGATGAAATGCCCCAATGGGCATTTCGTGTGTGTTTTGGAATTGTGTTTGAATAGGATTTTAGATTTTGGGCTCGCTTACACGTTTCTGAAGTTTGTGTCGAGTTTTTGTGTCGTGTCGAGTCGTGTCGGGCACGTGTACACGCTGTTGTGCACACGCGCGCGCAGGCACTGTCTATGCCCTGCACTTCGGGGGACACAGCGCCTAGGATATGCCACCTCGACATGCGAGACTCGACGTGTAGCTAGGTGCTGACACTGACACGGGGCTTTCCAATTTTTAGAGCCCTACGTGTCGTGTCGGACACGCACGAGCGTGCGCACGGGTTTCGCACTGTTTCAGTGGCTGTCGTTTTTAGCCACTGATACGCGTGTCCCGTGTCTTGCACACGCAACGTGGACACGTGTCAGGGTGTCCTATCCCTAGCCCTACACTAGGTTAACCCTGGAACACAACTACGTGGGTTGTGTCATGTCGTGTCGTACACACGATCGACATGAACACGTGCACGACGAGTGGACTGACTGTGCACTGTTTGTGTTTTGATTTGTACTGGACACGTTGTGTCCACTTTTGTGGACATAAACACCTCACACAGCATGTGCACGATGTGTTTATATGTTACCAACCTTTACTTTGCTATTTTAATTTGATTTTATAGTTAAATGTCAAATTCCCATTTCATAAGAAACTGTGTTGATTTCCCTGTTTCCTGATTTTGGTTCCAGATTTCAAAAATGAGATTTGTCAATCGATTTAACCTATTAGGTACTGCTAATTACTTGTTGTTAAGCCTCTAATATGTGTACCTATGTATATTCTAATAGTGTGTCGGTTTTGGGACTGATTTGTTGAGTTTTGGTCTCAAAACTGAGATATCATGAGGGGAAAACTGTTAAGTGATTTTATCAACTGATCTTGGGTTTTGTTTAAACTGTTGATATGGGATTCATTCCAGTAATCTATTAAACTGATATTTACAGTGAAACCTGGTGTGGTTTGAGTTCAAGGGGTTAACTCCTGAGATGTCAGCCCCCTCATATTTTGAACTGTCATAGAAACCTGAGAATGTATCATTGAACCTGAGTTTGGGAATTTAAAACTGAGATTTCCTGTGGACTATTCTTTTGGTTTACTGTCATTGTTTCTTGTGATTCTTATGAACTGTTAAGTGATTTATTAACTGACCTTGGGTTTGTTGAACTGCTGTTCAACATATCAAACTGAGTTGAAGTTCAGTTTCCTGGGAATTACTGTGTTTGACTGAAATGAGCTTCCTTTTGTTTACTAGTGTGAATCACTAAGTTATCTATTTAAACTGTTATGATATGGGGGGGTGTTCAGGAATCTGAATTATGTAAGTTGGTTTGGTGTTTGAATTCTGAACTAGATGCAACCTGAGAATGTATTTTTAAACTGAGATTTGATTTTATGCTCACTGTACCTATGTCTGTTTCTCACTGTTTTTCCAGTCACCACACACACATCTAGGTACACCCTATTCACACACATACATGTCATCCTCACACCCTCACTTTTTAGACTCACACACACATTAGCACATTGTATGCACTGTTTCAGATTCACAAACACCCACCACTGCCACTGTTTCATTTTTCCTGTGTCCTATTACCTTGTGTGCACTGTTAACTAATTTCAGGATAATTACTCACTGATTTTTCCCTATTGACACCCTCTAGCCTAACCACTACTAAAATAACCCAGATTAGCGACGTCAGGAGACGTCGCTAAATGCAGGAAATACGTCGCTAACAATGATTTGCGACGTATTTAGCGACGAAAAACCTACGTCGCTTATAGGCAAGTCGCAGATGGCAATTTAGTCGCCAAATGTCGCTATTTGCGACGCGTAGTTAATTGTCGCTAGACGTCGCAAAATGAGCGACAGATAGCGACGTATAAGTACGTCGCCAACTTTGCGACGTAAAGCGACAACTAGCGACGCTTCAAAAGTTTATAAATGATGACGAGGCATGGCATCCACGTGGCCACGTGGGCAACGTAGCGACGTATATTAGCGACGTCGAGCGACGTAACGTCGCTAGTTAGCGACGTATAGCGACGTCTGTGTGACGTCGCAGTACGTCGCAGAACGTCGCCATACGTCGCTAATATAAAAAAAAAATTTAAAAATATAATTGATATTTTTGTTATGCTGTGTGTCTGTGTTTACAGTGTGTGTGAAGTGCAGTGTTCGAACCATCGACAGTTTCGCTTACTGTTGTATGTTTTATCTTTGATAGAAAGAGCAACAGTTCAGGGTGCACTTCTCAGAGCTTCCTCTTCACGTCCTTCACCTTCTCGGGAACCTTTACGACGTCCGAGAAAGTGAAGGACGTGAAAATGAAGCTCTCAGAAGTGCACCCTGAACTGTTGCTATTTCTATCCAAGATAAAACATACAACAGTAATCGAAACTGTCGATGGTTCCGAACACTGTATTTCACATTCACTGTAAACACAGACACACATCATAACAAAAATACACAATATATTTTTTTAAAATTTTGGCAGCATCTCCTTTGTATATCAGATCATCGCTTATAACCCAGCGTAGGTATATTTGTCATCCCGTCGCAGATATCACAAAGTAAATATCACAATAAAAATAGAAGGCAGTGCAAAGTAAATATCACAGACACACATCCTCACAAACATCCAATAGAGTCAAATAAAAATGAAAGATGATAAAAAGTCTCCCACCAAGTGTATAAACAACAGTGTATGAATAAACAATTTGCCCATAGGGCCAATACATACAAGTCATAAAAAAAACCAATAAAATCACTGCGGACCCCTGCCGCGCAACTGGGATAGAATGTAGTTATACTGCTCCTTGGTGAGCTGTACCGTAGGGGCAGTAGAAGGCAGTACAATGTCTGGAGTCGGCGCCGGAGGCAGTGCAGTATCTGGAGTCGGTGCCGTCGATGGACCCGGAGGACGTACCTGCTCCAGCTCTCGCAGTCGCTCACCATGCGCAGCAAGGGTACTCACCACCTTCTCAGTATACTGAGCGAGTGAGAGAGAAAGGCTCCTCTGCGATCCATCCAGCTCGATCTGTCTACGCTCCGTGCGCTGCGTAGACTCGGTGAGCGTCTGCAAGTTGGCAGCTGCAGCCTGATGCAGACTCATCAGCTCCTGTATACTGTGCTCGACCGCATCAAATCGTCCGGTGACGATCGGAGGGTCGGATCGTCGCTCGACCGCATCAGAAATCTGCTGCTGCAACTCGCGATGCAGCTCCTCGATCTGACGACGAACATCCTCAGCTCGTGACGACGCCTGCGTAGCCGGAGACTGCGCACTGACAGAGGGGGCCCGGGATGACTCCGAAGCCAAATACGCGCCGTAGGATCCCGTACCGTAGTACGTACCCTTCTGAAGACCGCCAACGGCGGTCATCCAGAGCTCGTCCGGCGATGGCTCTGCAGGCGGCTGGGAGGAAGTACCAGCCCCTCCCTCTGCTTGCGTACTAGCAGTAGCAGCAGCATCAGCCGTCTCCTTCTGTAGCCGAACAAACTCGGCCTAGAACATGTTTGCTAACATGTAAGTGTTTACTAAAGTCTATATTGATATCTATTTTCCTGTTTTCTAAATTATAGTCTGTTAATATTAGTTGAATAGAACGTACATATGCCTGCGTCGCCCTCTCGTCAATGAAGTCCCCAGCCCTCCGATGGGTGACCAGGAAGACGGTCACCATGTTCGGGTCCTCACCCTTCTTTACCTGTTAAAATATATTATCTATTATTAGTATTAAACATTATATCGAACTATATATAAATTAATGTCCGTCATAGGAAACGTACCAGACGACGAAAATGCTCCGTCATCGGAATGGAGCCACCACACCACTTACCGGCGCTCGACCGCGCCACCTTGGCCTTCTCAGACCGCTCCTGGTACTGGCGCTCGCTGAATCTAGCCTTCATCGCAGTCCACTGCTCTGGCGTAATCCAACCCTGGATCGGACGTCCGGCGCGATCACGACGCTTCTGGTCGTCGATCGCATAACGGATGAGCTTGGCTATGACGGCAGGAAATTGGCCCTCGATCCTCGCCGCCCGGTGTGGTGGATAGAAATAGGTCCTCTACAAGAAGTAAAATACAAAAGTTGTATAATATACACAAATGATTATTAAAATTTAAAAATAAACAAATTTTTTACCTTGAAGTGGGCGAACCAAAAGGCCTTCCTATCTGCGGGAGCATCTGAGTAGTTGAGCCAAGGCCCACCATAGTTCTGCCTCACAAATGTCCCCAGCTGTCTCTGTACTGCAGAAGGCCGATATCTATACAATAATAATTTTTCATGAATATATATGTACATATAATCATTTGAGAAATATATAATAATTAATTAACTTACTTTATAGGCCCGTCCGTCCAAATCTCCATACGTGTCCCACCCGGGGGAGCGCATGGAGGGTCGCTCTCACCTCCTGCCTGGGCAGGATCAGTCTGATCGCCGTCCTCCATATGATCGGCGTGGGCTCCCTCCATAGAGCCGTCGACAGTAGGAATGCTGGACGGGGGATCAGGGATGCTGGACGCGGGATCAGGAAGGCTGGACGACGAGGGAGGAGTCACCAATCTGCTAGAACTAGCCTATCCCGGTAATGGACCGGGAATAGAACGGTACACTGGCGTACTCGGAGATGGGGATGAGGGTACGGAACTGCCCTCTCCATCCCCAGCCCGAGGCTGACGGGGCTGCCTAATATATAATCCTCCGCGTCGTCCAGATGGTCTAGTCATACCTGACAATAAAACAAAAAAACATATTTATATGGTAGACATCACAGATTTTTGAAAAATATCATAGTCAAAAAGTGTCACTGAAGTGTCAATAAAAGTGTCAATAAAGTGTCACTGAAGTGTCACAGATTTATATGATAGAAGTGTCACTAAAGTGTCAAATATGATGATAAAACAAACGTACAGATTTAATCCTCTTCTGAAAATTCATCTAGTTCGTTTAGCTCATCTACTTCTTCTTCTTCTTCTTCTTCTTCTTCTTCTTCTTCTTCTTCTTCTTCTTCTTCTTCTTCGTCTTCTTCTTCTTCTTCTTCTTCCTCCTCTACATCTTCACTTTCATCTGCATCTTCCTCTTCAGATAATTCTACTTCTTCTACACAATTAGATGTGTAATAGGGAACTTCCGTCGTGTCCACTTCTATAATATTTGTTACAAGAGGTAGTTCATCTTGTTGATAAGCTATATCGTCAACCTCAAAGGTATTTCTAGCTTTGGTCTTGCATACTACCCACCAGTCCGACCTTGTTGTTCCCCGTTTAGGATAACTTGTGAAGTACACGAGCTGAGCCTGACTTGATAGGACAAATGGTTCATAGGCTTGATATCGACGCCGATAGTTTATATCAACAAGACCGTGCTTGTCTACTTTCCAACCTTGATCTTCAATCGGATCGAACCAATCACACCTGAATAACACAATCTTAGCAGGCTCTATTCCATAACTATATGTCAGCTCCACGATCTCCCGTAACACGCCATAGAAATCGTTGCCCGCATCAACATCTTTGTAGTTCGAAGATCTGATACACAAACAGCTGTTTTTGGTGGAATCGAGATCCACAAAGTTGTCTCTGATCGGGCAAGTTGTTGACTTGAACCTAAACCCATTAACACAGTAGCTTGGCCATATTTTTGCAGCATAAATTGGTCCCTTGGCTAGCGTTCTAATAGACTCATTCTCAAGTCTTGCGTATGGACGATCGACCTAAATACCACGAAAGAAGCAATTAAGCTCATTCTCAATCAAGTGCATATACAAAAAGGTAATTACAGAGTTCTCAAGTCTTACATATGCACTCAACCATGATGGAAAATAACGCCTCATTTCTTTTTCTAGTTCTTCTTCTGTTATGTGTGGCCTACCCGACCTCACATCATTATTAAATATGCTAAAATAACATCGTTCAATTAATGTAATAGTATAATAATTAACACTATTAAAATAATATAGACGTATTAATTACTTACCCCTCCAGTTTCTCTACTTCCTTCTCGTCGCAGTTGAGTAATACATACACCTGAGCAGCCCTTAGCTCATCATCGTTCAGATATCTCTTTTTCATCTTACCCGATGGCTTTCCTGGAGCATTGAATACCTTCAGTATTGTAACATTACTTTCATGATCTCCCTCGTCGTTTCTGGAAGCTCTCGTTCTATTAGTTGCATTGAATACCTTCAGTATTGTATTATTACTTTCATCAACTCCAACACTCGGTTGTAGCATTCTTGCGACATGTTAAAATCTGACTTAATGCTCAACAGTCTTGTAACCACCTCCAACGGTGAATGATCCTCACAACCAGGATACAATGGAGTCCTTGCATTCTCCAACAACTCCATGAACTGTGCAGCATCGGCGTTCGGTGCCTCCTCAGGTGCATCATGAACGAAACTAGGCCCCGCAGCGTCGAAAACCATGTTCACGCACCCGTCGTCGTATGCATGATTATCTGAAACAAAATTAGGTCCCGTATGCATATACGGCTCAACATAAGGCTCCGGCTCTGATGCTAAAGACACAAGTTCTCCATGTGCGGTCCACTGATAGTAATTAGGCGTGAAACCCCTCGAGTACAAATGATATGTCACTTCCACTTCTGGATAATATTTCACGTTATGACATTTCATACACGGACACTTAATTTTGGTGCCGTCCATGTACTGAGGGAACGCCTTAGCAAACTGCAGGAACTGCTCTACTCCCGCTACGTATTCATCCCGTACACCACACATATCATCAGCACGACGATTGTACATCCATAAACGATTCCGCAAGTAGTAATTCATATCCATTTGGAAATAATTCTGCAAAGATGGACACACATTATCCAACAGGCACAAATTCGTATATTATGTCTTATTATGGGACACACATTAGTAGCGGACAGTTACTAATAACAATGATATGCAATCTAGGTCAAACTAGGTTGTACTAAGTCAAACAAGGTCAAGCTAAGTCAAACAAAGTCAAACAAAGTCAAACAAGGTCAAACTAAGTCAAACTAGGTCAAACTAGGTTGTACTAAGGTCAAATAGTCAACCTTGGTCAAACAAGGTCAAATCTAAGTCAAATATCCTATTTCTAGTCATGACCTACCAAGTAATGAGCAATAGTGAGTTAACAAAGCAAACTAAAACTAAAACTAGTATCTGGGTGTCATTTAAACAACTAAAACTAGTATCTGGGTGTCATTTAACAAACATGAAGACAACAAAGTCAAACAAGGTCAAGCTAAGTCAAACAAAGTCAAACAAGGTCAAACTAGGTCAAGGGTTGACCTATAGTTGACTTTGTCAACTCTTAGTCCAATCTAGGTCAGATGTTTACTCTACTTTGACTTTCAGTTAAAATAGTCAACCTTGGGGGTGACTACTATTTCATATAATTTTAAAGTATCGGCCGATACCGATCCGATACGGCCGATACCGATACGGTTTGGCATGTTCCGATCCGATACCGACCGATACCAAATATTGACCGATACCGACATTGGGGGTCTTTGTTCCGATCAATTCAAGTACCAATAATGACCAAAGTCAACTCAAGCTATCTCATACACACAAGTAATATCTATATAGATATATACATATAATATATATATATATAGGCATGTATATACTATATGCCTATATTACAAGACAAGGCAACTTTCATGCCTTCATATATTTAGACACTCTAACATAGGCTATATGCCTATATCACATATGAGTTACATGATATAGTTATGTATATATGTATACAATACCATCTAGGCTATGTGTACGTGTCCAACATAATGTCGATGTGCAAGGGTGGAATGAACTAAAAAGGTAATCCTTCAACCAAACAATACCTAATCTATATGTCAGTCATGGGACTGAACAACTAAATACAAGACAAATAATAGTACTGGAACTAAATAAATGCCTGGACTGATATGAAGAGATAATATGGACTGCAATATATATATATATATATATATATATATATATATATATATATATATATATATATATATATAAAATATGAGGAAACAATGCACAAACTGTTCTCAGATTGACACGTATATATATGTGTGTGTCATGTGTGTGGTGTGCTAACAGTGTGTGTGTACAATAGGGTGTGTGTATATAGGGTAAAGTGTGCCATGTGTGTGTACATAACATGGGCTAGGTGTCTCAATGTGTGTGTGTGTACATAGGAATCAATAGTGTGAGTAAATTAGCTATTCTCGGTTTTGAGTGTAATGTGAGTGAGCTATAAGAGAAACAGTATACACAAACAGTGTATCAATCTCAGGAAAATCAGTAGATAGCAGTAGTGTGTGTTTATATTCTCAGGTTACACTTATGTGTGTGTGTAGATAGGTGTAAACAGTGCATAATTTCTCGAGAAAATTCAGTGTAATGTGTGTGTGCCAATATGTGAAAACAGTGTATTAAAACTGTTCTCAGTTTTGACAGTCAATGGCATACGAAAACCCAAGAATCCCCAATCAATGTGAACCCTAACATGCACATTAATTTTCAGAGAAGATATGGGATTAATCATAATGGTTTAATCATTCAAAATCAGATTAAACCAATGTTAATCTCAGAAAATTAATTTATAGTGAACTACGTATCAGAAAATTGGGGATAAACTAAATTCGAAATCCAAATTCAATTAATAGCAAAATCTAATAGTTGGTAATGATATGTGTATGTGTCATAGAGTCACACGTGTCGAGTGTCCACCAAAACAGGACACAATCGTGTCCAAATTATTTTTTAACACACACGAACACAAATGACACAGTGCAGTCTCGTGCACGTGTCCACGCGTGTGTGTCCGTGTCTGTGTGTGTGTACGTGTGTGTGTGTGTCCGTGTGTGTGTGTGTGTGTGCGTGTGTGTCCGTGTCCGTGTGTGTCTGTGTGCGTGTGTGTGTGTCCGTGGGAGAGGAGGAGGAGGAAGGAGAGGAGTTAGGTTAGGGTTTACCTGAGGAAGAGGAGGAGGAGGTCGGATTGGGGGAGGAGGAGCTCGAGGAGGAGGATCTCGAGGAGGAGGAGCTCGCCGGAGGGGGAGGGAGTCGCCGGGGGGGAGGGCGTCGCCGGGGGGGGCACTGACAGAGGGGAAGGGAGTCGCCGGGGGGGGGTGGGGGGGGAAAATGAAATTTTCGGGTTTTCGAGTGAGAATGAGGGGGAAAGAAGGCAGCTGCGTGCCCTAAGTAAAATAACTTAGCGACGTCACGTTTTGACGTCGCTAAACGTCGCCAACTTGGCGACATGTACATAAAATATGTCGCTGAACGTCACTTTTCGGCGACGTAGTACCCTCCCGTCGCAGAACGTCGCTAGACAGCGACGTTTTGCGACGTGTTTAAAACGACGTCGCTACTGGCGACGCCATTTATTGCCGTCGCTACAGTACGTCTCTATTTGATGATATTTTAGTAGTGAACACTCTATACACACATACACTAGTATGTTGTCCCTTCTATTCCATAGGTATATGTTTTATAGTTTGAGTTGTTATACATATAGGATTCCTATATATGAATGTGTAAATATATAATATATATGCCTTGTGATGTATTAGTTCCTATATATATATATATATATATATATATATATATATATATATATATATATATATATATATATATATATATATATATATATATATTTATTGTGTAGTAGGATGTGTCATGATATGTAGGGTATTAGTGATAGGTTATGACATATGGGTTGTCATGTCTTGATATATGGGTTATTGTATTATAGATCATAACATAGGACATGGGTGTATTGGTATAGTGACTATAGGTTGGGTGTTTTCTTAGTAGACTATTAGACATAGTCTTGTGGTTGTGTTATAGGCATGTTTAGGCATGGTATGCCTAGGGGAAACCTAGAGTAGATTTGTTATAACTTAGAATAACTTGCTAGACCTAGATTAGACTTGGTTGACCTAGTTTGACTTCTAGGGTTGATCAGAGTTGACCAAAAGTTGACTTTGGTCTAGATTGACCTAGATTCATGTAGAACGCATTGTAGTGTATATTATTTACCATTCTGGACTTGTTGTGACTTGTGCTGTTCTAATAGGAGCCAGACACCACTCCTCGGACAGTATTTTCATCTCGGACTTTCAGTTAGCAGGCGAGTATATTCTCTGATCCTTTCATACTTACCTGGATTATATTCTTGCTCTAGATTACTCTACATGATGCTGACACGTATCTTCACGGATTAGTACTATATGGATCCCTTCCTGAGATGTTATCCCTTTACGGGTGCATCGGGTATTTCATGTTCATGTACTTTATCATGTGCATCAGGTACTCCTTGTACTCGTACTAGTTCATGTTTTTACATGTTCTCATGTGCTTTCACGTGCCTCATGTACTACTCATTACATGAGTTCACATATCTTAGTTGTATTCATGTGCTTATAACGTAACTTGAATGGATCCTTGTGTACTGGTTGGGGCGGGGTGAGTAGAATTGGTTATGTGAACATTATCCCCAGTAGCTGTATAAATGTGCCTCCTTATTTGTATTCATGTGCCCCCAAGCCGTTTACATAACCATTATGCTCTAAATCACGTAGCCACTTACAGTCTCTACTATCATGTATTTACTTTCAGTTACAAAATATCTCCTGTTTACTTGTACTTCCTTTTCAGCACTTCCTGTATTTTACTCTATTGCATGATTTATACTCCTAACCTGCTATGAACTGTTTTGAGAGATATGTGCTCGTTCTCGTCCTGACTGGACCTGTTAAAAATTTTATAGTGAATGATGAGGCTCTGGTGTCTATCCCTCTTGGTGCAGCATTAGACATCACTAGTGACTTGGACCTGCTAGCAGTTGGTGTTACTTTCATTAGTTTAGGATTGTCTTACTATTTTGGGATTACTGTATTTAGATTCTGGAATATTCTGAGATATGTATTTACTTTAGTCACTTAGAATTCTGGATTTGTATCTCTGTGATGTTACATTCCTGGATGTTATCTATCTTTATCTTCTATCTCATTCCTGTTCTATCCTAGATGTGGTTGAGTTATATTCTGTTATGTCACCCCCATTCGGGGAGTATAACTGTTTTACCCTTATCTGTTAGATGTTATGACCTAGGACAGCGTTCTACCGCCGACACTGCGGCGTAGGCTGGACGTACCCACGTCACGTGCCCTCATTCTAGGGTACGGGTCGTGACACATTTTTAGTGGTGGCCCATGCAGGTCGAGTTATGTAGTGGAATTCGAACTAGAGTATCACTACAGCCTGCAGTAGGATAAGGATATGCTTTGAGGGTACTCAATCACAGTTAGGATTCCTTGAAAGATTCCTGGGATGACCCTTGAGAATCTTATTAAACTTCAATTTGAAATCCTTTCCCTTGTTTTGTTCGCTCTCACTCCTTGATTGTTGAATTGGACTTTGATGAATCGTTGTTGATTTTGATTTTTCCATCGAGATGAATTTTATGGCCTGAGTTACGGTACCTTCTGATAACATATATTGACGGAAATACAGGGATGGTAAAACGTCTACATGATTATGGAACCTGTAGTTTATCGCAGCCATATTAGCTGGCGTGGCGGAAACATGGAGACCTGGCTTCGGATGTACGTATCTTGGTTATGAGATTTGGAATTTCTCGCAGCTATACTAGTCAGCATAGCGAGATTTCCAGACGACATGATTGTAGAGGTGCATACCCTAGTTATGGAATCTATCGTTATTCGCAGCCTTGCTTACTGGCATGGCGAGGACTCTGAGTAACATGATTTTGGACAGACGCATATGATTATCAGATTGTATCTTAAGAAGGTTTTAAACATATCATCTCTATCGTACCATTCTGTTGTATAAATTGTACCCTATCATCAAATATCTTAGGAGTAGGAGTATGAGTAGGAGTAGCCTAGCTGTTACTATAACCTTGTGTAACTTCTTGCAATAAATTCTTCCTAATACAAGGAATTGGTGTTTCTGCTAGACCTTAACTTAGATTGATGTTATAGCTCTGGTTTCAAAATAGTTCATTCTTTAAACAGATAGGCAGAACAGATTTTATCATTATTTTCTTCTTGCCATTGATTCTGGTTTTACCCTAATATATATAGTGGACACAGATACTTGCCTGACACGTATGCATACTACACTTGTTTACCAATCTATCTAAATGCATGTTAACATGATTAATGTTAAGTTCTCAAAATCCTAGTATTCCAATATAGTGCAGTATCAGTGACTAGTTCTATGCTCTCCATATTAAATTCGTAATTTAAATTTAAATTTCATGTTATTAGTCTTGCTTACATCACTACACATGTATGTTATATACAGGGCTTTATTTCAAAAAAAAAAAACTTGGTTGAGTTTTGTGTTGAATTGTCAAATCTGAGATTGCGTACATAGTAAACCCTTAACCTTGGATTCTAAGAGTTTAGTTCAAATTGCAGTTTTAAATTGTAATGTTTTGAGCCGTATACATGGTTGTGTGCAGGTATATAATGTTAGGTTCATACTCTTACATGTTAGGTTGTGGTTGTGGTAAACATTGAGTTGGTTTTGATGTTCGAGTTCTCCAAAATTTTGAAACTGAAGTCATGTTAACATTTTTACACTGCTATCAATATGTGTATTTCAATTTCAGATCTAATATGTAATGTTGAGCTAGCTGAATGATTGAACCCTTCATTTCAAGTCTTAACCCATGTACACATGACACTCTACACTAATGTATACAACTGCCATGAAAACTTAACCTTTCATCTCTATGTTATGTTCATATAGCTATATAGATATATATATAGTTCTGTAAACATGTTATAATGTATGTAGATGCATAATTAAATCTTTACCTCTCTATACATATAGATATACATATATACACGGTTAGCCATACATGCTAGGAGTAATAGCTTGTGTCTTGTAGATTGCTTAACTAATATGCCATGAATAGTATAACTTGATAGCTATAGTTGAGACCCAAATCCTCCTATAACACCTTCATATATATGCCACAAACCACATGACCCTTGCATAATGTTAGCTTTTCCCTCTAACACTCTCTCTTCTATATATATTAGATTGTGATTGAATTCAATGCTATCGACTTTCGTTCCTTAAACTTTTGGTTATGATTTTTCTTAAATAGTACCCTTTATAGATGATTGGTAGTTGTCTTATTTTATTTTCTTGATAAATACCAGTTTTACAGATAGGATGGTAGACTGTTGTACAGCCTTAATGATTGTTGTGTTTTATCCTTTCCAGTATGACACCCATGACCCGAGCCTGTCGCCTGAGAGCAGCTGCAGCTACTGACAGTGTGCTTCCGCCTTCTATTGCTCAGGAGGTAGTGACCCCTCAGGCTGACCCAAGGGTAGTGGCACCTCCCGCCATCGAGGAGGTGTCAGCATCCTTACCATAGAGTTTTCCTCCACCACCTGTTACTCAGGAGAGAGTGGCAGTCTCATCTGAGACCAAGAGTTCTTCCCCATCTCCTCCTCTGCCTCCAGGAGCAGTACCCCATACCATACCCTCGGCAGGTTTATTTCCTGACGGAGCTCAGATATTCAGACTTCTCCGGGATGTGTTGGAGACACAGAGGGTTCAGGCTGAGATCCTGAAGGAGCAGGGTTGTGGAATCCAACTGCTGTAGGATTTGGTACATTCAGGAGGGGAGCCTAGTTCTAAGAGGCCGAGGAGCAGTGTATACCCAGAGCCCCGTGAGCACCCAGACTATCAGCCTAGGCCAGCCTACCCAGTCCAGACTCCTGTTCAGCAGAGGCCAGCTGAGAGAGTGCCTACCTGCACCTTCTGTAAGAAGCCTGGACATGTGTGGGACATCTGTAGGAAGAGAAGAAGAGTGTGCCTGTTGTGTGGGTCAGCTGCACACAGACTGCGAGACTGTCCTGCTGTACTTATCTCGGCCAAGACTCCGCCTTCGGGAGGGAGTTCCAGCCACCAGACCTAGTTGGAGGTGAGTCCTTGACCTGTATCTTATCCAGTCTTGAAATTGATGCACTCTACCATATTGTTGTATGTTTTGATGCCTTGTGATTGCCTAGTACTGTAGCATGTTGGTGTAACTAGATGAGACCCCAGACTGATACTACATGCCATGACCCCATAGGTTACATTTCTAACTGAATGATTTAAATAGGTTCTGAATTTTGATTGTGAGGGTTTGACCTAGAAGGGGTACGATCATCTTAATTTCGAGGACGAAATTTTTCTAAGGTGGGTAGGATTGTAACACCCAATTTTCCAAATGAGGGTAATTTTGAAATTTTTGTATTTAATTGAATTAATAAATATTATTTGGATTTTTATTGTATTATTAAGAATTGTGTGATTAAAATATTATTTAATTGATTGTCATGTATTGTGATTAGCCTAACTTGGTTTGGACCCAACCTAGATTAGTCATAGATAGTCCCAGCTAACCATTTTAGTGATTATTAGTATTAATTATATTATTATAATTAATATGATTTTTAGTAATTTTTGGTGATTTTTAGTAGAATTGATTTTGACCCTATAGAGACTTTGACTTAAGTTGACCTTGTAGACTAACCTAGTGGCTAACCTAGGTCTTGACTAAGAGATTAGGATTTGAGAACCTAAGTTGACTTAAGTTCATGAGGATGAACTCATTGGGATTAATTTGGTGAAATTAGGAGTTAGTTTGATATGGAAATGGCTTGTGAAGTCACAAGTCATTTTATGACTAGTAGGCTTAATGGCCCATAGTCCACACCCATTGAACCAAGCCCTAACCCTAGAAATTCTGAATAGACTCTTTGGTCAGCCCCTCCCCTATTTATATGCTCTCAAAACTAGGGTTGCCTCTTTAGGAAACTTGCCATTTGGAAGAGGTGAGTCCCCAACTTTGTAAATCCTTAGAAAATCTATTTCTTCTCCAAATTCCTTCAAACAAATTGCAATAGGCTCTTAATCTTGTGTTCTTGCTGTTACTGTGGAGTATTTTCAGGGAACACGCAATTTGAGGAAGTTTAGTGGCTTGTGGAGCTCTTCCCATTTGGGGATTTTTACCCATTGTTCACCAATAGGTATAATCTTGTATACTCCATATAAATTCTGTTAAAAATCATTTCTAGGTTGCCCTAAACCTAGCCTAACTGTAGGAATAGGGTTTTCCAAATTTTCATGTCGTTTCGTGTCCATTCTGGACACGTATCAGTGGTTACTGCTAGGTGTTTGATGAAATGCCCCAATGGGCATTTCGTGTGTGTTTTGGAATTGTGTTTGAATAGTATTTAGCTTTCGGGCTCGCTTACACGTTTTTGAAGTTTGTGTCGAGTTTTTGTGTCGTGTCAAGTCGTGTCGGGCACGTGTACACGCTGTCGTGCACACGCACGCGCAGGCACTGTGCATGCCCTGCACTTTGAGGGACACAGCGCCTAGGACACGCCACCTCGACACGCGAGACTCGACGTGTAGCTAGGGGCTGACACTGACACGGGGCTCCCCAATTTTCAGAGCCCTACGTGTCGTGTCGGACACGCACGAGCGTGCGCACGGGTTTCGCACTGTTTCAGTGGCTGTCGTTTTTAGCCACTGATACGCGTGTCCCGTGTCTTGCACACGCAACGTGGACACGTGTCAGGGTGTCCTATCCCTAGCCCTACACTAGGTCAACCCTGGGACACAACCACGTGGGTTGTGTCGTGTCGTGTCGTGCACACGATCGACATGAACACGTGTACGACGAGTGGACTGACTGTGCACTGTTTGTGTTTTGATTTGTACTGGACACGTTGTGTCCACTTTTGTGGACACAAACACCTCACACAGCATGTGCACGATGTGTTTATATGTTACCAACCTTTACTTTGCTATTTTAATTTGATTTTATAGTTAAATGTCAAATTCCCATTTCATAAGAAACTGTATTGATTTCCCTGTTTCCTGATTTTGGTTCCAGATTTCAAAAATGAGATTTGTCAATCGATTTAACCTATTAGGCACTGCTAATTACTTGTTGTTAAGCCTCTAATATGTGTACCTATGTATATTCTAATAGTGTGTCGGTTTTGGGACTGATTTGTTGAGTTTTGGTCTCAAAACTGAGATATCATGAGGGAAAAACTGTTAAGTGATTTTATCAACTGATCTTGGGTTTTGTTTAAACTGTTGATATGGGATTCATTCCAGTAATCTATTAAACTGATATTTACAGTGAAACCTGGTGTGGTTTGAGTTCAAGGGGTTAACTCCTGAGATGTCAGCCCCCTCCTATTTTGAACTGTCATAGAAACCTGAGAAAGTATCATTGAACCTGAGTTTGGGAATTTAAAACTGAGATTTCCTGTGGACTATTCTTTTGGTTTACTGTCATTGTTTCTTGCGATTCTTATGAACTGTTAAGTGATTTATTAACTGACCTTGGGTTTGTTGAACTGCTGTTCAACATATCAAACTGAGTTAAAGTTCAGTTTCTTGGGAATTACTGTGTTTGACTGAAATGAGCTTCCTTTTGTTTACTAGTGTGAATCACTAAGTTATCTATTTAAACTCTTATGATATGGGGGGGTGTTCAGGAATCTGAATTATGTAAGTTGGTTTGGTGTTTGAATTCTGAACTAGATGCAACCTGAGAATGTATTTTCAAACTGAGATTTGATTTTATGTTCACTGTACCTATGTCTGTTTCTCACTGTTTTTTCAGTCACCACACACACATCTAGGTACACCCTATTCACACACATACATGTCATCCTCATACCCTCACTTTTTAGACTCACACACACATTAGCACATTGTATGCACTGTTTCAGATTCACAAACACCCACCACTGCCACTGTTTCATTTTTCCTGTGTCCTATTACCTTGTGTGCACTGTTAACTAATTTCAGGATAATTACTCACTGATTTTTCCCTATTGACACCCTCTAGCCTAACACTCTATACACACATACACTAGTATGTTGTCCCTTCTATTCCATAGGTATATGTTTATAGTTTGAGTTGTTATGCATATAGGATTCCTATATATGAATTTGTAAATATATAATATATATGCCTTGTGATGTATTAGTTCCTATATATATATATATATATATATATATATATATATATATATATATATATATATATATATATATTGTGTTGTAGGATGTGTCATGATATGTAGGGTATTAGTGATAGGTTATGACATATGGGTTGTCATGTCTTGATATATGGGTTATTGTATTATAGATCATAACATAGGGCATGGGTGTATTGGTATAGTGACTATAGGTTGGGTGTTTTCTTAGTAGACTAATAGACATAGTCTTGTGGTTGTGTTATAGGCATGTTTAGGCATGGTATGCCTAGGGGAAACCTAGAGTAGATTTGTTATAACTTAGAATAACTTGCTAGACCTAGATTAGACTTGGTTGACCTAGTTTGACTTCTAGGGTTGATCAGAGTTGACCAAAAGTTGACTTTGGTCTAGATTGACCTAGATTCATGTAGAACGCATTGTAGTGCATATTATTTACCATTCTGGACTTGTTGTGACTTGTGCTATTCTAATAGGAGCCAGACACCACTCCTCGGACAGTATTTTCATCTCGGACTTTTAGTTAGCAGGCGAGTATATTCTCTGATCCTTTCATACTTACCTGGATTATATTCTTGCTCTAGATTACTCTACATGATGCTGACACGTATCTTCACAGATTAGTACTATATGGATCCCTTCCTGAGATGTTATCCCTTTACGGGTGCATCGGGTATTTTATGTTCATGTACTTTATCATGTGCATCAGGTACTCCTTGTACTCGTACTAGTTCATGTTTTTACATGTTCTCATGTGCTTTCACGTGCCTCATGTACTACTCATTACATGAGTTCACGTATCTTAGTTGTATTCATGTGCTTATAACGTAACTTGAATGGATCCTTGTGTACTGGTTGGGGCGGGGTGAGTAGAATTGGTTATGTGAACACTATCCCCAGTAGCTGTATAAATGTGCCTCCTTATTTGTATTCGTGTGCCCCCAAGCCGTTTACATAACCATTATGCTCTAAATCACGTAGCCACTTACAGCCTCTACTATCATGTATTTACTTTCAGCTATAAAATATCTCATGTTTACTCGTACTTCCTTTTAGCACTTCCTGTATTTTACTCTATTGCATGATTTATACTCCTAACCTGCTATGAACTATTTTGAGAGATATGTGCTCGTTTCCGTCCTGACTGGACCTGTTAAAAATTTTACAGTGAATGATGAGGCTCTGGTGTCTATCCCTCTTTGGTGCAGCATTAGACATCACTAGTGACTTGGACCTGCTAGCAGTTGGTGTTACTTTCATTAGTTTAGGATTGTCTTACTATTTTGGGATTACTGTATTTAGATTCTGGGATATTCTGAGATATGTATTTACTTTAGTCACTTAGAATTCTGGATTTGTATCTCTGTGATGTTACATTCCTGGATGTTATCTATATTTATCTTCTATCTCATTCCTGTTCTATCCTAGATGTGGTTGAGTTATATTCTGTTATGTCACCCCCATTCGGAGAGTATAACTGTTTTACCCTTATCTGTTAGATGTTATGACCTAGGACAGCGTTCTACCGCCGACACTGCGGCGTAGGCTGGACGTACCCACGTCACGTGCCCTCATTCTAGGGTGCGGGTCGTGACAGTGCATGGTCATTGGACACCTTATCGACAAGGATTTCTGCCTAGACTGGTTATACGTCCGGGGCACCGGGCCCAGTCATCCTAGGGGGTAGACGTTATAGCAACGCATGCTTTTATTGCGTGGGTAGTCGGGGGCTTTCCATAGGGCTAGCGACCTTACATCGAAGGACCCGCCGCCTATCCGAGCTATGTCCGCGATGGCTTGTCATGCCAGTGGCCTTTCATATAGATAATTGGCATGCTAAGCGGCGAATCCGCATGCACGGTATCGGTCATAACAAAGAAAGTGTAAGCACGGTATGCGTTGAATGGTGAAATGTGTGCTCGGTTGCACCCAAAGAATTATAAAGCCTACGATTCGGCTATACGTAAAGACGTGTTTCGCCACGAGATATGGCGTTGTACTTGAGTTCTCAACACAGGTTCCACAAGTTGTGTTAGACGTTTCGAGTTAAGTCTGGAAGGGCCGTAAGGCGAGTTTGGATAAGTCAGGTCACGCTGCGAGGCACGGCCTCGATATTTGAGAAATGGGCAAGTATTTGACACGACCGAGTCGTTACGTCCCAGAGTATGGCACGAGAGACAAGTATGAAGCGGTGCGTTGACATTGCAAAACACGAAGCAGTCTAGAGGCAAGGTAAATGAGTTATCGGTGCAATAGCACGGAGACGGTCTAATGATACTAAATAGGCCGATTGCCTATGTCCTAAAAATCGATCCTAAGGCAAGACTAGAAAGACAATCGTAAAGGGGCTTGTATTGCACAAAGTAAAATAAACGTGTCAGTTTTGTATGGGTGGGCGAGGAGCTCACTCCACCAGTACAGTTGAGTACTGACACCCATACAGTTTTCATGTGCAGGCACATGTAGAAGCTCGTAGCGCAGAGCTCGCTTGGATGCGTCGAGGTACGGAGTTTCTTGGCGATTCGAAGCGTGCGGCCGCATGGAATCGAAGACTTATACGGGACATAATGTATGGACATCACCTTCCGAAACTTCCGCTGGCTCAAGCATATGAACCGAGATATAAGAGAGAGCAGAGTGATTTGTAATGTGAGACGAGTGAATTCGAGTGATTGTAAATCTCGGCCTTGTGCCCCCAATGTAACCGTTGCTTCGATATCAATAAAGAGCTTCTTTTGAATGACTTGTGTTTTGTTCTTAATTTTTGCTGCATGTTCAATGTCTCTGCTTGGGACTTCTCTACGACGATCCCGTCGCAGCCATTGAAATCGGTCGTTATGGAATCCCGCCTTGTACGAGCGCAATCTAGGCTCGTGCGGCATCACGCCTTAGCGAGGACGATCGCTCCTACGGGAGCGGAGCGTGACATAATGGTATCAGAGCACGGCTTTACGTCCTTGGACTATCGATTGAATTCTTTAACTCTGATGTTTCTGCGAACTCTGAATGTTGCTTCCGCAAAGTTGATATCGTTGGTGCGCTCTCTCTCGATTTGTGCCACGGGATGTCCATATAATAAGTCTAATATTTTCAAAAGCTCATGCAAGCGTTCCATCGAACGCATCGGTAGGCCATCGCCGGATATGTTGGTAGGCCTTTGGGCCGAACGGTGCCGACTTGAGTTGATAGAAGACACGTGCTAAAAGTTAGCAAACGCGTTGCGTGCTTGAACGACCTTACGCTAACAATAGCGAACGAGCACAGAGACCAAAGTATAGTTCGAACGGGATGGTTATGCACATAGCCTTTGGCTAAGTTGTGCTGATTATCGCGCACCTCGACCTTTTGGTGCAAACGAGTCGCGAGCAATGTTAAGTATCGCTCGGTCGGGAACGGGAATACACTTAGAGTGTATATCGATAGAAGCGCTATTGGACTAACGCTTAGGCGTACACTGTAACTCCTCTTCCCGAATTTTCAATTTTTATTATTTTATTTTGCCCAAGAAACTTCATTTTGCGATTAAGTTTACATTTTTTAAAACTAGTTTTATGTTATGGGTTGAAAAGATTATTTCAGTTAATAATGATAATCTATTATTGGTATAGCAAAAAGATGTAATTCGGACTTTCTAAATAGGGACTCTTAAAGTTGTTTAGACTATTATCTACTAAAAGATAATTGTTATGAGTATTTTAAATAGAGTTTTGACGACATGGAATATTATCTAACTAACTATCAGTATTTTTTTAACTTTATATGATTTAATTAGTAGATAAATATGATTGATGATTTAAATTAACATTATTATCCTTAATAGATTTGATGTTCAATTGTTTTAAAAGAAGAGGATTTCTATCTTCGTGCGATCTTATGAGATTGGCTCCTATTTGATTTAAAATTATTGACTTCTCTGATTGAAATATTTATCTACTGAGTTCCTAGATAATTTCATGCTTACCGGTCTAGGAGGACTATTAATTGAATTTAGATTTCAATAATCAGTTATTTGATTAGGTGGAATAACAGTTTAAACTATTACCGCAATAGCGTTTTGAGTTATGATGATTAATCCGTATTTAAAACCATGTTTGATTTTTGTGAAGAATTATATATTAGAATTTAATTACTCGATATTAATACTAAGTTTAAATTACATAAATTGATATTATTGAATATACACTTTAGATATTATTAATGGTAGTGATTAGATTGGATTGTTTTAAATAATTATTTGAAGAGAGGAAACCTATCCACTTAATATTTGTCTTATCTGGTTAGAACACCTGTCCACTATTTAAGGAGATGCTCTCCCCAATTTTTTCCAACACAAAAACCTACACAACCACCATCGCCACCTTACCATTGCCAATACCACGACACCCTGCCAACCACATCCCTCCTCCGACCAACAAACACCACCACCCTCTTTCACCGCCAACTCCTAACCACCGGCACTCGCCGTGACCTCTCCACCTCCGCCGTATTGCCTCGCATAGCCCATCAGAAGAAACACCACCACCTGCAACCATCAAACCGTCCCATGTCGCTGCCACCATCGGCAATACCAACACCATCGCCAAACCAATCACAGCCAATAACAAAAGATTGTGTCCCGATGTCGGTGTCCGTGACCTTGTCTACAGCCATTCTCCCCATCCAGTTCTTACACCAGCACAAAATCTCGTATCTGAGTCGGACATAAGCACAGAAACCAAAGAAACCGTGTCCAACATGCGGGCACGATCCAAACTCAGCAAAATCAAAATCAAAATCCTAACCTAAACCCTGCTATACCGCCGGTGACAATCCCCTCACCGGCTCTACGCATCCTGAGCGGCCGACGAGCGCCGCCCTGCCCCTGGAACTCTCATCGACCGCCCGGCTAAGCGCCTCCAGTGCCAGCGGCCCTCGAGCCCAGACCCGAGCCGTTCGCCATGACGACCGGAGCGCTGTGCCTCGACGGAGATCCGGGACTCGAGTCCGCTCCCATCCAGCGACGCCCCTCCGGTGAGTGCGAACTTTCGCCACCGCCCGAGTCGACGACGAGTGCCGGACTCGCGTCTTCCCGAGGGCAGCGCCAACCGGACGATGAGCTCCGTCGAAGAAACCCTCTTTCCGCATGCACGAGCCCCGGTGAGTCAGGTTCCGTCGGTGAACTCCGAGCTGCCGGATCCAGCGCCGCCTGGACGCGAGCGCGCGCCTTCCCGAGCCAGAGCGCCACCGCGACCGCTCCGATTCCGGGCCCACTCAGTGATTTCCCCTTCCACGCCGACCCCTCACCCCGGTGAGTCTCTCTTTCCCCCTTCTGCTTTTCCAACAACTTATTGTTACATTTGGTTTTGTTTTTCTCTCTCTTCCAGAGAGGAATAGCTGAATTGATTTTCTTTTAATTCTTTCTTTGTGTTACTTTCAATGGGCTAAGTGTTGGGCTAGGTAGTGGGCCCAATTCCGTGGGCTTGGGTTTTGTTTATATTCTTTTGGACTATTAAGCCCAGGCCCACAGTTTGGGCAGATTGGACTAGGCTGGGCTTGTATTTGTTTTACTCAGTTATCGATTTTGATAAACTATACTAGTTATGTTTTATAAATTTAGTTAAAGTATTATTTCTAAAATCTTGATTTGTAATTATTAAGCTATTAGTGGTTGTTAGTTTGCTATTAATTTTATTCAATAATTTTCCCAATTAATTAATAAATATTAATTATTATTTAGAAATTATATATTGTTATTATTTTAACTATAGGGGTAATAGTTTGGATTTTGGATTTTAATTTTGACCTATCGATATTGTTGGGCTTTATATTAAAATAGATTTGGACTTTATATAGACTATATGTCAAAAGTTTGGGGTAATTATTTATTTGGGCAATTTTGTGCACGGTCCGTCGAAATCCAACTTTGGACATACGGTTGGGTTCGTTTCGAAAAACTAGATCCGTAGACATGTAGTTTGACGACTTTAGAGACCGTTGACTCTGGCACGCTTTTCGGTACAAGACGGGTCCAACGGCGGACACCGTTTTGATCCGAAATTACTATTTTGCTCCTGTATCCAGAATTGGACTTAAGGACGGGCAATCCTAGCTAATTTGACTATTCTGAGAACGTTGGTACTATTTATTTCAGCATCCGGAGACTTCTACATGTGTTGACTGATTGTGGCTCATTGAGTGGTATGGTATTATTGGTTTCTCCAGCTAAGGACCTCAGGCAAGTGCACTTTCTGATTGCTTTCGATTCATAGTAGTTTTCTCATTTTATGTCTATACATATATCTTGCTGTTTGTTGACACGCTCGTCACACGGAGTAGTCGGAAGGGAAAATATCTTAGTAGACATGTGGACTACCCAGAACTATCCTTCGTGTCTTTCGTGAATGATAGCAGCTGCACACGACACGTGCAGTATGCCTGATTTACCCCCTAGTCGTTCACATGTCGAAACGAATATTTTACACCACCTAGATAGATGTCTTTTATTAGTTTTTTCTTGTTTACTTCTCTATCGTGCTATGTCATCAATTATCTACCAGTTTTTATCTATCATATGTTTTCATGTCTTGTTAATTCTATTGTGTTTTCGTATTGTCGTCGATTTGTGTACTTGTTCCATTCCTGGCTAGAAACCAACATTTTCATGTTTAGCCGCGATCACTCTTAGTATTGGGAAGGCTTGGGTATGCTGAAGTCAACCTAGAAATAGAAAACAGTTGTACCATTTCATTAACTGTAAACTCTTGTATTTTCATTAATTATAAATCTTGTAAATGTTGTATCAAATTTAGAAATGTGAATGAGCAGCAATATGTTTTATTTTGAGCATTTATTTCTTGCGGGCTTGACAGCGTTCTACCGCCGACTCTACGGCATAGGCTGGCTTGGACACGTCTCGTATCCGTAAAAGTGGGTACGGGTCGTGACAAGTTTTTATGGTAGCCCATGCAGGTCAGTTTTCGCAAAAGATTGCGAACTCGTGATAGTACTTAAGTTAGTCGTACTATTGCGAGCCTGCGACTAGGAAATGCTCATTTACAACTAGGAGTAAATCAATTTTAAGAGAATGATTAGGATTAGGAGTCCCTAATTTAATTTGACATTTGGGTAGTTAAGGTTGCTACATAGGCCTCATTGAATTCTAAATCATGTTAGATAATTTTTTTTCGAAAAAGGATGCACTATTGTATTCTGAATCGAAAGTATTTCGGAAGGAGGGTAGATTCACGACCCTCTTTCCGTAATTTTGTTGAATTAAGTATATTTTTTTAGAATTTTACAAATTTTTTTATGTAACATCTTAGTCATGGTTAAATTTTGGAGTGCCAAATGACTAGAAGTGATGGCACGGATAGTGCAGTGGCGTGCTTTGACTAATGTATTAGTTATGGTAGGAAAGACCGAGCCATAGGTATGTTCGAGCTAGAAAAACCAGGCAAAGTTGTGCCTTGACCTCTATAAATAATTTAATTAGTTATTTAAATACGACTTTTAGAAGACCCGGTTTTCTAAACTAGCCCGAACGCAACCTAAGCCCTGGTAGTCATGCAGTGCGATCAACGACATCCAGGTAGATATATGGATGTGTATACATACTGTCCATTTTGTTCTTGTGAATAAATTTTTATAAATTTTATATTGAATATAATAGATGTGTTGTTGCTATTTGAATTCCTATTTTAATTGGGAGTAGGATAACCTTCCTTAAAATGATATTTCGGGATTTATTTAGACTGTACTTGTGCATAAATATATATTCATAATGGGTAGGTATAGTGCTATTTTTATATTTTTTTCTTTGATCTTGAATATTGGATAAATATAAATTCAAATTTATATTTCTTTTGCCTTCGGACCTTTCCTTCCTGATCTTATCATTTGCACAACTTCATCTTATGTCTTCTCTAAACATCGCCATATCATGAGTTGGTATCACTTATATTGTCTTGGACCCAAGGGATTTATCTTTTTAAATAATTTCCCACTCAATTGCCTATACCTTAAATCTTAAGTTAAGTTTTTGAATTCAAGAATTATCCTTCATAACTAATTATTTTTCTTTTCAAGACTTGATGTTCATACTGGGAGGACAGATACTTACACCCTCTTAGAACCTGTTTGAAATTCTAGAACCTCCTTTAAAATTTCATAAGGTATAGTTAAAAGAATGTTCGTTGACTTGCGATGGCAAGACAGCAGCGCACTGTCGCCACTTATTTGAATTATCAAGACTACGGGTTCATTGCAGCCAGCAGCGCACTGGCGTGGCATGTCCCCCAAGTTGAAATAATTTCAAGTAAGCGTGAGTTATCGAATGTCATTCAAGCTATAGCTTGGTTGCCCTAATTTTCCTTAAAATATTATGTCAAGATTGGATAGAGCTGATAAGGTATTCATTGTCGTATCCTCATTTGAGTCGTAGAACCAAGAGTTTATTGCAGCTAGCTGTACACTGGCGAGGCATAAATTCTCGGTAAAACGATTTCAGATATGCTTACGATATTCGAATACCGTAAAGGCTACGTCTTTTGGCATACGACTATAAATTTTCTAATTTGATCTGTGCATTATTCCTAGTTACCAACTTCTCAATAAACTGATTGTTCTTTTCCCCCATATCTTCTTACTTTTGAATCGTCACCTTTTAAACCTAATTGATTTCCTTCCACTAGATTTATAATCACCCCTAGATTACGATTCTATGATCATGCTTACCCAATCGATCGTGTTAGAGAGGTTTCGACTTGGACCATCCTTAACGACCTTTAGATAACGACTAGACTATTCGACTCTATTTCAATCGTGTCAATTCGCATGTTATCCTAGAATTCGATTCTATGATCGTGCCTAAATAAGTTTGCTTAACTATTTGTTCGTACCACAATGATTTCAAATTTTGATCGATCTTGAACAATTTTTGTTCATGACTAAATCATAATCGTGCCTATATTTTCTAACTAAGTTTTTCCACCGTGATCATGACTATTGTGATCTTGTTCATGCTCGTACCAACTTTTAAATTTTGATCATGATTGGATGACTCGCATGCATCTTAGTTGTACTTAAGCGGCTTTAACCATGCTTGGACTTTATTTAAATTTTGACCAGGCCTAGTCGTGTCTAACGACTCCTCCTTGTTTAACTAATCCCATTTTGATTATATCCTCGACCACGGTAACTAGATCCTTTCGACTACACTTTACTCAGGACTCGTGGTATCTTTTCTATTCACGATCTAATTCTTGGTCATTGGTCATACCATCTTTTGATTATATTTGTAATCATGCCTAATCGTGCCCTTCAAATTTCGAGGAATTTTTTTTTTTGGATAGGGTCTTTAACTGATGAATTGTCCTTGAGGTTAATATTATCCTTGTGACGAACTTTGAGAATATTTTAGAACATTGTCTCCTCATCTATTTTAACAATATTTCTTATAATTTTACCATATTTTATTTTGTCGATCAACAGGGATGGCCTAACCTAGCGCCCTTGAAATTTCGAGGACGAAATTTTTCTAAGGTGGGTAGATTTGTAACTCCTCTTCCCGAATTTTCAATTTTTATTATTTTATTTTGCCCAAGAAACTTCATTTTGCGATTAAGTTTACATTTTTAAAACTAGTTTTAGGTTATGGGTTGAAAAGATTATTTCAGTTAATAATGATAATCTATTATTGGTATAGCAAAAAGATGTAATTATCGGACTTTCTAAATAGGGACTCTTAAAGTGGTTTAGACTATTATCTACTAAAAGATAATTGTTATGAGTATTTTAAATAGAGTTTTGACGACATGGAATATTATCTAACTAACTATCAGATATTTTTTTAACTTTATATGATTTAATTAGTAGATAAATGTTGATTGATGATTTAAATTAATATTATCCCTTAATAGATTTGATGTTCAATTGTTTTAAAAGAAGAGGATTTCTATCTCCGTGCGATCTTATGAGATTGGCTCCTATTTGATTTAAAATTATTGACTTCTCTGATTGAAATATTTATCTACTGAGTTCCTAGATAATTTCATGCTTACCGGTCTAGGAGGACTATTAATTGAATTTAGATTTCAATAATCAGTTATTTGATTAGGTGGAATAACAGTTTAAACTATTACCGCAATAGCGTATTGAGTTATGATTAGATTAATCCGTATTTAAAACCATGTTTGATTTTTTGTGAAGAATTATATATTAGAATTTAATTACTCGATATTAATACTAAGTTTAAATTACATAAATTGATATTATTGAATATACACTTTAGATATTATTAATGGTAGTGATTAGATTGGATTGTTTTAAATAATTATTTGAAGAGAGGAAACCTATCTGTTTCACTTAACAAAAATGCCAAACAAAAGTTGGATTTTGAAAATAAAACGAGAAAAAGTACAAGAAGTACAAATTTGATTCTGGGAAAGTATTGCTATGGAAGTCTGATCTGTAAATGATCACTTTGTTCCTTGGACCATATGATGATGATGAAGATCACTGCTTGAAGTAGAACAACTTGGAAGAACTAAGTCACCAGAAAGGTATCGACGCACTTGGGCACTGATGGCGAGGCCGAATGCTTTCCTGCTTTGCTTCACTCTGTTCTGAAAGAAAAGTTGAAGAATGCTCCGGAGAATCAAAGTCTCGAAGTTCTGATCTCTATATTCTCTCCTGTCTCTGTGTATGTCTGTCCCTTTCTCAAAAATCAGTCTATTTATAGACTGGGGCTTCTGTGCATAAAAAGCATCAAAATCTGTCTTTACGCTAACAACTGCCACCCATGATCAGAGTCATCCTTTGCATACGTTGACACGCGTCCCATCATTTCAGAGAGAATAGGATACATGTACACACGTTCTTCGAAATATGTGGCATGAAGGCCATGTAGGCAAACCACGTTCCAAACTGGCCAGAAAGAATAGGGCGTAAAAATAGCCCCAACATCCTCTGGACGTAAAGCAGTAAGATGAGCATAAAATAGCTCTGTCATAGGTTTCCCGCGTAAAGTGGTTATTGAATACCTTGAGCGTAAAATGGCTCAAATAGACTTTACGCACACATTATGAGCGTAAAAACTCGTGTAAAACTCCGTGCGTAAAAGAAACCATATAGTGAGCGTAAAGTAGCTCGATCCACATAAACGACAACAATGGTCTTTGTATGAGACAAATTCCTTTGGATTCTGTGGTAAATGCCATCATTAATATCTCCATGTCAGGTTCTGCATTAAATGCGAGACTAGACAGCCTTGTCCTAGCGTAAAAGGAGTAGTTGGCTAGTCATAGGCGTAAAGAGCCATCAGTTTAGACCCAAGCGTAAAATGATCAGCTTGCACAGGCGTAAAGTGATTAGCCTCTCCTTGGCATAAAGGGGATCAATTTGAGTAGACTGATCTATCACTTTGACCCTTCTTGTGAAGCTCTTTTTATGCTCCTACAAGACCCCGTTCAAAGTTTTTAAATATCTCCAAAATTTGAAACACTTTGAACAGAAGCGTAAAAGTTGAGATTTGATCTGCCAGCGTAAAATTTGGGATACGCAACCATCATCCGCGTAAAAGCGGGGATATCCAACAGTCGGTATTCTTCAAAAGAAAATTAATGTCGGTCATACTTAACCGTCACAATAATTTCTTTCTCGAAACTTTTGAATGTCTCTTCATCTTCCCGAGTAAGCAGTTTCCAACGAGGAATGTGAAGAGTTGCTTTGGTTTGTATAAATAAGGATAAATTCTTTATTCTTGACATTCATCCTCATTTTGTCATGGCGCCGAAGAACGAGATTACCAACAAAGAGGCTTCAAGCTCCAGGCTTCATTTCGAGCGAGCGTGCAACCTTTTAGAGTGTTTTGGAGTGACTCCTGCATTCGTCTTTAGTCGCATTAATGGTGGTCCCCCAACTGCGTACGAAGGGCCAGGAGATGTCGAAGCGTTTCTTAATCTGATGCGCCGCTCCGGGATTCGCAATATGCATGAACTAGGTGTCTCCCTTCGTCAGCCCAACGAAGGAGAGAAAAAATAATGTTTTTATGTATTGCGAAACTTTTATCTATAAGGGTCCACTTCCCCCCTTTATAAATAAAATTTTGCTGTTGACCTCATCTGTTGGTAGATAGAACTGTTCAACACTTATTTTGACTGTTTCTATGGTTGTTCATTCCCAAGAAACAAACCGACACGTGGCGTCTGTCTTGTGGTTACGAGGGCCTTAAAATAGGATCTTCCCCGAAATAGACTCATTCGAACAGTTTCTTCAGTCTTTATAAATAGCCGAGAATATTTCATATATTCTCGTACTCATTCCTCTGAAGATAACTTTCTGTCATGTTGTTCTCCAACAAATGAGGATGGCGAAGCTTTCCAACGGCGTTCCTTTGTATGCCCAGTCATTAGATACAGATTCAACCACCATTAGAGCCAAACCATTCGACTCAAATGGTAAGTCCGATCGTAAGCAAATATCTGTCTTCGAATTTTTTGTTTGAAAACAGCTATTTTACGAGCGTAAAGCCTTGCTGAAGCACTGGCGTAAAATCCTTGCTGAAGTATTGGCGTAAAAACCTAGCTGAATCACTGGCATAAAAGCCTTGTCATATCACTGGTGTAAAAGCCTTGCTGATTGCTGGCGTAAAAATCTTGCTGAATTACTGGCATAAAAAGCCTTGTCATATCACTGGCGTAAAAGCCTTTGCTGATTGCTGGCGTAAAAAACCTTGTTGAAGCACTGGCGTGAAAGCCTTTGCTATCTGTTTTTAGTTAGCGTTTAATACGCATCCGATGATACTTATGTCTAAAACACTTTTTCTGCGTTGTTTTCTGCAGAAGTTTGGCTGAAGAGCTTTTTCAGAACTGGCATTGGTGACTTTGACGCTGTGAGGAGCGTTCTTCTGACATCAACATCAGGGAGCTCATGCGCTTTTGACGTGCAAATCAAACAACTCAGAACTCTTTGTGAGATAGAAGGGTCTTCCTCTGTTGGTAGGAAGAGCCTTTATACACGGAGAGTTGGATGGTGGAGTCAACTCTACCCCGAGAAATCGGATAGTAGAGTTCCTTTCACGGCAGAACTAGGAATCGTATCCCAATGCTGGATACATTTCTACTCCTTTGAGGTGCCGCCACTAATCCACCAATTGTATTGGCAGCAACACGCCTTCGGCTGCCATACTCTGGGGTTCTCCTCTCGTCTAAGAGAGGAGACCAGAGTTTGATTCCTGCTGTTCTGGTTGCCACTGGAGCTCAGACAGTCAGGAATTGCCACCAACAACGAACCCGTCAAAGAAGATCAAAGAAGAAATATATCTCTATTAGGTTATCGTTGGTGTATAGAATGAAAATCCAAGAATGTAAGAGATTTCTATTATAATTTGTAAGAAAGTCTAAGAAATGTAATAGACTATTTTGATGATATGGGAATGGAAATGATGATTCTTCTATGATCAATGATTTGTATCTATCTGGATGTAATATGGACATGATAGATAAGTGAAATCTTATTTTCTGTTTTAGAGTATATGATACTATCAGAGGTGATATGGACATAATAGCATATATGAACTCAAAAAAATTAGATTAATATCTATGCAGAGGTCAAATAGAAGTGATAGATAGGAAAAGAAAGCAGATTTAATATTTATTCAGAGGTCATGGAAACATGATAAATAGCGAATCCCACTTTCTAATCAATTGATAAAATAGAAGATATAAAATCCCTTTCCCAGGAAACAAGAAGTCGGCTTAACCAAACCTTGGTAGCTGGGAAATAAGAAGACAGATATTGTGAGCATATACGTCAAAACGGTGGACGAATCAACGTATTTCTTGGGAACAGAAAGGACGATTCAATTCATAATTAAATGGATGAACCTGGTAACATGAACGGACGAGTCTTTTCGGAAATGAAAAGTCGTTTTCAATTTCAGAGACTAGTTCATTAGTAATCCTCCTCTATAAATAGGTGAGAATTGCTTGTAACCCTTCATTCTTATTTCTCATCCTCTATTGGAAATGTATTTCGAGGATGTCCGGCGAAAGAATGAAGTCCTCCGGAAAGTCGAGGGCATCATTGAGACGTTCCCCGTTGAGCCCCCTGTATCAGGCTCATCAGGCTCAACCGAAATAGGTGGAAGCTCTTCTGCGCCCAAGCCACCTGAAGACATCCTTGCTTTCTTAGTGGAGCCAGGGAAAACTCCTGAAGAAGAAGCGTCGAGGATGGCTGTCTGTAAATTTTTTATGAGTTCAGGAAACGACGCCTTCTATGCATTGGCCGACTATGTATTCAATAACGAAGGGAGTGGCCCTCATCCTTAGTTTCGAACAAAAATAATAAAAGGAGCTTTATTTTCATTCTGTCTCCCTTTTTTTATACATAGTATTTCTTAAGAAACTTGCCATTGATTGGCATCATGAGCAGATCTCCATTGGACTTTGATAATAGATAGGCGCCATTGGAAAATATGGACTCAATTACATAAGGGCCTTCCCATTTTGCTTGGAATTTCCCTTTACTTTTATGAGTCATTACCATCGGTCTCCGAACAGCTAATACAAGTTCGCCAACTTTGAATACCCTCTCTTTAACTTTACGATTGAAAGTTCGAGATATGCAGCTTGATATAGTTCAATGTGCTGTTGTGCTTGAAGACGCTTCTCATCCAATCCTTCAAGTTCCTGGAGTCGTAAGCGATCATTATTCTCTGTAGTTAGCTCATTAGCAATGGCTATTCGTAGAGAAGGGATCTGGATTTCCAATGGGAGAACAGCTTCGCATCCATAAACCAATGAGAATGGTGTAAAACCAGGAGTCCGGACTGTTGTTCGATAAGCCTAAACATTCTCCAAGTTTCTCATTCCAATCACGTTTATTAGAAGAGACAAACTTTTTGAGAAGTTTAATGATTGTCTTATTGAAAGCTTCAGCTAAACCATTAGCAGTAGGATTATAAGCCGTAGAAGCCAAATTCTGAATTCGATTCTTGTCACAGAATCGATAAAATGCTTGACTGGCAAATTGTGGACCATTGTCATGAATTATCCGTCGAGGAATCCCGAAGCGATAAATGACATGGTGCTTGATGAAACTGATCACATTAGATGTTTTCACTTCCGCAAGGGGGACTACTTCTGCCCACTTAGAAAAGTAATGTTATAGCTAATATGAACCGATGTCCTTTAATAGAAGGAGGATTAATAGGACCAATGACATCCATACCCCTCAAAGGGCCAGGAGGCTGCTGTACGATATAGAAATTCAGACGGCTGATGAATAAAATCAGCATAAATCTGACATGTTTTACATCTTCTGGCATAGTCTACAGCATCTGCTATCATAGAGGGCCAATAATACCCCATTCTTCGAATGCGATCTTGCAACTTTGGACCCGGTTGATGAGCACCACAGACACCATCATGAGCCTCACGCAGTGTTTGTTTGGCTTCACTTTCTGAGAGATAGCGCAGCAAGAGTCCGTCATATGAACGACGATATAGCATATGTAAAGACGAATCATAATAGAATCGAAACGATCGTCTCTTAATTGATGCAGCTTCTTTAGGATCTTCAGGCAAAATCCCATGAACTGCATAATCAATGAATGGAGTTCTCCAATCTTTCTGCTGGGAACTTGCCTCTATAACATAACTTTGTTTAATATGCAGATTACTCTTCACACAGAACAAGTCTCGGTCCAACAAAGTAATTGTATTTTGCCTTCGGATTGGGACAGCCAAGTCTGCAGCTAAGCTGGCAAGAGCATCAGCCTCCACATTCTGAGAACGTGGTACAAATTCAATGAAGAATCCTTTGAATGATAGGACCAACTCGACTACCACCTGATGATAGGGGATGAGATCAGGATTTCGGACTTCATAAGTCCCTCTAACTTGATTAACGATCAATTAAATCTCCATAAGCCTCTAAGAATTCAATATCCAATTGTTTTGCTACTTGAAGACCAATCAATAGAGCATTATATTCTGCTACATTGTTAGAGCATGGCTCATTAAGAGAATATGCACGGTATATGACCATTTTGTCAGGAGAAACCAAGACAATTCCTACCCAGAGACAATATTGCCTTTAGGTCCCACTCGTGATGCTCCATCAAAATATAATTGCCATATATCATTCTTCAGAGTCATGTTACAATCCACTACTTCGTCTGGAATGTCTTCATATAACTTCGAAGTTTCAGGTATAGGATGAGCAGCTAAGAAATCAGCTAACGCTTGGCCCTTCACTGATTTTTGAGGCACATAAATCATGTCATAAGGAGTGAGCAACATCGCCCAGGTAGCTAACCTGGAATTAAGAATGCTCGGTTTTCTCATCAATACCGAATGGGATTTATTCTGGAGATGACATGAATAGTCTGTCCAGTGACATAATGTCTTGTCTTTTGGACGGCGAAAACAAAAGCTAGACATTCCTTTTCCACAGGAGTATATCTGTGTTCGGCTCCGACCATCATTCTGCTCAGATAATATATTGCTTGTTCATGACCCATATCACTTTTCTGCCAGAAGAGCGCCAAGTGAATGATCCAAGGCCCGAACATATAGCAAAAATGGTCTTCCTATCACCGGAGGTACCAGAACAGGCGGGTTTGTAAGATATTGCTTAATGTCATTGAAGGCTTTTTGACACGCTTCATCCCAGACAAAAGATAACCCTTTCTTTAATAGACGGGAGAAAGGTTGACATCTCCCAGAAAGATTAGATATAAATCTTCTGATATAAGCAATACGGCCCTGAAAGCCACGGAGTTCTTTCAGATTACGAGGAGGACGCATTTCAAGAATTGCTTTAACCTTATCAGGATCAACATAGTACCTTGAGAGGTAATGACAAATCCTAGAAACTTGCCACTAGAAACCCCTAAGAAAGACTTAGAAGGGTTCATTTTCAATTGATGTTGGCGCATCAATTCAAATACTGTCTTCAAGTCCTGAATGTGATCATTCTTTGACCGAATTTTAACAGCAATGTCATCTACGTAGTGTAGAAGCATGGAATTTCACAACCAGAAAGCCCATGCGCCAGACACTACATACGCCAGAGCTCGGACAAAATACTTACAGCAAAAATAACAGATATAGACATGGAAAGATTTTTATTTCACATATAAAAGTCTATTACATGTCTAGAAAAGGTTGTACAAAAGGAGAATTTCTACAAAGGAAAGATCCTAAGTCTACGACCAGCAGCCACCATGCGCCTTAAGACAGGCGCAGCAGCCACCATGCGCCTCCAGTCAGGCACAGCAGTCACCATGCGCCTTCAACCAGGCCCATTCCCACCATGCGCCCTCAAGGCGCATCCTTTTCATCAGCTCAGTTATGTGCATCCCTTCAGCAGCCCAGTTATGTGCCGCTCTTCCAGCCAGGCTCACCTGATAAATGCTTCGACTAATAAGCATTTAACCCTCTGGCTGGAACCGAGGAAGAGAGAGCACCGCAAATCTGTGGCCAGGGGAGGCTTCAAAAGAGCCTCCAAAGACCAAGGAAGACCGTAATCGAAATACGGCTAAAGAAGCAGCTTTCAACACAACCAGAGTGGGCAACACCCACTTTGAAGGAAGAAAGAGCCTAGCACCGCCATTCCGATCTACGGCCCTTCCAGAACAACGGAGACGAGGCCCGAGCATCCCTATCTTTGGATGCAACAGGCACCTTCCACCTGTCTCGGAAGCCCTCGACTCCATCTTTTGGATGTAACAGTCACCTTCAAGTGCGTCAATGACGACATGGCGTCTCATCTTCACCCTCGGGAGCACTTCGTCAACAGAGTGCACTCGAGTACCCAAGTTCATATTGGAAGTACGTGAGAGAACGAGAAGCAAACCTTCTCTCCATGCCACTATTTATAGGCCGGGCAGATCAAACCCACGCGCCAAGTGGATGGCTCTCCGAATTCTGTGCAATGAACTTACATTTAATGGATGAACCGGACACCTCGAATTCAGCCAAACGGCTATTTAAAGCACTCGAGGAACGAAACAGCCGCTCGCGCCCTTCGACTTCAGGCGCATCACACAGATGCGCCCTTCAGAACCAAGCGCATCATAGAGGATACGCCCCCATGCGTCCCCATACCCAGTGGAACGCCAATCGATGCGCCTCCTCAGCTGTCCATCGAATGTCAAAAAACATTAAATGCTGAACTGACAGAGTTGGCAGCACACCTCCCAAAGTCTGAACGTTTGACAGCTTTTTACGAAGCATCGACAACGTCAGCATCATCATGACTTTACTCCGACGGCTACTGCCACGTGGCCACTCAACCACCCGCATGCGCCTCTGCAGCCATGCGTCCAAATCAGCATGCGCCTCGAAAGCCAATGCGCCTCAGACTCTTCACTGATCCCTAAAGACAGAAGAAAAGTCTCTATTTGAAGCTCTGCATGCGCCTCAAAAGCCATGCGCCCTAGACTATTCTCTGATCCCAAAAGACAGAAGGAAAGTCGCCTGCATATGCCTCAAAAGCCATGCGCCCAGAATGGTTCGTGACTCCTAAAGGTTACGAGCCAAAGTCTCCTCATGCGCCCAATCCTAGGCGCATCTTACCAGATCATTCCCCCACCAAATCTGAGATCTTCGAGCCATGGGTCGACGACACGTGTTCTTTGACTCAACTCATCCAAGATCTCAGCAATAGAAAGATCTCCTTCTCCGCTACGTGCCGGCTCACAACAGAAACATGAAGAAGTCAACCCCTCGATCAGGGCGCATCACCCATGCACCTCCATCAGTAATCTCCACGTGGCGTCCCCACGCACCGGCGCATCCTACATATGCGCGCTATGAGCAGCCAGCCTGCAAAGCTATAAATAGAGGGATCATTTTCTTCTGAACAACACACACCTACCTACAATAAACACACAGAGACTTCGCACTACCGGAGAGGCAGATACAGACACTCAACGTCTTCCTCCTCTCAGCCAGCTCCAGCACCCAGAGCAATCCAGACCTTCAGAAAACCGATAACCGTCGTCAGCTCGTCAACGGAGTCAACGTATTACCACTCACTCCATCGGCACTAGGGACCCAGAATAAACAAAAGTGTACTCCTAGGACTACATCTAAGTCCTATATTGTAACACTGTTCTGTTTGTATTAAAATTTGCAATCAAAGAATTTTAATGGCAAACAAGCTGGCGACTCTGCTAGGGACCTCTTTCTCCTCCACCGATAAAGTTGTGTCGCAAGCCGACGACGTGAAGGTGGGCTCCTCCCACAAGACGCTGGTCGTACGCCTCAATCAACAGGCGTATGAGGAGTTCATATCTGAAGGCAGTACGAGTCCTTCGAAGCGGCTGCCGAAGAAGATCCGCCGAGTCTGGGTGTACAAGGTCGACGCCTCGGGCACCACCACCGAAGGGGATGCGCCGATCCAGCCTTCCCTTCCTGCTGACGTCCTCAGCAACCAAGATGCGCCCGCTAGTGCAGCGCATCTCTCGAAAAAATGTGCGGCTAACCACGTTCCCCAGCCATCTCCCTCTCAGGCGAGGAAGATGCATCGACGGAGCAGGGGCGCAGCCAATGCCATGCGCATCGTCTCTGATGCGCCACAGAAGATCTCTATCTTTGACAGACTCACTCGCTGTAGTGGCAGGGAAGAATTTAGATTCTGAGTACTACGCGCCCCAGCGGCCTAGTACGAAGAAGTCCAAGGCAGCACGGGCCATGCGTCCCAAACGTGCTATGCCAGCAACAAGCCAGAAGCATGTGCTCACAATCATGCGCGCTGCTGATGGTAAGTTGTACAAGGTCGACTCGAGTGCTGTGGTGCCGAGAACGAGCCGACCTTCAAAGACCTTGTCTCACTTGGGCGCATCTACTGCGTGCACAACCAAGTCGAGCAAGACAAACAAATGTTGTGGTTCCCCCACTACTGATCGGGATGCCTGTTTTGTATCAGATCAGGGGGCACAGCACTCACTTGACCACCCCGCGCTTGGCCTTACCATGTGCTTGAAGGGGTACAAAGGTAGCACTCTCCTCCAATGACCTGCGTAACGTGATCACTCACAAGCGCCGGTCAGAAGAATCGACCAACAAGCATGATGCGCCCCTCACGAGGCATACTTGTGCTGTGGTCACCATCAACTGCTGTTGCAAGGCGGCAGTACCACCAAGGCAGTCAGTCTTCAGCGGCTACAATTATCGACACCCCTCCGACATCGCCTTAGGATGAAGGTGTCAACAGAAGAGGAGCCAAGGGTTGCTTCATGCAACGTGATCTCCAACTCCTCGTCAATCCGAAAGACGACTGGCAATTCCTCGTCCTCATCCAAAAGCCAGTCGAGAAAACCAAGGCAGCTGTCTCGTCCTCCGGAGTGTTCGAAGGCACTCGGTCGAGGAAGAAGTTCTTGGAGGAAGCCGGGGGTAGTCAGACCCTTGTTTCCGGAGACGAAGATGTCCAAAGCACAGCTGCGGCGGATCTTCATCCTCGAGGCGAAGTCAGCCTCCCAGAAGCCCCTCAAAATGAGGATGTCCCCCAGAACACAGCTGGAGGTAGTTCCGGAGACGAAGAGGCCCTTCAAGACGGAGCTGAGGGTAATCAGACCCTTGCAGATGCGCCCGTCGAGAATGACCTCGAGAACGTGGCTGGAGGAGGCCAAGATGAAACTCCAGGAGAGGCGACTCCCCTACATGAGAGTGAGGCCGAGAGCGAAGCCTCCACCAATCCATCCACTCCCGGCCGTGTCATGACAGTATACATGGCTGGGGATGATTCCGAGTCTGATGCGTCGCCATAGGACATCGTCCAGCGCATAGACACATTAGAGGGAAGACTCAAAACCCTCTCTGCTTCCATGCAAACTGACTCAGGCGGTGTTTGAAATACGGTCGGCCTTGATCCCGAACTACCTTCGACCGATCCCGACCCAGGGGACAATGGGGAGTCGAGTGTACCCCTTCAACGGGTATCCTCAGACACAGACCGCCGAGAAGTACCCCGGATGTCTGAGCCCTCAAACGCTCAACTCCAAGTGGTACCACCTTCCCCGACTCCTAGCTCCACAGAGGATGTGGTTGAAATGATCAAGGACTTGCGGGAGCGCTTTGAGTCCAAGAACAGGCAAGAGGAGCGCCAGAAGATGGGCATCCCCCAACCCTATCCCATCGAGTGGAACAAAGTGGTTTATCCTCCAAAGTATAAACCACAAACACTGATGCCATACGATGGGAAGGACTCTCCGTGCCACTACCTGACCTACTTCCAGTCCCAAACGGGGCATCTCCCGAAGGAGGACGCACTCCTCACTAGCATATTCGTCGGAGCATTGAAGGGAGTGGCGTATGACTGGTACTGCAGCCTCCCCGACAATTCCATATCATCCTTCGACGACTTGATGCGCCTCTTCCTCGACCACTTCTACGACGGCGGGAAGGACATGACGATGGCATCCCTCATAGAGATACGCCAGAAAGAGAAGAAAATGGTTCGGGTGTTCATCGAACGCTTCCGACAGGCCTGCTTCAGACTACCTCCAGGCATGTCGGAACATGCGCTCCTCTCCTCTTGCAGCATGAACATGCTGCCTGCAGTCAAACTCTGGCTCAACTCTACTCCTCCCTCCGACTGGAGCTCCATGATCATCGAAGCAGAAGCAGCAGAAAAGAAGGCGGCCAATGCACGTCTTCTGGGGGTCAGCTTCCCTGCCTTTGATGACAAGGGGAAAAGGTCTGCGGCCAACAACCCTGGACGTGAGACAAAGGGGAAGCAGGCGTTGACTGTTAATGCCTCGAAAGGCGCATCTGCGCCTACTCAGAAGCCTCCACTTGCACTAAGGCCCAAGGAGGTTTATTCATTCAACGACGAAGACACTCTGCAACTTTTTGAAATACTGAAGCAGGGTGACAAGATCAAGCTACCGGACCCAAAGCGGCCCGATGAAGTTGGAAAAGTGGACAACCCGAGGTACTGTCACTACCATCGGTTTGTCGGACACCCGACCAAGGAATGTTATGTCCTCAAAAATTACATCCAGCGCATGATCAATGTGAATGTAATCTCCGTCGACTATGAAGAGAAGACGGTGTCAGCTAATGTGGTGTCACTCCAGTTCGGCACCTTGCCGCCAACTACCTCACAAGATGGTGTTGTCCCCATTCCTAAGGCGACAATGGAGGTGGTTAACTTATCACCTACCCGTGACAATGTGAGTGGACTCATCCCACTCACCACATCTCGAGGAGAGGTCCTATGGGTCCACCCCGACCTCGTCTCCGAGGTGACTCAACCGGAGGCACGTCCTACCTCCAAATCCAAAGGTAGTAAGATCAAGTCTTGCCGCATGGTCTCTTCTTCAACAGAAGAGGCACTTCCTGTGCAGACGCATTCACAACAGAACGTCCAACCCGGCAAAGCTGTCGCCGAAGTGGTGCCTCCTTGCACCGTCCCCGCTGTCCAGGAAGAGGGCCCGTCTAAGCCCTCATCAGCCAATAAGCAAAAGCAGGTGGAGGCTCGTTTCGACAGACCTCTACGAAAGGAGAATGCTTCGGGGCTAGCCAAGCCCCACAACTTTGACATACTGGCACAACTGGCCAGTACTCCCGCCCGCCTATCTTTGTTCGAGCTCCTGCGTCTTTCCAAAGACTTCCGAGAAGCTCTCTGCGAAGCTCTGAAGGATGCTGAATCCTTTCTCAGTCAGGTCAAGCAGCCTGAAGACCTCCTAACTACTTGTGCGTACTGTCGTTGTGCGGATGAAGTTATCCCAAACATAACTTTCACCCAACAAGACATGCTGCTCAAGCACCACCGACATAACCGGCTGCTGTATTATACAGGGTATATCGGTTCAGTCAAGGTGAACCGGATTCAGATCGATCCGGGGTCTTCTCTCAGCATCATTCCGAAGGCGCTGTTATCAATACTGGGGATCCCAATGTATCGGCTGGCGCCCTCCAACACAACCATCAGTGGCTTTAACGCTAGCAAAAGTGAGCCACTGGGCAAAATTCGACTGAAGTGTCACATCGGTAACCCCAAAACTGAGGTGATCTGCTATGTTGTGGATGCCGAAGTCAACTACAACATCCTGCTCGGTCGACCATGGCTACATGAGTACATGGTGGTGCCCTCCACGCTCCACCAATGCATGAAATATGTATCCACCAACGGCGTCATCCGGACGAAGTTCGCAGATATCGATCCTTTCAAAGGGATTGAGGCCTACTTCACCGATTCCGACTTATACAAGTCACTTGACGAGGAGGAAGCCAATGATGCTGATGACGAGGCAGAGACGGCAGCTGAGCCGGACATGGAGCCTGAGATGACTCCCGATGCCCCTTTGAAGATCCAACTCAAGGACAAACCGCCCCAGAAGGTGCCTCTAATGAGCATCAAGCTACCAGGAAAAGCACCAACTCCTGAAGCTCCCCTGAGGATACGCCTCAAGGGAAAGCCGCCTCAAACATCGGCTCCCTTGGTGGCAAAATTACAGGGGAAGGCACCAATCACTGGAGGCGCAGTTGAGGCACCACTGAAGGTGCGTCTTAAAGGCAAGCCGCCGCAGTCATCCAAGATGCCAGGGAGGGCTCACGTAACCCTCTCGGACCCCAAAATCAAAGCTGTGGTGGACTCTCCTGATCCAACTCCAGTGCTTACAGATGAGGAGCTTGGCGAATATATCTCTGCTGATGTAGATGCACCCTCCTTAGACAATGTAATCCCACGGGATAAAATCTCGTATTTCATCAATAATAGAGTGTCTTTTAATTATTCTTGTCTTCCACATTGGAATGCCATATATACATTAGATAACGCTCTACGGTCGTTGCAAACACAAATAACGACCGTCCATCATGTAAATCGAGTAGTCCCGTCTCAAGGAGTCTGTTACATAGTCCCTCTACGAAGTCGAGATGAAGGAGCCATCATCTTCGGCAAGGTCGAGCGTCATCAGGACCTTCCGCCACTCAAGCCAGAACCAGATGCCGGCAGAATGCAACTCTATCGGTACACGGATAAGGCAAAGTATCTCATCCAAAAAATGGGTTACGACCTAAAAAGCGACAAAGGCCTGAACTACGGCAAAGGTCGACGTCTTCCTCTCCGGCTTCCAACACCTAAAGGAAAGCCGCAGGACTACTACAACAAAACTCGACGGGGGGTAGGCTATGTCATGCCGCCATCAACTCCAGAGAGTTCAGACGCAGAAGACGTAGAACATTCCTACTTGTCCGAAGCATCGACTTGGGATTCCGATACCAGTATCGGATCAGTCTTCAGGAAAGTGCTGTCAGCTAACATGACATCAGCACAACCTCAAAAAGATGAAGGTGAAGACCAAGCACCGGAACCCTTCGAAGAAGAACCCTGGGCTCAACGCCTGGGACAACAATGGGAGTCTCGTTTCGAATTACGTGAACCTCCCACCGAGGATAAAGTCGAGCAGATCGACCTTGGGGATGGATCTTCTTCCAAACCCATCTTCGTCAGCAAAAGCCTGAAAGGAGAAGACCGAGAATCTTTAATCCAGCTGGCTAAAGAATATATCGACGTCTTTGCCTGGAGCTACGAAGATATGCCGGGACTTGATCCCCAAATCACGATGCATAGGTTGAACATCTTACCTGATGCCAAGCCTATCAAGCAACAACAGCGGCGCTTCTGGCCGGATATCATGAATGCCATCGATCAGGAGGTAGACAAACTCTTGACTAGCGGCTTCATCCGTGAAGAGCAACACCCAGATTGGGTAGCCAACATCGTCTCTATCACCAAGAAGAATGGGAAGATACGAGTCTGTATCGACTTCAGGGATCTCAACTCTGCTTGCCTGAAGGACGAATTCCTGCTTCCAATCACTGACGTGATGATCGACAACACATGTGGCTTCGAGTGCATGTCTTTCATGGATGGGTATTCGGGCTACAACCAGATCAAGATGTTCCCCGATGACGCAAAACATACGTCATTCAGGACTCCAAAGGACGTTTTCTGCTACACAGTGATGCCCTTCGGCTTGAAGAACGCCGGTGCGACATACCAACGAGCTATGAGCACCATTTTCTGTCAACATCTTCGCAAAACAGTCGAATGCTATGTTGACGACATTGCAGTTAAGAGCCGCCTTAAAGGAGATCACCTACAGGACCTGAAGACAGTCTTCGATCTCATGCGGGCACATCAACTCAAGATGAACCCCGCTAAATCTTTCCTGGGGGTTTCTAGCAGAAAATTCTTGGGCTTTGTCATCACGGTGAAAGGCATTCATGTTGATCCCGAGAAGACCAAAGCCATCCTCAACATGGACCCTCCAAAGAATCTTCGAGAACTTCGGGACTTACAGGGACGTCTGGCATACATCCGGAGGTTCATAGCAAACCTTTCCGGTAAATGTTAACCCTTTACTCAGCTCATGAAGAAGGGAGTCTCTTACGTCTGGACAGAGGAGTGCCAAAAGGCTTTCGACGATATCAAGGCTTACTTGACAAGCCTGCCAGTCCTGGTAGCACCTGTCGCCGGCAAACCATTTCTCCTCTACGTCCGTGCCATGGATCATTCCCTGGACGCTCTGCTGGCTCAAAACAGCGATACAGGCTACGAGCAAGCAATCTACTACCTCAGTCGAACGCTCATCGGGGCTGAACATCGGTACAATCCCGTTGAAAAGGAGTGCTTGGCCTTGGTGTTTGCCATCCAGAAGACCCGCCATTATGTCTCGGGCCAGACAATTCATGTCATCTTCCGAGTCAATCCACTCAGAGTCCTCATGACGAAGCCAGGGTCATTAAACTCCCGGCTAGCTATATGGGCGATCCTGCTAACACCATACAACATGGTGTTTGTGCCACAAAAAGCCGTTAAGGGTCAAGCCCTGGCCGACTTTTTAGCTGCACACCCCATCCCGGAGTCCTCAAGACTCTATAAAGACATCCCGGATGAGGTCCAAGAATCAAATGTCACCGAAGGAAGCTCCGTTTGGCGGATGTTTTTCGATGGCGCTTCAAAAACAGGCCCCAAAGGCCAGATCGTCATAAGAGTGGGGGTAGTCTTAGTCTCCCCCGATCAGCTGGTCATCCAGCGTGCTTACTCTCTTTCGAAGCCGTGCTCCAACAATATTGTCGAGTACAACGCGCTCATTATGGGACTCCGGCTGGCACAACAGCTGGGGGTGAATCATCTGGAAGCCTACGGTGACTCAAAACTCGTCGTAAACTAGATCCGAGGGCAATACGAGGTTCGCCATGAAGATCTGATCCCTTACCATAAAGTTGCGTTGAACATTATTTCAACCTTCACCGGGTTCTTCATCGAACACGTACCTCATCTACAAAACCTAGAGGCTGTTGCTATGGCTGGCCTCGCGGCCTCATTAGCAGCACCCCTTGTGACTCAACACTACGTCACGGTAGTTGGCCGAGACTTGGTTTGTCCTAAAAATAACCTATGCTTACGAGTGGACCACGCCATACCGACAGGTACTGGTGTTAATGTTCGAGACTGGAGGTTCCCGTTCATCGACTTCGTCGTCTACAGAATTCTCCCAGAAGACCCGAAGGAAGCCGTCTCAGTCAGGAGACGTTCTCTTCGATTCTACTATGATACAGCCACTAAAATGCTGTACCGACGCTCCTATGATGGGCTTCTCCTTCGATGCCTGTCCAACGAAGAGACGACCGAAGCTCTTCGAGAAGCTCATGACGGAACTTGCAGAGCTCATCAACCTGGTCCTAAGTTACAGGATCGACTGTGACGTATGGGCTACTATTGGCCAACCATGGCCGCTGATGCTGTCGACTATGCTAAGAAGTGCCATGCGTGCCAACTTCACGCAGACTTCATTCATACGCCGTCAGAACCACTACATCTTACAGTCGCTTCCTGGCCCTTCGAAGCCTGGGACATGGACATTGTAGGACCGATCACCCCTCCTTCATCAAGGGGGTACCGCTTCATCCTGGCCATTACCGATTATTTCTCCAAGTGGGCGGAAGCAGTCCCATTGGCGGAAGTAAAGAGCTCCAGGGTGGTCAGCTTTATCAAACACCATATCATTTACCATTTCGGAGTACCCAGGCGGATCATCCACGATAATGGTCCTCAGTTCATCAGCCATATTTTTAGCAGATTCTGTGACAAGAATCGCATTCAAAACGTGGCATCAACCACCTACAATCCGGCAGCAAACGGATTGGCCGAGGCTTTCAACAAAACTATCATTAGGCTGCTCAAAAAAGTCGTGTCATCCAACAAACGCGACTGGGACAAAAAGCTTGGCGAATGTCTTTGGGCCTACCGCACAACGGTACGAACCCCAACAGGCAACACACCATTCTCCCTGGTCTACGGAAGTGAAGCGGTACTGCCTCTCGAGATCCAGATACCCTCACTCCGCGTAGCAATCACAAACAAACTCAAAGAAGAGGACAATCAACGTCGTCGTCTGCGGAAGCTGGAGGCACTTGACGAAAAGCGTCTCTTAGCTCAACAACGTATCAAACTCTACCAAGCCCGTATATCACAGGCTTTCAACAAGAAGGTCAAACAGAGAACTTTTCAAGTTGGCGACCTGGTTCTGGCAGTCAGGAGACCGATGGTGTTAACTCACAAGACACCAGGAAAGTTCGAGCCCAAGTGGGAAGGACCTTTCATCATTGAGACGGTATACTCAAACGGTGCTTACCGCCTCGCCAAACCCAATGGAGACTTGTTCATGATGCCCATCAACGACAAGTTCCTGAAGAAGTACTACTCTTGACATCTTTCAGATATGTGCTTCCACAAGGGGATCTATGGACCCAACCATCAGGATTCACATACAATTCCCTTCCAACAAAACCATGCGCTTCCGGAACCCAGCTGTTCCGTAGCATCCTCCAGTAGAAGGACAACTACGTCCACATCACCTCTGAGTTGTCCCTCTACACCCTACAAAGCGGAATCTTACACTTCGTAAGCCTACGCTATCCTTCATGTTTACCACGTCCACATTACCTCTGAGTAAACATCTCGTACAAACAACCCCTGCGTTGTCGTACATTGATCGCAGAACTTCTACGTCTACATCACCTCTGAGTTGTTCAGCGTATTCCCCAGGATCACTCCTACCACGTCCATAATACATCTGAGTAGGAAGATTCTATCATTTGAACCCCAATGATTGCCACGTCCATATTACCTCTGAGCAAGCATATTGGTTCCTTCAAACTTATTATCTGTACCTAAAAGCTAAGGTACGCAAAAGATAATAGGTCCACACAAATCATCAAGTTCATGATAACAAAAATGAACACATCACAAAAAAGTTGCGTACTTCTTTATTTTCTAAAAAAAGAGAGTACAGAACTACACTATCCCCCAGCAAGAGTTGCAAAAACATAAAAAGGAGAGGCTACAGTCCCTAAACATCTCCAGGGTTGGCTGAGAGCTCTCTAACTCGACGTCTTAAGTCGGCTGCATGAGTCTCCACAGTCGCCAGGACTCGACGCTCAGCTTCTTGACGCATCAATTCAACAGCCTCAGCGGAAGTATCATTCGCATGCTTCTCATCAAGCTGTTGTCGCTGCCGAGCCAGGGCAAGAGCCCGGTGAGTGAAAGTTGCTTCCTCCTTCTTGAATGCTACGTGTTCAGCCTGGACACGTTCGACATCTAACTGGAGTCGGGCCCGTTGGTCCTCAAGGCGGTGCATCTGGGCGTTGATCTCCGCGATATTAGCGTCCAACGCAGCTCGCGTTTCTATTGTCTCCTTCATGGACTGAGACAACTGCCCTACCGCAGCCTCAGTCTCAGCTACCTCGCGCTCCCAGATGCTCACAGTGGCCTGGTAGGAAGACTCAATCTCGGCGATCAACTTCCCCTTCTCTGCATCTATCAAGACGGAAAGGTCATTTCGCTGGATGCGCTGAAGTTTCATGAGCCGCTGGTCCAGCTCGATCACCGAAGCCTCCAGGATCTCGGCCATATGGTCGTGGCCTTAGTGAACGCGGATCAGCTCGATATAAGGCATTGCCAGAGTTCTTGCCGTCGCAAAGCTCCCGTTGTCATCCATCACCGCAGATACACCCCTATGCAGCATTTTATACACCCCCTCGACGATGAATTTCACATATTCATCTGCGTTCGCCAGCACCTGCGGCGTCATAGCAGGAGTTGGAGGAGCTTCTGTAGTTAGCGGACCGGAAGAAGATCTGCCAACCTCAACCTGCGAGGCTGGAACCTCGGTATCAATAGGCTCTTCATCAACATGGGCCGGACTGCTAACCCGAGGAGCTGAAGGAACAGAGGAAGCCGGCACAGGCATCGAGATAGTACCCCAAGTAGGAGGAGCAACAGAGGGTTCCACACCCTTACACTTCTCAAGTTCGGAGGAACCACCGACGTCAACGGCCACCTCTTCTGCCCCAAAAGTCCTATCAACGGTCAGTACCTCTCCTGGCAGAACGAGGAGATCAATACTCATCTTCTGGCCCGCCCCAGGGGACAGGACTGGCAGATAAATCTCATCCTTCTCAAGTCCCTCTGCAGGGACAGGATCTGTCGCTACCTCCTGATCGGTAGCCACCTCAATTTCCACGGGTGAGGCTGGCGTAGGACTCGGCAATGATACAGCCGACCTCCCCTCATCATGACAAGGAGGGGAATCAACCCTCTCCTCTGTTCCAACCATATCTGTTGCCCCCGCAACAGACTCTTGCAACGCTGGGGGAACGTCATCGGAAGGTGACGAACTCCAATCCACTTCATCATCAGGATGCCTCGAGTCCGTAGGACCCTCAACGTCCAACGCCTCCACGACAGATTGCACCTTCCCGGAAGTTGTTGCAACCTCCGCAATTCTTTCAACGAAGTCAGGAGATACTAAAACCTCCGCAGGAACATCCTCGGGATTCTCCTCCGCGGGAGACATTATCATCGATGGAATGCGCTCATCAGAAGAGCTTGCCACCTCCTTCGGTTTACTAACACCCGGTTTTGGAACACGGGTTTTCTTCTTCGACGATCCCTATAAGAAGAAAAGCATAAGTCACCGAGATGACAAGATGAACCAGAATTACAGAGGACGCCTTACCACAGCAGGAACTGATCCCGCTGGCATTTCAAGTGGCACTCCTGTAGCCTTTGGAGTCGACGACTTTCTCGGCCTTTTTGGTACAGAAGAACCAGCTTCTGTGTCGGCCTGCCTCTTCCCAACAGACGGATCTCTCACTGGTGCTGCAGCAGCAGCCCGATATCCTGCCAATTCTGGTGGACGATATGATCGGGCTGCCATCAACATATTTGCCGTGGCCTCCAGCTGAGTTCCAATGATGAAACTAGTCTCTCTGTCATAACCAGGAGATGCAGTATTCATAGTGCAATACAGCTTGGCAGCCGAATACAAGATCTGTGGCCGAGGGTTGTAAAAGGGCGCTGTAAACTGAACACCAGTACACCCGGCATTGTAATATTGCCAGCCCCGGGCTCCGTCCAGCAAACTACCAATGAACCCCAGACTGCTACTGGGATTCCGTAGCATCAGCTGAGTATAGCCAAACTGGCGAGCGAACCGGCTGGGCAGATATGGCTCCAGATAACATCTATTTTGGTTGCGGTAGACCAGGTAAGAAGGTCGAATACTTTGCAACCAACGAAAACCCCATTTCGGCAAAGTAATCGCATCTTCGCCCGAGTCAACTAAATCTTGATCGGCCTCAAAATCTTTGAAGATGGGGCCAACCTTGACAATCTTCCACCCCTGAAGGTAGGACAAAACCCTCCTGCAAACGGGAACGCCAGTGTATAACCACTTCCTCTTGTAGAAGCGGCGGATGAAGGCATCTCCTTCAACATGATCCTCCTCCGGATCGGGGCTCATCACATTCGGATGATGCAGAATTAGCCATCCCATAAGATAATGGAATGGCAATTCAGCCCGGGGAAAGTTGTTATTTTTACCTCTCCCCTGGACCACGTCATCAGCAAAAGTCCTCAAACCCCGCAATAGGTTACACACCATAGCGGAAGGAGAGCTAAGGGACGCCCGAAGGCCAACTTTACGGTAGGCAAAATAAGGTTCCGGTGTACCCTCTCCACTGCACCAGATCCGCCCGCAAACACACAATCTCGGAGCCATATCATCAAGTATGCTGTCAGCACCGCTTTAGACGATATCCGGTGTGCACAGTGCCAGAAGCAACTATACGCCTTCTCACCATCCTCATTGAAATGAGGAGTCCTCTCGTCCAGCCGGTTTATCTCCGAAGTCACTTCCGCAGGTTTCAGCCCTTGCGGAGTCGTAAATCGGATCCTCGAGGGATCCGCCAAATCCTGCTTGAAAACATAATCCCTCGAAGCAGTCACATGAGACTGAGTCTTGACTTTGTCCTTCCGATGCATCAAATAATGATGGCTCGCCACTTTCTTGAAGACGGCCATCATCTCCGAGTCCTTATTTTCCAGAACCTAGATCTTTTCATTTGATGGAAAATATTCCTCGTACGGCTCTAAGCCCCAGGGAAGCTTGGACACTTCGTACATCTCGTAGAAAGCCAACCCCAACTCCCCCACGGGAGTGTAGAAGGTACCAGTCTGGGTATTGAACAACTCCAAGAGGGCAAGGAACATAGGCTTATTGAGATCCACGCCAGCCTGCATGGCACGAATAGCGGCTGTCAGCCCAATCTCCCTAAGCTCAGCCTTGAACTTCGAAAGCACCCAAGTGGTCAACTCGTCCCACCTCGGGATATGATGACACCAACCTTCGACCCTAAAGCTACCTTTCGGATACACGACCTTCGATGTCAGCATCCGGCTCGTAAAGGTTGAAGCATTGAAGGCAAAAGTGTCAGTTGGGACTTCACTGTAGAGACTCCCGGGACGCAAAGTTCGGCAACTGAACGAGGGACCGGTTCGTGAAGCAGATAGGGAATCCCTTTGATTCAAGGTAGCATCAATCGAAAGAGCACCTCCTAGGGCCCCTCCCTGAGAAGGAGTAAGATCCCAGGACATCCTTCTCTTCGAAGCTAGATGATAGAAGGCTGTCAGCGGCAACTGGCGGTCGAGTTGTCGCATGTACAGCACCATGCCTTTTGCTGAAAAGAACCAGTCTTCTTTGACCTTCAATATCTTCGCTTCCGTAGAGATCAGACGGTCACCGAACAAAAAGGCGGGTTTCAAGAAGGTCATATTTTCGGATTCAGCAGATTTCAGTTTTCCGCTCTCCATCATACTTTGGAGAAAAGTCGGCAACTGGTTCTGGATCTGCAGCATCCTCTCAGGAGGTTGATACTGTAAGATAACACCCTTGGCAGGATTGACAACCCCCTCGTCAAAATCAACTCCCATTTGACAAACAGCAGAATCGTCATCGATACTGGCACAACAAAAATCAAAGGTCAGGCAAAAAGACAAAGTGTGTCAAAGCAGCCTGGCACATCATCAGGGTGTAAACCCATGCGCCTCAGTGAAAGGCTTCGGCGCATCATCAGGGTGTAAACCCATGCGCCTCAGTGAAAGGCTTCGGCACATCATCAGGGCATAAACCCATGCGCATCAGCAAAGGCTTCGGCGCATTTAGGGTGTGAACCCATGCGCGTCCGCAGTTAAACCTCGGTGCATGATAAAGGCCTAAACCTATACACGTTGGCAGGGTAAAAACTCGGCGAGGACAGTGGTCCGTGCGCGTCGACAGAAGAGAGTTGTCAACTCAGTCGCATGATCCAAAGACCGCCTGAACAAAGAAAGTAGTGGAAAAAATGACACCCACCCGTCACAGCAGGGCGAACGTCGGCCGAAGTCACAATGGTGATAGGGGCATCCCCCTCGGCATACTCCACCGGCTCCTTTCCTTTGCTGGCACCGCCGCGAGGAGTCTTGGGAGCCATTTCTTTGAGAGAAGAAAAGTTAGGGTTTCTGAAGAACTCTAAAGAAAGCAAAAGCAAGGAGAAGAAGAACTCTTTCTCTCCATCTCTTGCCTATTTATAGGGCCCGGTCGCATGCGTGAACCGATGACGAGTGATCTCAGCCGTCGCCTCGGGTTCTGTGAAGGATAACCACAAATAAAACCAAAAGATCATCATTAATCTTTTTGGTTACCGAGGCATCATCATTAACTGAGAGGAGCATGCGCCCGAACAGGCATGCGCCCCAACAGTCATGTGCCCTGACCTCCATGCTTCTTATTCAAAGTATTCCAAAACTTATCCAAAAGTTTTAAAAGCTTTGAAGGGGGTCTTGTAGAAGTATGGAATTTCACAACCAGAAAGCCCATGTGCCAGACACTACATACGCCAGAGCTCGGATAAAATACTTCACAGTAAAAATAACAGATATAGACATGGAAAGAACTTTTTATTTCACATATAAAAGTCAATTACATGTCTAGAGAAGGTTGTACAAAAGGAGAATTTCTACAAAGGAAAGATCCTAAGTCTACAACCAGCAGCCACCATGCGCCTCAAGACAGGCGCAGCAGCCACCATGCGCCTCCAGTCAGGCGCAGCAGTCACCATGCACCTTCAACCAGGCCCATTCCCACCATGCGCCCTCAGCAAGGTGCTTCCTTTTCATCAGCTCAGTTATGTGCATCCCCAATTATGTGCATCCCTTCAGCAGCCCAGTTATGTGCCGCTCTTCCAGCCAGGCTCACCTGATAAATGCTTCGACTAATGAAGCATTTAACCCTCTGGCTGGAACCGAGGAAGAGAAGAGCACCGCAAATCTGTGGCCAGGGGAGGCTTCGAAAGAGCCTCCAAAGACCAAGGAAGACCGTAATCGAAATACGGCTAAAGGAGCAGCTTTCAACACAACCAGAGTAGGCAACACCCACTTTGAAGGAAGAAAGAGCCTAGCACCGCCATTCCGATCTACGGCCCTTCCGGAACAACGGAGACGAGGCCCGAGCATCCCTATCTTTGGATGCAACAGGCACCTTTCGCCTGCCTCGGAAGCCCTCGACTCCGTCTTTTGGATGTAACAGTCACCTTCAAGTGCATCAATGACGACATGGCGTCTCATCTTCACCCTCGGGAGCACTTCGTCAACAGAGTGCACTCGAGTACCCAAGTTCATATTAGAAGTACGTGAGAGAACGAGAAGCAAACCTTCTCTCCATGCCACTATTTATAGGCCGGGCAGATCAAATCTACGCGCCAAGTAGATGGCTCTCCGAATTCTGTGCAATGAACTTACATTTAATGGATGAACCGGACGCCTCGAATTCAGCCAAACGGCTATTAAAAGCACTCGAGGAACGAAACAGCCGCTCGTGCCCTTCGACTTCAGGCGCATCACACAGATGCGCCCTTCAGAACCAAGCACATCACAGAGGATGTGCCCCCATGTGTCCCCATACCCAGTGGAACGCCAATCGATGCGCCTCCTCAGCTGTCCATCGAATGTCAAAAAACATTAAATGCTGAACTGACAGAGTTGGCAGCACACCTCCCAAAGTCTGAACGTTTGACAGCTTTTTACGAAGCGTCGGCAACGTCAGCATCATCATGACTTTACTCCGACGGCTACTGCCACGTGGCCACTCAACCACCCGCATGCGCCTCTGCAGCCATGCGTCCAAATCTGCATGCGCCTCAAAAGCCATGCGTCTCAGACTCTTTACTGATCCCTAAAGACAGAAGAAAAGTCTCCATTTGAAGCTCTGCATGCGCCTCAAAAGACATGCGCCCCAGACTGTTCTCTGATCCCAAAAGACAGAAGGAAAGTCGCCTGCATGCGCCTCAAAAGCCATGCGTCCAGAATGGTTCGTGACTCCTAAAGGTTACGAGCCAAAGTCTCCTCATGCGCCCAATCCTAGGCGTATCTTACCAGATCATTCCCCCAGCAAATTCGAGATCTCCGAGCCATGGGTCGACGACACGTGTCCTTTGACTCAACTCATCCAAGATCTCAGCAACAGAAAGATCTTCTTCTCCGCTACGTGCCGGCTCACAACAGCAACATAAAGAAGTCAACCCCTCGATCAGGGCGCATCACCCATGCGCCTCCATCAGCAATCTTCACGTGACGTCCCCATGCACCGACGCATCCTACATATGCGCGCATGAGCAGCCAGCCTGCAAAGCTATAAATAGAGGGATCATTTTCTTCTGAACAACACACACACCTACCTACAACGAACACACAGAGACTTCGCACTACCGGAGAGGCAGATACAGACACTCAACGTCTTCCTCCTCTCAGCCAGCTCCAGCACCCAGAGCAATCCAGACCTTCAGAAAACCGATAACCGTCGTCAGCTCGTCAACGGAGTCAACGTATTACCACTCACTCCATCGGCACTAGGGACCCAGAATAAACAAAAGTGTACTCCTAAGACTACATCTAAGTCCTATATTGTAACACTGTTCTGTTTGTATTAAAATTTACAATCAAAAAATTTTAATGGCAAACACGTAGCATTCAACTATTTTCCGTAGATGTTCTTGAAAGATATTGCTCATAGCCCGTTGATATGTGGCACCGGCATTTTTAAGACCAAACGGCATAACTGTATAGCAGTAAACCCTAAGAGGTGTTCGAAAAGATGTATGCTTCTCATCTTCTGGATGCATCTTGATCTGATTGTATTCTGAGAATCCGTCCATGAAAGACATACGTTCAAAACCACATGTATTGTCTATCATGACATCAGTAATGGAAAGTAGAAATTCGTCCTTTGGACAAGCCGTATTAAGATCTCGGTAATCTATACAAACTCGGACTTTTCCCTTCTTCTTCATAACAGGAACAATATTGGCCACCCAATCTGGGTGTTGTTCTTCACGAACAAAGCCACATGTAATCAGCTTTTTGACTTCTGCTACAATTGCATCCATCATATCTGGTCTAAAGCGCCGTTGCTGTTGTTTTACAGGCTTGACATTAGGCAAAATGTTGAGTTTATGAGTAGCAACTTTAGGATCTAGCCCTGACATATCCTTATAACTCCATGCAAAGATATCAATATAATCTTTGATAAGTTTTATCAGCTCTTCCTTTTCATCTTCAGAAAGATTCTTACTGATGAATATTGGTTTGGACGTAATTCCATCTCCCATATCAATCTGGATAACCTCATCTTCTGTAGGTGGCTGTCGCTGTTCAAAACGAAGTTCCTATTGAGTATCCATCTGTTGAGCCCAAGGATCATTCTCAAATGGCTCTGATTCATCATCGGCTTGAACCATATTGACTGAGAATATTTACCCAGATTTATTATATGAGGAATGAGACATATCAGTTTCAATGGATTGGACTTCTTCTGAATCCGATGATTGTGAAGAGCTGGAAGATAATTCTTCTTGTATATCGTCATTAAACATGTAGGACGGATCATATCCCAATCCATGACGAGTCTTTTGGTAAAACGGATCGCCACATAATGGTAGTCGTCTGCCCTTGCCTTAATTGAGACCTTGTATAGTCTTCAAGTCATATCCCATGTTCTGGATAATTTTGATAGATTGTTGACTATACTTGTCAATTCGGATTCTCCCCTTGTCTTTATCCTTCAGCTCATCTGCTTGAGCAACAGGGATATTTCTAGCCAGGCCAAACACAATTTGACGCTTGTTTTTCTTATCAGACGGAACCACGAAGTAAGATTCTTCATGACGTCTAAAAGTTACGCAAGCTTGTGATGAAGCGGCCACGGGTAGAAGATAAGGAGAAGATGTTAGGAACCTTTGAGCATATGGTCCAACATCTGTATGAGGAGGGAAAGAATTTTCCTTATCATCGATGTATAAAGTTTCTTCTGACTAGATGTCGTTTTTATATCGATGACTTTGATTATCAGAAGATAAAGTCATTCTTTCGATAAACTTGACAGCCATATACTCGAAAAGGAAATCTTCATTGATATCAGAAAGTATAGAATGATCAATATTTACATCATTTACGATTTGACTGCTTCGCTTTGGATTAATCAACAGTGGACCATTATCCGTCTTCTGCGTAGATTTGCCAAGGTTGACAATCAATGGTGGTTCTAGATTATTCATACAAGAAGTACGTCCTTTGACCTTGATCATGAAAGGTTGAACTTGGCTCTTAGCAGAAATATTTATTGATCCCTCAGATGAAGTTTGAGTTCTTTCTTTAACCTTGATTATCAAAGGTTGATCATTGATAGGGTGGGATTGGATTCGTCCTTTGACTATGATCTTCAAAGGTTGCTCCTCTGGCGGATCTTCATTAATAGACTGATCCTCAGATGATGATTGATCTTCAGCCATGTCTGATATATCTTTCACATGCTCTTGTTTATAAAGCCTTGAATCAGAGAAATAGGCTTCGACACCCTTGAAGGGATTGATATCAGCAAACTCAGTTTTCACAACTCCTTGGGAATCCACATACTTGAAGCATTGGTGGAGAGTTGAAGGTACAATATTATGCTCATGAATCTACGGTCTCCCCAAAATGATATTATAGGAGACGTCTGAGTTGATAACATAGAAAGTTACCATAGTTCGAAGATCACCAATCTGAATCTGCGGACGAATCTTCCCCAGTGGTTTGCTCTTGCCAGAGTTAAAACCGACTATCGTAGTACTAGTGTAAGTCAGCTCACTAGTAGGAATCCTCAGGGGTCTTAGCATACTCTGAAGAATTATACTAATTGAAGACCCAGGATCAATGTAAATCCTGTCAATTTCAGTGGATCCGATATATCCAGTGTAGCACAGAGGCCTATCATGCTTGTTGTGTTTCAATAGCATATCCTCTTGTGTAAAAGTGATGTTGGGAATTGCTTCCATCACACTATGACATTGCGGGAATGACATTGGTATATTATCAGGAGTCTTGAGTTGAGCCAAGCATGAATCTGCTTGAAGTAAAGCTTCGCTCAAAGTCTCTCTGCTTTCTCTGGAAAGGCGAAACAGTTCAAATATAGGTAGTCTAGCCGGAGTATTGGCTAACTGAGCTAGAATGTCAAACTTGTAAGGCTTCATCACCACCCCCTGATTGGAAGCAGACTTCAATGGGATATCAAAGCGTACTACCTTCTGTTTCCCCTTTTCAACCACAGACGGTTTAACAGGAACAAGAGAAGGTTGAACTGGTAGAGTTTTCACTACATCTTCTGCTTCTTTGGAGGATTCCTCATAGTCTTTGTGGTACTTTTTTCCAGATCTTGTACCAGCAAAAGTTTCTTCTTCAGACTCAAGAGAAGAGAGTACCATATTACAGGATTTAGTCTTTCTTCCCTTAGCCTTCTTCTTGTGAGGGTTGTTACGAGGAACTTCAGAACCCAATCCAGCAGTGGAATTCTAATTTTGAATTTGTAAAGGAAGACGTATTCCTTTATCATAATTCAAACCTTCTGTCTTTTGAAAGTCGTAACCCATCTTCCTCATGAGAAGGACAGATTGCTGACTATACAAGTGGATAGGCAGTGAACTTTGGACAGGTGTTCCAGCACAGGAAGAGGAAGGAACCTCAGGAGAATGAAGCATAGACGTCTCTGTAGTTAAGGGAGGAGAAGGGTTCGGGATACGAGGAGAAATCCCTGTCGGAGCTTTTTTATAAGCAGCAAAGACTTGTTGCGCCCGGTATAAAAGAATACTATTCATGGCTAGCCACTGCTGATGAGTAAGCTTGAGCTTGGTAGGTGGAGCTAGACTTGGAGGACAGATGTTCAATCCTCTCAATCTATCTTCTAAAGGGAGGCCATCCCATAGGTGATCCGAGTCATCGGGATCTGGAATAACATGAGAAATCATGTTACAGGTTCTGACTTTCTTATCCTTCTTAGATTTTGAAGTTTTATCTTCACTTTTCAACTCAGGCACTAAGTCAGGATGTACCCACATGATTTCACCATTCTTTAGTGTGAGTGGCAGCAATCCTACATTTTCTTCCCTGGCAGGCGGGATATTTACGATCTTCATCGTTGTCTTCGGAATTGGGATAATTCTATCTGGGACTTGCTGTGGAGGAAAATCCCTGAACTGAAGAGAAACCATATTGGTCGTAACCGTATGGTCATCATTGATTAAAGTGATAGCGCCACCATTTATCAGCTCTTGGATCTTCTTTTTCAAGACATAGCAAGCACTGGTAGGATGATTAAGTATCTATGATAGATACAATATTTGGGATTGTTAGTCAGATTCACATCATTAGGCCTTTTTGGCTCTAGAATCTGAAGTTTACCACTTTTCACCAGACATTGAAATATCTCTGGGATATCACTTTCGTCAAAAGAGTATTCTTCCTTTGGCCTGGAAGATTCCTGATTACTTGGCGTCGTTTTGTTCTTGGAAAGATTGACCATAAGAGTATCTTTTCCTTTCACATTACGATTGTCAGGATTATTACCAGGATTACTTTTCTTTCCTTTATCTTTTGAAGCGAAAATCATCCCGTGTTCACGAGCCAACCTACCATTGGTCTCGGCAGAAACTGCTGCTATGATAAACGAAGCCCAATCTGTGAATTGGGAACCTGTGAAGACAGCAATGGATGGTCGCAGATTCATCTTGCATGTATCAATCAACGCTGAATCTGGCATACCAGGAGGCATCTTTAGAGTAGCCTGTCGGAAACGTTCAATGAACGTTCGAGTATCTTCTTTCTCCTTTTGTTTGATTTCTATCAAGGAGGACATGTTCATGTCCATACCTCCTTCATAGAAGCGGGAGAGAAACATTGCCTTGAATTCGTCAAAAGACGAAATAGAGTTATCAGGTAAGCTACGATACCAGTCGTAAGCTGAACCTGTCAGGCACCCGATGAACACTCGAGTGAGAAGAGCATCATTTTTCTGCAAGTGTACAGTCATAATATCAAAGTAATTGATATATTGACTGGGAGATGCTTTTCCATCGAATAAAACCATGGATTGTGGCTTGAACTTCGGTGGAAAGGGTACATCATTCCAATGAGGAGGATAAGGTTGCTTAATCCCTAACCTCTGGAGCTGATCTTTGTGCCTCAAAACTTCAAACTGTGCTTTGAGTTCACGCACTGCTTGAATGGCTTCACTGGTTTGAGGAAGCACGCTTGATTGAATAGTCATTGGATGTACCGTAACCCCCACCGGAGGCGGTACATCTTCTGGAATGATGGGATCTGGAGATGCAGAATTTTGATTAACAACAGGCTCTTGAATATTCAAAGGTATATCAGTCCCTTGACTATCTTGAGTTTGTGCTGCTACTGGTACCAGAGTGATTACTGTAGGTTGAGCAGTTTGCTGATTCAAAATTATCTGATGCATGCTTTGCACCATGTTAAGCATGTCTTTCAATGATTGCTCCACGACAGTGAGACGTTATTCCGTATTAGCAGATGACGTCTCTGGTTCATCTCCAACAGCGTAGGATTCAATCTCTCTTGAATATATAGAGGGATTAGTATAGAAGTATGAATCCACACTATCGGTATCAGACTCAAAAGATTGAGTACCCCCAGCTTCTGAATCAGAAGTCTGCAATTGTCTTTGTCTTCTTGATCGAGTATTCTGATATACTCCTTCAAAGGAATCAAGAAGTCTGTTGAACTGTTGTTGACCTGGAGTTTAGGACATATTCCGTCTTGGACGTCGTCCTCTGTTAGTATGAGATGCCATGTTGACTGACACATATGACAGCTCATGTTCTTGGTCTTCAGCTTGATGTTGAGGCGAGTTAAAACTTAAACGATCAAAAACTGACCGTTTTGAAGCCGAACAACAACAGTTGATCACAACCTGGTGATATTCACAATGATGTTTTTCTTGGGGGAATATTACCGGAGATTGTCTGTTCTTACGCTTTTGCATTAGCAATTCACGTAAATCAGAAGGAACAGATGGAGTATTCTTCTTTATTACATTTGGGGTAGAAAAACGTTTAGTCCTTTGTGTATAAAGAAGATTACTGGCTGCATTCGCAGAACCAAACTGTACATTTTTACGCGTTTGGAGTTGTGTGCGTAAATCTTGAGATTTAGCACGAAGGACTCCATTTTCATGGCGTGTAATTTGTAAGTTTGGTACTTTGTGTAAAGCAGTATAAGAAGGTTGTTGGTGTAGGACAGAAGCTTTACCAACGATATTTTTACGCTGCACATATTTAGGTACATTCACATTAGATGTGCAAACATCGTTATGAATTTTATCTACACTGTCAAAGACAGGAGACTTACCTTTACGCGTGGAGCATAAAAATTGATTATCTACCATATCACAGACGGGAGATTTTGCTTTACGCGAGGAGCGTAATTTATTTGGGCCTACCACGTCACCGACGGGAGACTGATTCTTACACTTAGAAGCATAAACTTTAGAGTCTGCCCCATTACGAATGGGAGATTCATTCTTATGTACTGAGCATAAAATTTGGTTCTTACCCACTGAGCGTAAAACTTGATTCTTACGCAGTGGGCGTGAAACCTGATTATCTTCACCGTTACAAACGGGAGATAAATCGTCACACTTTGAGTGCAACTCTGAAGTAAGGACTGCCTCGTTACAAACGGAAGCCCCTACGACAGGAGTGGGAAGAATTCCCTTGTCATCAGAAGCAACAGAGAGATCAGAGACCACTTTGGATTTGGAATCCAAACTTTTCGTGCTTTGCGAGACTTTTGATCATTGGAGTGGCGAGAACCACCCCTAGTTCGAAGCATTTCTTCATAGGCAGTCTGGTCGAAGTGCACAACCAGAGTCTTCTTGGTCGAACCGACCGAAACATCATCATATTGAGCAATCGCCTTCTCGTTAAAGGAGAAGGTAGTCCCCAGCAGAGTCGCCATTTTGTTTTACTTAACAAAAATGCCAAACAAAAGTTGGATTTTGAAAATAAAACAAGAAAAAGTACAAGAAGTACAAATTTGATTCTGGGAAAGTATTGCTATGGAAGTCTGATCTATAAATGATCACTTTGTTCCTTGGACCATATGATGATGATGAAGATCACTGCTTGAAGTAGAACAACTTGGAAGAACTAAGTCACCAGAAAGGTATCGACGCACTTGGGCACTGATGGCGAGGCCGAATGCTTTCCTGCTTTGCTTCACTCTGTTCTGAAAGAAAAGTTGAAGAAGAATGCTCCGGAGAATCAAAGTCTCGAAGTTCTAATCTCTATATTCTCTCCTGTCTCTCTGTGTATGTCTGTCCCTTTCTCAAAAATCAGTCTATTTATAGACTGGGGCTTCTGTGCGTAAAAAGTATCAAAATCTGTCTTTACGCTAACAACTGTCACCCATGATCAGAGTCATCCTTTGCATACGTTGACACGCGTCCCATCATTTTAGTGAGAATATGATACATGTACACACGTTCTTCGAAATATATGGCATGAAGGCCATGTAGGCAAACCATGTTCCAAACTGGCCAGAAAGAATAGGGCGTAAAAATAGCCCCAACATCCTCTGGGCGTAAAGCAGTAAGATGAGCGTAAAATAGCTCTGTCATAGGTTTTTCGCGTAAAGTGGTTATTGAATAACCTTGAGCGTAAAAATGGCTCAAATAGACTTTACGCACACATCGTTTTATGAGCGTAAAAACTCGTATAAAATTCCGTGCGTAAAAGAAACCATATAGTGAGCGTAAAGTAGCTCGATCCACATAAACGACAACAATGGTCTTTGTATGAGACAAATTCCTTTGGATTCTGTGGTAAATGCCATCATTAATATCTCCATGTCAGGTTCTGCATTAAATGCGAGACTAGACAGCCTTGTCCTAGCATAAAAGGAGTAGTTGGCTAGTCATAGGCGTAAAGAGCCATCAGTTTAGACCCAAGCGTAAAACGATCAGCTTGTACAGGCGTAAAGTGATTAGCCTCTCCTTAGCATAAAGGGGATCAATTTGAGTAGACTGATCTATCACTTTGACCCTTCTTGTGAAGCACTTTTTACGCTCCTACACTATCCACTTAATATTAGTCTTATCTGGTTAGAACTTCTGTCCACTATTTAAGGAGATACTCTCCCCAATTTTTCCCAACACAAAAACCTATACAACCACCATCGCCACCTTAGCATTGCCAATACCACGACACCCTGCCAACCACATCTTTCTCCCGACCAACAAACACCACCACCCTCTATCATCGCCAACTCCTGACCACCGGCACTCGCCGTGACCTCTCCACCTCCGTCGTATTGCCTCGCATAGCCCATCAGAAGAAACATCACCACCTGCAACCATCAAACCGTCCCATGTCCCTGCCACCATCGGCAATACCAGCACCATCGCTAAACCAATCACAACCAATAACAAAAGATTGTGTCCCGGTGTCGGTTTCTGTGACCTTGTCTACATCTATTCTCCCCATCCAGTTCTTACACCAGCACAAAATCTCGTATCCGAGTCGGACATAAGCACAGAAACCAAAGAAACCGTGTCCAACATGCGGGCACGATCCAAACTCAGCAAAATCAAAATCAAAATCCTAACCTAAACCCTGCTATGCCGCCGGTGACAATCCCCTCGCCGGCCCTACGCATCCTGAGCCGCCGACGAGCGCCGCCCTGCCCCTGGAACTCTCATCGACCGCCCGGCTAAGCGCCTCCAGTGCCAGCGGCCCTCGAGCCCAGACCCGAGCCGTTCGCCATGACGAGCGGAGCGCTGCGCCTCGACGGAGATCCGGGACTCGAGTCCGCTCCCCATCCAGCGATGCCCCTCCGGTGAGCGCGAACTTTCGCCACCGCCCGAGTCGACGACGAGCGCCGGACTCGCGTCTTCCCGAGGGCAGCGCCAACCGGACGACGAGCTCCATCGGAGAAACCCTCTTTCTGCATGCACGAGCCTCGGTGAGTCAGGCTCCGCCGGTGAACTCCGAGCTGCTGGATCCAGCACCGCCTGGACGCGAGCGCGCCTCCCCGAGCCAGAGTGCCGCCACGACCGCTCCGATTCCGGGCCCACGCAGTGACTTCCCCTTCCACGCTGACCCCTCACCCCGGTGAGTCTCTCTTTCCTCCTTCTGCTTTTCCAACAACTTATTGTTACATTTGGTTTTGTTTTTCTCTCTCTTCCAGAGAGGAATAGCTGAATTGATTTTCTTTTAATTCTTTCTTTGTGTTACTTTCAATGGGCTAAGTGTTGGGCTAGGTAGTGGGCCCAATTCCGTGGGCTTGGGTTTTGTTTATATTCTTTTGGACTATTAAGCCCAGGCCCACAGTTTGGGCAGATTGGACTAGGCTGGGCTTGTATTTGTTTTACACAGTTATCGATTTTGATAAACTATACTAGTTATGTTTTATAAATATTTAGTTAAAGTATTATTTCTAAAATCTTGATTTGTAATTATTAAGCTATTAGTGGTTGTTAGTTTGCTATTAATTTTATTCAATGATTTTCCCAATTAATTAATAAATATTAATTATTATTTAGAAATTATATATTGTTATTATTTTAACTATAGGGGTAATAGTTTGGATTTTGGGTTTTAATTTTGACCTATCGATATTGTTGGGCTTTATATTAAAATAGATTTGGACTTTATATAGACTATATGTCAAAAGTTTTGGGTTAATTATTTATTTGGGCAATTTTGTGCACGGTCCGCCGGAATCCAAATTTGGACATACGGTTGGGTTCGTTTCATAAAACTGGATCCGTAGACATGTAGTTTGACGACTTTAGAGACCGTTGACTCTGGCACGCTTTTCGATGCAAGGCGGGTCCAACGGCGGACACTGTTTTGACCCGAAATTACCATTTTGCTCCTGTATCCAGAATTGGACTTAAGGACGGGCAATCCTAGCTAATTTGACTATTCTGAGAATGTTGGTACTATTTATTTCAGCATCCGGAGACTTCTACATGTGTTGACTGATTGTGGCTCATTGAGTGGTATGGTATTATTGGTTTCTCCAGCTAAGGATCTCAGGCAAGTGCACTTTCTGATTGCTTTTGATTCATAGTAGTTTTCTTATTTCATGTCTATACATATATCTTGCTGCTTGTTGACACGCTCGTCACACGGAGTAGTCGAAAGGGAAAATATCTTAGTAGACATATGGACTACCCAGAACTATCCTCCGTGTCTTTCGTGAATGATAGCAGCTGCACACGACACGTGCAGTATGCCTGATTTATCCCCTAACCGTTCACATGTCGAAACGGATATTTTACACCACCTAGATAGATGTCTTTTATTAGTTTTTTCTTGTTTACTTCTCTATCGTGCTATGTCATCAGTTATCTACCAGTTTTTATCTCTCATATGTTATTTTCATGTCTTGTTAATTCTATTGTGTTTTCGTATTGTCGTCGGTTTGTGTACTTGTTCCATTCCTGACTGAAAACCAACATTTTTCAGGTTTAGCCGCGATCACTCTTAGCATTGGGAAGGCTTGGATATGCTGAAGTCAACCTAGAAATAGAAAACAGTTGTACCATTTCATTAACTGTAAACTCTTGTATTTTTATTAATTATAAATCTTATAAATGTTGTAACAAATTTAGAAATGTGAATGAGCAGCAATATGTTTTATTTTGAGCATTTATTTCTTGTGGGCTTGACAGCGTTCTACCGCCGACTCTGCGGCGTAGGCTGGCTTGGACACGTCTCGTATCCGGAAAAGTGGGTGTGGGTCACGATATACACGGAAGATTGTTTTGGATTTTGAGGAATAGTGCGAACGACTTAGTGCGTCGATGCGACGTGAACGATTACGCTAGGGATTCGTCGAACGAATCCGAAACATGTCTTAGCGAATAACGCGAACGTGATTTCGACTAGATTGGATGACTCGAATCCCGAGTGGTGTATGGTCCGTCTTGGAAATCATTCGAGCGAAAGATTGAGGATTGTATGAGTATGAAATGCGAAAACGATTGAGTAGGTAAAAATCGAATCGAGAAAATTGATACGGATCGTATACGAAAAGTTAACACGACTGGTAGGTAGCGGGCATGAAATATTCGATTTTAAAGTTACGTGAATGACTCTGAGGATTGGAATGGATATCGTTCGAAGATTGAGTTAGCAAGGAATATTACGAATTGAAAAAATACGTTGGTCGATGACTTAAGATAGACGGATGAACGATATGTGTCACGACCCGCACCCACTGTGAGGGTACGAGAACGTAACAACGCCCAGCCTACGCCACAGTGTCGACGGTAGAACGCTGTTCTAGGTCATGAACTATAACTAGCATAATATGAATACTCTCCATAAGGAGGCCAACACAGAGGTACAACTCAATCACAATCTATGGTAGAATGATAAAGATAGATAAACATGAAATCCAAAAGAGATACAGGAGATAGAAGTCTAAGTGTCTAAGATACATAATCCCAGAAATACATCTCAAAACTCAAATACAGTAATCCACAAGTAAATACAACTCCAGACAAAATAAAATAACTATCTAAACAACCTCTATTGTGTCTCCTCTAGGCTAGCAAACAATCCCAGGCCATCTGTAAAATTTATCAACAGGTCCAGTCAGGACAGGAGTGAGCACAATACATCTCATGTAGTTCATATCATGTCAGGAAATATAAAGCAGGCAATAGAATAAGATACATGAAACGCTGTAAGAAGATGTACATGAAAACAGGAGAGATATTTGATAACTGGAAATATATACATGATAAGTAAGAACTGTAAGTGACTAGTGATTTAGAGTACGAGATGGCATGTAATTGGCTTAGGTTGAACATGATGTACATGAGTGAACATGTAGGACATCAGCCAATAAGGCTGTATTGTACATGATAAAACATGAAAAGTAACAGAGTGAACATGATGGGTAAATCACATGACCATTTATACTCACCCCTACCCACAATCAATACACAAGGATCTATTCAAGTTACGTTACGGACATGATGTTTTGGTTATACAAGAAACACATGAGAAAACATGAGCGTACATGAAAGAACATGAGAGTACATGAACGTACATATAAGAACATGAGAGAACATGAGTGTACATGAATAACGCAGAAGCAAGGGATACATGATGTACATGAAACACATGTCATAAAGTATCCGATGCGCCCGCTAAGGGGGTAACATCCCAAGAAGAGATCCATATAGTACCAATCCGTGATGATAACGTGACAGCATCAAGTAAAAGTAATCTAGAGCGAGAATATAATTCGTGACAAGTATGAAACGATCAGAGAATGTACTCGCCTGATAACCTGAACAGCTGATAAGTATAGGGGGTCCAACTGAAGCCACAGAGTCCTATTTAAAGCAACACAGGTTACAAGGTGTCTGGCTCCTAATCAGAACAGCACAAGTCACAACAAATCCAGAAGGGTAATATAAAGCACTATAATGCATTCTACATGAATCTAGGTCAAACTAGGCCAAAGTTAATCCTTGGTCAACTCTGGTCAACTGTACTAGTCAAACTAGGCCAAACTAGGTCATGTCCTAACCCAGCAAGTCTTACTAGGCCTAACCAAGACTATCCTAGCAAGCACACATCAATACAAGGCTATACAAGCCAACATACACCCAACTCTATATAGCATGCAATTATTCAATACTCAAATAGGCAAGAATTCATATTGGATATACACTAGGTAATCTATTACTTTAAGCTATATATGTTTACACATGCATATATTGGTATTCAACATTAGGTCTATAATCATGGCATTTCAAATGGTTATATAAACTTATATATTACAACACAATATGCTAACATATATATAATATACATACATAGCTAAGTTAACTATATTCATAAATACTTATTTAAGAGGCCATGTGTGTGTATGTGAACATGGCAAAGGGGCAAGTGAGGGTTAAATGGGCATACATAGTGTATACATATCAAAGGGTGTCAAAGTGTAAGTGAACAATGTGTCAAGTGTGATAGTGTCAACATAGTGTAAGGGGGTACATGAGGTAATATAGGATTTGTGTTAACATAGAACATTACATCTCATTAACTTGTATATTGCATACATTACATCTATTATTACATTATATTCATGCTTTCATTCATTCATCATTCATTATTCTCTTGCACCACTATATGCACCATACATTACATACTATGGAACCTACATATTCATTACAAGCCATACTTATACATGCTTACATTAGATAGAATACTTATACCTCATACATTATTTATTTAACCATTTACTCATGCTTGTATTCTCTATTTAGTTACATAATGTATATACATTAACATGGGTTAAAATCAAATAGAACATTATATTACACACAAGGGTGCACAAAATGCATATGTCGAATAGTAACTCCTACTAATAATCAATACTGTACCATCTCAGTATGAATTAAAATTTAGGATTAAAGTATATTATAGATCTATGTGTTAGCTTTCCGAAACTTCAAACGGATCGCGTTTTTGTTTCCGGAAACTCCCGGAATCGCGAAAACACCGAGAACGCATTTGTCTTTCATACAGCTGACACTCAAATAATTATCCAGAAAGTTACAGAACGAATTAGGCCTATTAATACATGTTTTTGGAAAGCTAACTTCAATACGCTTCTTTCAAAAAAAACGGGAGATTAAACCGAGCTTTAAGCTAGAAGTTATGACATTTCTAAGTTAGGGCTGAAATTAAAAACGTGGATAAAAATCATGACGGATTTAAATAGTTTGAGCCAAAAGAATACACAATATATATCCTAATTATCCACAACAATAATAGCAATAATAATATGAGGAACCACACTCACAAACTTGATTATATAATCATCATGAACCATTTATTACATATATAAATATAGATACACTCTTATTACAATATATATATATATATATATATATATATATATATATATATATATATATATATATATATATATATATATATATATATATATATATATATATATATATATATGTAACATGAACATATCCACAACACAAAGGACACTCCTATGACCTCCAAATGGACACAAAATGGACACAAATGGAGATACAACCGTGGGGGTCATTCCTATTGGTTTAAAATAGACCTTTATGCATGAGGAAATGAAAAGGAGAAGGGATTTATACCTCCCGGTAGATCGAATCGAAGAAAAACCTTCTCGGAACGACAGCGACACGTAGAGATTCCAAAAGGACACGAACGAGCTCCGAATCCTCCCAAACTTGGGTAGCTTCCTCCTTGGCTAGAATGGAGAAGGAAAGAAGAAGATTTGGTGGTGAAATAGAAGGATTTGGTGGAGAAATTGCTAGGAATTGCTCTCTAGGAATTTGGGGAAGAACAAGAGAGAGAGAAATAGATGGATAATGACAAATGGGAGGCTCAACCCTATCCTTATTGTGGCTGACCATAAAGGTGGTTTTGTCCTATTAGGAAAAGTCCAAAAGCCCCTACTAACCTATTCTATGAGTATTAGGAAAGGGCTAATTGGTTGGGGCTAAATTAGTCATTCTAAAGTCTCTAATCACACTAACCTTATCCATAATAATTAGTCTAATCTCTAACTAAAATATTTCTATCATGTGGACTAAAATTAATATCATGTGGGCCATGCCTAACTAGTGTGTGGGTCCCACTAGAGTCAAACTACCCCCGGGTCCCCGTTTCAAGTCGAATTGAGTTAAAATTCGAACCCGACTCAAATAACCCCAAAACAATATCATAAATAATAAAATAATATCAAAATAATTCAAAGAGGTCAAATGCAAAAATATCCTTAGGCCAAAAATGACATTAAAATATCATAATCACATGGTTAGGCTCTAGGTCAAACAGTCTCTAGGGTTTCACTAGCAAAACGTTAAAACCACAAGTCATTAATTTAAATAATTTTAAAATAATTTAAAATCACCAAAAATCATATAATGAATTAAATATCATTATTAAAATAATTATAAACACGAAATTTCAAAATTACCCTCATTTGGGAAACTGGGTGCTACAACTCTATCCACCTTAGAAAAATTTCGTCCTCGAAATTAAAATGTCCATACTCCTTCTAGGTCAAACCCCCACAATCAAAGTCCCAGATTAAAATAAATCTTGTGATCAAAAGGACGACATACAGGGTCATGGCATACGGTGGTAGTGAAAGTCTCATCTAGGTATACTAGTCATGCTAACTGAAACGGTCATAGGGTATCAAAACATACAAGCAATCTAGGGTGCTAAACTAGAGAAGTTAAAGAAACAACAAACCATCAAAACTGTAAGGCGGTCTACCATCCTATATGAAACTGGTACTTATCAAAACAAAATAAAGGCAACTACCAATTATCTGAAAAAGGGTACAGAAAATCAAATTCAAAAATTAAGGAATTGAAAATCACTTGTATTGAAATCCAAATCACAATATATATATACAGAGAGAGCGTTAGATAGGAAAAACTAGCATTACGTAATGTTATGTGGTTTGTGTGTGTATGGGTGTATGTGAAATATACATAAAATTGTATATGAGCTATCCTGTTACACTACTCATGGCATATGGGTTAACAACCTACAATACACGACCTATTTAATCATAACATGCATGGCTAACCATAAACATCTATAAGAGGTAGAGATTTAGTTATGTATATACATATATTATAACATGTATGCCTAAGCTCTATATATATCTATACAAGTATGTGATCATAACATAGAGAGGAAAGGTTAGGTTACATGACAACGTATACTAAGTTAGGGTGTGTGTGTGTCCTTGTACAGGGTTATAGCTTAGTATTGAAATGTTAAACCCAGTTTTAGTTCAGCATTTACATACAAAATCTGAAAATAAGCTAACATTTAAACCAGTGTAATATTAACATAATGCAGTCTCAGATTTTATAAATTTAACATAACTTAACCAATTTCTCTAAAAATTGAAACTCTGCAGATATCATACATGTGCAGTTATGTAGACAAAACTAATAACATGAAATTTATATTTAAATTACGAATTTAAACTGGAAAAGCAGAAAACCAGAAATATTGGGGTTTTGAAAATTTTAACATTAACAACATATTAATATGTATTTTAGATAGGTGGAAAATCAAGTGTAGCATGCATACGTATCAGGCAAGTGTCCACTATGTAAATATACTCATATATTCTCATATCCCAAAAAAAATTAATTCTACGTTAAGACCAACATTTAGATTCCTACCAAGATCGCAAAATAGGTGATTGACGAAATCAAGACAGTTTTATTATTATTATTCAATACTAGAATAATAGCAAGAAGGAAATAACGATAAAAGCTGTTTGCTTATTTGCCTAAAAGAAGGAACCATTTTGAAATCAGAGCTAAATATCAAATCCAAGATAAAGTCTAGCAAAATCATCGATTCATTGTATTAAGAAGAAACTCATAGCAAGAAGTTACACAAGCTACTCCTAAGTTAAATAATTAGAAGCAAAACAAAGCAAAACAAATAATAATTCTTTTTGAAGGACTGTATCAAAGTAGAGAAAACATGCTTAAAAATATTTAAGGTACAATCTGATAATCATATGCGTCTATCCAAAATCATGGTACTCTAAATCCCCGTCATACTAGTAAGCAAGGCTACGATAATCACAGAGTCCTTGACTTATGCATATACCTCTAGAATCATGGTATTTAACATTTTTGCGGTGCCGCTAGCTTGGCTGCGAAAACCTTAAATTCCCACACCCGAGAAATATATCCAGAGTCAGACTATATGTCCTCACCATGCTGGCTAATGTGACTATAGAAGACTAGATTCCATAACATAGATGACCTAGCCCATACAATTTTATCTTGTCAAAAAAATTAAATTAAATCAACAATGAATACCCATAAATCAAATCAAACTTATCAACGAACTTCAAAATTCAAAATGAACAAAAATCCATCAAAATACAACTCGGATGCAACAGCTATCATCAAGATTCAAAATTCGACAATCATTCATCAAAATCAATGAATACAACTCAAATTCAACCATAATCCATCAAAATCAAATTTAACAACAGTAAGTAAAAATAAATCAAATCAAGGGAAAAAATAGTTCTCAAATCGAAGTTAAAATAAGATTCTCAAGGGTCGTTCCGGGAATCTCTCAAGGGTTTCTAACTGTGATTAAGTACCTTCAAGATATATCCTATTCCTACTGCAGGCTGTAGTGGTATTCAAGTTCGAATACCACTACATAAACTCGACCTGCATGGGCCACCACTAAAAACGTGTCACGACCCGCACCCTAGAGTTAGGGCTGAAATTAAAAACGTGGATAAAAATCATGACGGATTTAAATAGTTTGAGCCAAAAGAATACACAATATATATCCTAATTATCCACAACAATAATAGCAATAATAATATGAGGAACCACACTCACAAACTTGATTATATAATCATCATGAACCATTTATTACATATATAAATATAGATACACTCTCATTACAATATATATATATATATATATATATATATATATATATATATATATATATAAATCTATATATGTAACATGAACACATCCACAACACAAAGGACACTCCTATGACCTCCAAATGGACACAAAATGGACACAAATGGAGATACAACCGTGGGGGTCATTCCTATGGGTTCAAAATAGACCTTTATGCATGAGAAAATGAAAAGAAGAAGGGATTTATACCTCCCGGTAGATCGAATCGAAGAAAAACCTTCCCGGAGCGATACCGACACGTAGAGATTCCAAAAGGACATGAACGAGCTCCGAATCCTCCCAAACTTGGGTAGCTTCCTCCTTGGCTAGAATGGAGAAGGAAAGAAGAAGATTTGGTGGTGAAATAGAAGGATTTGGTGGAGAAATTGCTAGGGATTGCTCTCTAGGAATTTGGGGAAGAACAAGAGAGAGAGAAATAGATGGATAATGACAAATGGGAGGCTCAACCCTATCCTTATTGTGGCTGGCCATAAAGGTGGTTTTGTCCTATTAGGAAAAGTCCAAAAGCCCCTACTAACCTATTCTATGAGTATTAGGAAAGGGCTAATTGGTTGGGACTAAATTAGTCATTCTAAAGTCTCTAATCACACTAACCTTATCCATAATAATTAGTCTAACCTCTAACTAAATATTTCTATCATGTGGACTAAAATTAATATCATGTGGGCCATGCCTAACTAGTGTGTGGGTCCCACTAGAGTCAAACTACCCGGGTCCCCGTTTCAAGTCGGATTGAGTTGAAATTCGAATCCGACTCAAATAACCCCAAAACAATATCAAATAAAAATAATATCAAAATAATTCAAGAGGTCAAATGCAAAATATCCTTAGGCCAAAAATATAAAATATCATAATCACATGGTAAGGCTCTAGGTCAAACAGTCCTAGGTTTCACTAGCAAAACGTCAAAACCACAAGTCATTAATTTAAATAATTTTGAAAATGATTTAAAATCACCAAAAATCATATAATGAATTAAATCATATTAAAATAATTATAAATACAAAATTTCAAAATTACCCTCATTTGGGAAACTGGGTGCTACAACTCTACCCACCTTAGAAAAATTTCGTCCTCGAAATTAAAATGTCCCATACCCTCTAGGTCAACCCCACAATCAAAGTCCCAGATTAAAACAAATCTTGTGATCAAAAGGACGACATACAGGGTCATGGCATACGGTGGTAGTGAAAGTCTCATCTAGGTATACTAGTCATGCTAATGAAACGGTCATAGGGTATCAAAACATAAGCAATCTAGGGTGCTAAACTAAGAAGTTAAAGAAACAACAAACCATCAAAACTGTAAGGCGGTACCATCCTATATGAAACTGTACTTATCAAAACAAAATAAAGGCAACTACCAATTATCTGAAAAATGGTACAGAAAATCAAATTCAAAATTAAGGAATTGAAAATCACTTGCATTGAAATCCAAATCACAATATATATATACAGAGAGAGCGTTAGATAGGAAAAACTAGCATTATGTAATGTATGTGGTTTGTGTGTGTATGGGTGTATGTGAAATATACATAAAATTGTATATGAGCTATCCTGTTACATACTCATGGCATATGGGTTAACAACCTACAATACACGACCTATTTAATCATAACATGTATGGAAACCATAAACATCTATAAGAGGTAGAGATTTAGTTTGTATATACTATTTATAACAGTATGCCTAAGCTCTCTATATATCTATACAAGTATGTGATCATAACATAGAGAGGAAAGGTTAGGTTACATGACAGCGTATACTAAGTTAGGGTGTGGTGTGTCCTTATACAGGGTTATAGCTTAGTATTGAAAGGTAAACCAGTTTTAGTTCAGCATTTACATCAAAATCTGAAAAAAGCTAACATTTAAACCAGTGTAATATTAACATAATGCGTCTCAGATTTTACAAATTTAACATAACTTAACCAATTTCTCTAAAAATTGAAACTCTGCAGATATCATAATGTGCAATTATGTAGACAAAACTAATAACATGAAATTTATATTTAATTACGAATATTTAAACTGAAAAAGCAGAAAACAAAATATTGGAGTTTTGAAAATTTAACATTAACAACATATTTAATATGTATTTTAGATATGTGGAAAATCAAGTGTAGCATGCAAACGTATAAGGCAAGTGTCCACTATGTAAATATACTCATATATTCTCATGTCCCAAAAAAAATTAATTCTACGTTAAGACCAACATTTAGAGTCCTACCAAGATCGCAAAATAGGTGATTGACGAAATCAAAACAGTTTTATTATTTATTCAATACTAGAATAATAGCAAGAGGAAATAACGATAAAAGCTGTTTGCTTATTTGCCTAAAAGAAGGAACCATTTTGAAATCAGAGCTAAATATCAAATCCAAGATAAAGTCTAGCAAAATCATCGATTCAGTAGTAAGAAGAAACTCATAGCAAGAAGTTACACAAGCTACTCTAAGTTAAATATTAGAAGCAAAACAAAGCAAAACAAATAATATCTTTTGAAGGACTGTATCAAAGTAGAGAAAACATGCTTAAAAATATTTAAGGTACAATCTGATAATCATATGCGTCTATCCAAAATCATGGTACTTAATCCCCGTCATACTAGTAAGCAGGCTACGATAATCACAGAGTCCTTGACTTATGCATATACCTCTAGAATCATGGTATTTAACATTTTTGCGGTGCCGCTAGCTTGGCTGCGAAAATCTTAAATTCCCCACCGGAAATATATCCAGAGTCAGACTATATGTCCTCACCATGCTGGCTATGTGACTATAGAGACTAGATTCCAAAACATAGATGACCTAGCCCATACAATTTCATCTGTCAAAAAAATTAATTAAATCACAATGAATACCATAATCAAATCAATATCAACGAACTTCAAAATTCAAAATGAACAAAAATCCATCAAAATACAACTCGGATGCAACAGCTATCATCAAGATTCAAAATTCGACAATCATTCATCAAAATCATGAATACAACTCAAATTCAACCATAATCCATCAAAATCAAAAACAACAGTAAGTAAAAAAATAAATCAAATCAGGGAAAAAAGAGTTCTCAAATCGAAGTTAAAATAAGATTCTCAAGGGTCGTTCCGGAATCTCTCAAGGGTTCCTAACTGTGATTGAGTACCTTAAGAATATCATCTCCATGCAGGCTGTAGTGATACTCAAGTTCGAATACCACTACATAAACTCGACCTGCATGGGCCACCACTAAAAACGTGCACACGCACCTAGAGTTAGGGCTGAAATTAAAAATGTGGATAAAATCATGACGGATTTAAATAGTTTGAGCCAAAAGATACACAATATATCCTAATTATCCACAACAATAATAGCATAATAATATGAGGAACCACACTCACAAACTTGATTATATAATCATCATAACCATTTATTAATATATAATATAGATACACTCTCATTACAATATATTATATATATATATATATATATATAATATAATATATAATATATATATATATGTAACATGAACCCCAACACAACAAGGACACTCCTATGACCTCCAAATGGACACAAAATGGACACAAATGGAGATACAACCGTGGGGGTCATTCCTATGGTTCAAAATAGACCTTATGCATGAGGAAATGAAAAGGAGAAGGGATTTATACCTTCCGGTAGATCGAATCGAAGAAAAACCTTCCCGGAGCGACACCGACACGTAGAGATTCCAAAAGGAACGAACGAGCTCCGAATCCTCCCAAATTTGGTAGTTCCTCCATGGCTAGAATGGAGAAGGAAAGAAGAAGATTGGTGGTGAAATAGAAGGATTTGGTGGAGAAAGAAATGCTAGGGATTGCTCTCTAGGAATTTGGGGAAGAACAAGAGAGAGAGAAATAGATGGATAATGACAAATGGGAGGCTCAACCCTATCCTTATTGTGGCTGGCCATAAAGGTGGTTTTGTCCTATTAAGAAAAGTCCAAAGCCCCTACTAACCTATTCTATGAGATTAGGAAAGGGCTAATGGTTGGGGCAATTAGTCATTCTAAAGTCTCTAATCACACTAACCTTATCCATAATAATTAGTCTAACCTCTAACTAAAATTTCTATCATGTGGACTAAAATTAATATCATGTGGG